>CM071929.1:12401831-13001831 GCA_016081115.2 Rehmannia glutinosa | reverse complement strand
ATCTCTTGATTTCTTATTTTACAAATCTTCCTTCATTTTTACAATTTATAATTTGTTTTCCTTTTTCATCAAACAAAAACTCTGAAAATTGTTAGATTAAATAACAAAAAGACGGTAATTATTAGTACTTACAATCCTGGGAATGACACTCGGTACTCAATAATCTATACTATAAAACGATAGTGTGCACTTGCCTACGGTTTTAAAGGTAGCTTTTGAGCTATCAAGTTTTTGGCGCGTTGTTCTTGGGGATTGTAATATTAAAAACGCCTTATTTTTGTTAATTTAATCATTTTTTTATTTTTACATTATCTTTCTTTTTATCTATATTTGTAAGTCTTGTATTATACTTATCATCTTTATTTATCGCAGTGCATGCCTACTCGTCGTCGAGGGAAGTGCGAAATCGCCAGATAGTAACACGTAAAGAAAGCATTAATACAGACTACGAGGAGGATATAGGCGAAATCAAAGATTTTGCCATGGCGGATGAACAAAGAACTATGTACGATTAAGCCATCCATCCATGGATGGCACGACGTCAAGCATTGTAAGGGCGCTGTTGCCGCCAATAATTTTGAAATTAAACCCAACGTTATTCAAATGGTGCAACAACTTGTCCAATTTTGGTCTACGGATGAAGATCCCGATAATCACATCGCGAATTTTCTTGAAATTTGCGATACTTTCAAAATCAATAGGGTCGCTCGATGATGCCATCCGTTTACGCCTATTCCCATTTACTCTTCGGGGCGGGCTAAACAATGGCTAAATACTTTGCCAAAGGAACGATTATAACGTCGAACATCATGGCGAAAAGTTCCTTTTGAAATATTTTCCACCGCCAAAACCGCACGATTGAGGAATGAAATCTCTTCATTCACTCAAGAAGATGACGAGACCTTGTCACGACACTGGGAGAGATTCAAAGAATTGTTGCGGAAATGCCCACATCATGGTCTTCCTATTTGGATGCAAGTCCAAACATTTTACAATGGGCTACTCGACAAAGCGCAAATGATTGACGCGGTACTGGGGAACTTTGAACAATAAAACACCGAGGAAAGCCGCCCAAGATCGATAGAGGGAATGGCCATGAATGGCTATCAATGGCAATCCATTTGGCAAACCTAACGTATCGGTGGGTGTTTATAATGCGGATGCATTGGTTATACTAACCTGCACATGTCGAAGCTTTGACCCCAAAAGATCGACGATCTAGCGGCTCCTAAAACCACCACCACCGCATGTTTTATCTTGTGAAACTTGCGGAGGATTGCATAATCATCAGATCGCCACACACGATACCGCTTAATTTGAGCGGGCCATTACGCTGGGAATCAAGCCGAAATTACCCAAACAATCCTTGCGGCAAAGAACACATACAATCCTGGGTGGCGACAACATCCCAATCCTCGATCTACACACGTCTCCGGATTTCACCCAAATCAAGGTAAGCTTTAACTTGGAAGATCTTATAACAAAGTTTGTGCAATCAACAGATACCGATTCCGGCGGTGGAAACATCCTTGAGAAATCAAGAGGCATCTATCCATAACTGGAAAACCAAATAGGCGATTGCAAAGATGATTTCCGAAAGGCCACAAGGTAGTTTCGGGTAATATCGAGCAAACCAAGCGGAGCACGTAAAGGCAATCACCATCATTTTTCCACATGAGCATGATTATGCCAATGCCACCATGCGAAATACGTGGAGGATGACATGCCCAAAGAAAATCTCATGAAAAAGAAGGTTGCGTATCACAAACCCAAGATCCTTACAGGAGTCTGTAGAAGAAGATAGAAGGGAGGACAAATTTGGTAAGTACCTTGATTCTTTCAAACAATTACATGCCAATATTCCATTTGTTGACCCTCCTTCAAAGCATGTTAGGGATCTTAATGACATCATTCCTAGTGAAAATAAGCTCAACAAATTATCAAATGTGCAATTGAATGATAAATGTCCTTCCAATGAACTACCACAAAAATTTAATGATCCAGGAAGCTTTATTATCCCTTGCACAATTGATGGTTTACTTGTTGATAGGGCACTAGCCGACTTGGGAGCTAGTATCAATGTGATGTCTTATGAAACATTCAAGCATGCGGAATTAAGTGAACTTAAACCTATTAGGATGGACATTCAATTAGCCGATAAATCGATTAAACATCCTAGAGGTATTGTTAAAGATGTGCTAGTTAAGATTGATAAATTCATATTCCCGATTGATTTTATTATTCTTGACATGCATGATGATATAGAAGTTCCCTTAATTCTAGGGCGTCCCTTTTTGGCTACCGCTAAATCTCTCATTGATGTGCATGATGGAAAGCTTACTTTGAGAGTAGGGGGTGAACAAGTTATCTTTAAAATTCCTTTGAGAAATCCTATAAATGATACTTGTTTTCCTATAAACTTGATTGAGACAAGGATAAATGATTCTTTGCTTGATATGTCTTCTAATAAATTCTTGAAAGTATGTGATGTTCAATGTGCAAAAGTTTCCACAGATAAATCCCATTTTGAGAATAACATACAGAAAAATAGGACCATGAAGGTCAATTGTTCGAAAATCGATACGGGTGGCGATGTTGTTCAAAGAGATAAATTTTTCCATAAGTTCAAGGCTCCGCCCGACTAATCTTCACATTTAGGTGAGTTAGTCCAGCTATACGACTTTAAAGAAGCGCTACCCGGGAGGCAACCCGATGTTTGTGTGCAATTGTTTTTATTTTTTTTTAATTTTTTTATTTTCTTTTCTTTCAAAATAATCACAAGTCCTTAGAGTCATTTTCAAAAAAAAAAAACTCTTGAACATCTTCTTGGTTGTCCTAATTGGGAATATTTGAGATTTCACGGTATTCGAATTGTGTGTTGCTTAACTTTGATTAGGTATGAAGATGCGGGTTGAAGGTCCCGTACTAAAACAACCCAATGATCGCCCAACACCGATTCCACTATTGTAGTAAGGTCGTATTTTTCTTTTTCCACCTCTTTTATATCATTCTAATTTCTTTGCTTTTTGAGTGTTTGGTGTGTGTTTGTCCATTTCTTTGTTTCACATTGAGGACAATGTGAATTTTAAAAGTTGGAGTGGGTACAATAATATTTTCGGAATGCTTGTATGCTTGTTTGTGAGAGATGTGTTTCTTATTTTTTATTTTTAACAAATTGAATGTTGCTAGTCAATAACTTGGCCCAATTATACCTACATTAACTTGTTAATTTGTGTTTTTTCAAGGTGAAGCAATTGATTGTCTAGGATAGATTGATGTGGATGCGAGGCAAATTTTGGATGAGATTTCTAACACCATAAATACTTGATGTGTTAATGCATATACGACGATACCTAGCGCTATGAACGCCGAGAACTCGTGATTTAGTAGTGGTTAACTAGTTGTTAAACCAAGCTTGCGAATAAAAAAAAGAAAAGAAAAAAAAATGAAAAAAAAAAAAAAGAAAAAGAAAAAAAAATGGACCAATCGAGGTTATACTCCTCTATTTGTTGTTGCTTAGTAATCAGGAGCATTCATGAGCCCCATGTTTGTCTTTTACGTAAAAACGGCGACACAAATATGAGTATGGGAAACCACCCAGGAGTGTTTGAACAAAAATTCAAAATATAAACCTAAAGTGGAAGCATGTCTCGAAAGGTCCAAAAAAAAAAAAAGAGAACGAAAAAAAAAAAAAAAAAGGAGAATGAATACTCTTTCTTGACTTCTCATTCCAATAAAGTTCAAGAAGCTTGGTTATATGACTAGTAGGCTAACTACAATGATCTATCAATTCTTGTATTTTCATGGCGTTATTGAATTGAAGTTGTTCATAACTATCGTCGATTTGTGGAGTGATGATTTCAAGCCCGAATAATGCCCGCCGATATTACGATCTTTCTTGACAATCGATCGTTTTACAAAACTATGTTTTTACTTAATGGTTAATTCGGGTTGAGAAGGCCAAGAACTTGACTACTTATGTTCAATATGTTGAAAAAAAAAATCATATTTGTGTGTTGTGATTTATTGAATCCCTCTTTTTGATATAATGTTTTGCTTGAGGACAAGCAAAGTTCAAAGTTGGAGGTGGTTTGATAAGTGGTCTTTTATGCATGTTTTATGTGTATATTTGAGTAGTATTCGAGTTATTTTATTGTTAGTTTTGTAAATTTTTGATTGTACATAGTTCATATTACTCCGAGGTGCTTTTATTGATGTAGATTGACCATTCGGGGCTAATTTTGGTGAATTTCGGACCATGGATTCATGTCAAAACATACCGGGGAGTTTAAGGATGCAAAAACGCTCGAAATTCCAAGCCAAACGCGTCATTTCGGGGCCTTTTTGGTCCAACACGGGCGGGGGTGTCGGGCAACACGGCCGTGTTCACGGAGCTAAAAACTCGATTTTTTCGCACAAAACAGCCTCTCCGACACGGCCAGGCCGTGTTCCCAACACGGCCGTGTCAGAGACACGGCCTTTGGCCGTGTTGGGAGCACGCCATGTTTCCCGAGTCCCTGTGCGATAAAACAAAGACGGCCCGGCCGTTCTGGGGCGACACGGGCGTGTCCGGACCTCTTTTTGCAACTTTCTTTGCGGAATTTGGGAAAACTCACCAACCAACCCATTTTCGCTACTTTTGTACACTTTTAACACCCTATTTTGTGAAACATGTCTCCATGTCCCCTCCTCATCACTTGAATACAAGAATTCACCAACCAACAAGGAAAATGGGGTGATTGTTTAATAAAAGAGAGTACTATCAATGTATTGGTTGCTACAAAAGCCGAGGTTGAAATTGGGAGATTCATTCATTAGATACTCAGGAAATATTCATTGTATTCATTTCATTAAGTAGAATTGGGATCAAGTTCTTGGAGAAGAAAGCAGGGGCAATATTGGAGAAGAAGGCTTGGAGCAACATCATCAATCAAGAAAGAAGTCAATTGAGATTTTGAGAAAGATAAGTACACCATGTCTACAATACTTAAATCTTCTTGTGTAATTTATTCTTTGGTCAAAATCATGTGTAGCTAAACTCCTAGTGTTTGAATGTAATGAACTCTAGAATGGATTTGTGATTAAGGTGTGTATGTTTTTAATAAAATCTTCATATTTTGTGTGATTCACTTATATTATGCTTCGTTCATTCGAATTGATATATGCAATATTGATTTGAAGTTTATTTTTCATTCGGGAAATCGAGAGATTCATGGTGAAATAGAACCTATATAAGTGAAAAGAGTTGCATGCAATCCTAGATATAGACGACATAAATCTTCCGGATTAGGGGTCAAACCTAATATGGGAATTCATAAATCGTTATAATGCAATCTTGGGGGTTTTAACTAGGGAAGAGATTTGATTAATCAACTTGAGATTAGGAGTTTTTCGCCCGAGAAAAGGATTAACTTAAATCGAATTTCTACGGTCCACATAACATGGGATTTTATTAAAAGAGGTTGGTTTTTTTGCTAGGGCTTATGGTTGAATTTTTATCTTGTCAAATCACAAAAACATTCTAGAGGATTTACATTCAAACACATTTCTATCTCTTGATTTCTTATTTTACAAATCTTCCTTCATTTTTACAATTTATAATTTGTTTTCCTTTTTCATCAAACAAAAACTCACGAAAATTGTTAGATTAAATAACAAAAAGACGGTAATTATTAGTACTTACAATCCTCGTGGGAATGACACTCGGTACTAATAATCTATACTATAAAACGATAGGTGCACTTGCCTACGGTTTTAAAGGTAGCTTTTGAGCTATCAAGTTTTTGGCGCCGTTGCCGGGGATTGTAATATTAAAAACGCCTTATTTTTGTTAATTTAATCATTTTTTTTTATTTTTACATTATCTTTCTTTTTATCTATATTTGTAAGTCTTGTATTATACTTATCATCTTTATTTATCGCAGTGCATGCATGCCTACGTCGTCGAGGCGGGAAGTGCGAAATCGCCGATAGTAACACGAGAAGAAAGCATTAATACGTGACTACGAGGAGGATATAGACGAAATCAAAGATTTTGCCATGGCGGATGAACAAAGAACTATGTACGATTACGCCAAGCCATCCATGGATGGCACGACGTCAAGCATTGTAAGGCCCGCTGTTGCCGCCAATAATTTTGAAATTAAACCCAACGTTATTCAAATGGTGCAACAACTTGTCCAATTTGACGGTCTACCAGATGAAGATCCCAATAATCACATCGCGAATTTTCTTGAAATTTGCGATACTTTCAAAATCAATAGGGTCTCTGATGATGCCATCCGTTTACGCCTATTCCCATTTACTCTTCGGGGACGGGCTAAACAATGGCTAAATACTTTGCCAAAGGGAACGATTACAACGTGGAACATCATGGCGAAAAGTTCCTTTTGAAATATTTTCCACCTACTAAAAATCGCACGATTGAGGAATGAAATCTCTTCATTCACTCAAGAAGATGACGAGACCTTTGTACGACACTGGGGAGAGATTCAAAGAATTGTTGCGAAATGCCCACATCATGGTCTTCCTATTTGGATGCAAGTCCAAACATTTTACAATGGGCTACTCTCGTCAACAAGTAAATGATTGATCGCGGTACGGGGAACTTTGAACAATAAAACACCGAAGTTCGCCCAAGATCTCGATAGAGGAATGGCCATGAATGGCTATCAATGGAAACCGTGACGAGGCAAACCTATGAACAAGGTGGGTGTTTATAATGCGGATGCATTGGTTATACTATGCACATGTCGAAGCTTTGACCCAAAAGATCGACGATCTAGCGGCTCCTAAACCACCACCACCGCATGTTTTATCTTGTGAAACTTGCGAGGATCGCGATAATCATCAGGATCGCCACACACGATACCGCAATGTCTGAAGCGGGCCAATTACGTTGGGAATCAAGCTTTAAATTACCCAAACAATCCTTGCAAAGAACACATACAATCCGGGTGGCGACAACATCCCAATCCTCGATCTACACACGCCTCTCGGTTTCACCAAATCAAGGTAAGCCTAACTTGGAAGATCTTATAACAAAGTTTGTGCAATCAATGATACCCGATTCCGGCGGTGGAAACATCCTTGAGAAATCAAGAGGCATCTATCCATAACTGGAAAACCAAATAGGCCGATTGCAAAGATGATTTCCGAAAGGCCACAAGGTAGTTTGTAGGGTAATCTTCGAGCCAAACCGAGGGAGCACGTAAAGGCAATCACCATCATTTTTCCACATGAGCATGATTATGCCAATGCCACCATGCGTAAATACGTGGAGGATGACATGCCCAAAGAAAATCTCATGAAAAAAAGGTTGTTAGAATACAAACCCAAGATCCTTCCGAGTCTAAGAAGATAGAAGGGAGGACAAATTTGGTAAGTACCTTGATTCTTTCAAACAATTACATGCCAATATTCCATTTGTTGACCCTCCTTCAAAGCATGTTAGGGATCTTAATGACATCATTCCTAGTGAAAATAAGCTCAAAGAAATTATCAAATGTGCAATTGAATGATAAATGTCCTTCCAATGAACTACCACAAAATTTAATGATCCGGAAGCTTTATTATCCCTTGCACAATTGATGGTTTACCCTGGTTGATAGGGCACTAGCCGACTTGGGAGCTAGTATCAATGTGATGTCTTATGAAACATTCAAGCATGCGGAATTAAGTGAACTTAAACCTATTAGGATGGACATTCAATTAGCCGATAAATCGATTAAACATCCTAGAGGTATTGTTAAAGATGTCTAGTTAAGATTGATAAATTCATATTCCCGATTGATTTTATTATTCTTGACATGCATGATGATATAAGTTCCCTTAATTCTAGGGCGTCCCTTTTTGGCTACCGCTAAATCTCTCATTGATGTGCATGATGGAAAGCTTACTTTGAGTAGGGGGTGAACAAGTTATCTTTAAAATTCCTTTGAGAAATCCTATAAATGATACTTGTTTTCCTATAAACTTGATTGAGACAAGGATAAATGATTCTTTGCTTGATATGTCTTCTAATAAATTCTTGAAAGTATGTGATGTTCAATGTGCAAAAGTTTCCACAGATAAATCCCATTTTGAGAATAACATACGTAAAAAAATAGGACCATGAAGGTCAATTGTTCGAAAATCGATACGGGTGGCGATGTTGTTCAAAGAGATAAATTTTTCCATAAGTCAAGTGCTCCGCCCGACAAATCTTCACATTTAGGTGAGTTAGTCCAAATATACGACTTTAAAGCGCTAGGAGGCAACCCGATGTTTGTGTGCAATTGTTTTTATTTTTTTATTTTTTTATTTTCTTTTCTTTCAAAATAATCACAAGTCCTTAGAGTCATTTTCAAAAAAAAAAAACTCTTGAACATCTTCTTGGTTGTCCTAATTGGGAATATTTGAGATTTCACGGTATTCGAATTGTGTGTTGCTTAACTTTGATTAGGTATGAAGATGCAGTTGAAGGTCCCGTACTAAAACAACCCAATGATCGCCCAACACCGATTCCACTATTGTAGTAAGGTCGTATTTTTCTTTTTCCACCTCTTTTATATCATTCTAATTTCTTTGCTTTTTGAGTGTTTGGTGTGTGTTTGTCCATTTCTTTGTTTCACATTGAGGACAATGTGAATTTTAAAAGTTGAGTGGGTACAATAACATTTTTAATGCTTGTATGCTTGTTTGTGAGAGATGTGTTTCTTATTTTTTATTTTTAACAAATTGAATGTTGCTAGTCAATAACTTGGCCCAATTATACCTACATTAACTTGTTAATTTGTGTTTTCAAGGTGAAGCAATTGATTGTCTAGGATAGATTGATGTGGATGCAGGCAAATTTTGGATGAGATTTCTAACACCATAAATACTTGATGTGTTAATGCATATACGACGATACCTAGCGCTATGAACGTCTGAGAACTCGTGATTTAGTAGTGGTTAACTAGTTGTTAAACCAAGCTTGCGAATAAAAAAAAGAGAAAGAGAAAATGAAAAAAAAAAAAAGAAAAAGAAAAAAAAAATGGACCAATCGAGGTTATACTCTCTATTTGTTGTTGCTTAGTAACTAGGAGCATTCATGAGCCCCATGTTTGTCTTTTACGTAAAACGGCGACACAACAAATATGAGTATGGGAAACCACAGGAGTGTTTGAACAAAAATTCAAAATATAAACCTAGTGGAAGCATGTCTCTAAAGGTCCCAAAAAAAAAAAAGAGAGAAAAAAAAAAAAAAAAAAAGGAGAATGAATACTCCTCGACTTCTCATTCCAATAAAGTTCAAGCTTGGTTATATGACTAGTAGGCTAACTACAATGATCTATCAATTCTTGTATTTTCATGGCGTTATTGAATTGAAGTTGTTCATAACTATCGAGATTTGTGGAGTGATGATTTCAAGTCCTGAATAATGCTCGCCGATATTTCTTTCTTGACAATCGATCGTTTTACAAAACTATGTTTTTACTTAATGGTTAATTCGGGTTGAGAAGGCCAAGAACTTGACTACTTATGTTCAATATGTTGAAAAAAAAATCATATTTGTGTGTTGTGATTTATGAATCCCTCTTTTTGATATAATGTTTTGCTTGAGGACAAGCAAAGTTCAAAGTTGGAGGTGGTTTGATAAGGTCTTTTTATGCATGTTTTATGTGTATATTTGAGTAGTATTCGAGTTATTTTATTGTTAGTTTTGTAAATTTTTGATTGTACATAGTTCATATTACTCCGAGGTGCTTTTATTGATGTAGATTGACCATTCGGGCTAATTTTGGTGAATTTCGGACCATGGATTCATGTCAAAACATACCAGGGAGTTTAAGGATGCAAAAACGCTCGAAATTCCAAGCCAAACGCGTCATTTCGGGCCTTTTTGGTCCAACACGGGCAGGGGGGCGGCAACACGGCCGTGTTCACGGAGCTAAAAACTCGATTTTTCGACAAAACAGCTCTCCGACACGGCCAGGGCCGTGTTCCCAACACGGCCGTGTCAGAGACACGGCCTGGCGCCGTGTCTGGGGAGCACGCCATGTTTCCCGAGTCCCCGTGCGATAAAAAAGACGGCCGGCCGTGCTCGGGCGACACGGGCGTGTCCGGACCTCTTTTTGCAACTTTTCTTTGCGGAATTTGGGGAAAACTCACCAACCAACCCATTTTCGCTACTTTTGTACACTTTTAACACCCTATTTTTTCAAAAATGTCTCCATGTCCCCTCCTCATCACTTGAATACAAGAATTCACCAACCAACAAGGAAAATGGGGGTGATTGTTTAATAAAAGAGAGTACTATCAATGTATTGGTTGCCTACAAAAGCCAAGGGTTGAAATTGGGAGATTCATTCATTAGATACTCGGGAAATATTCATTGTATTCATTTCATTAAGTAGAATTGGGATCAAGTTCTTGGAGAAGAAAGCTCGGGCGCAATATTGGAGAAGAAGGCTTGGAGCAACATCATCAATCAAGAAAGAAGTCAATTGAGATTTTGAGAAAGATAAGTACACCATGTCTACAATACTTAAATCTTTGTGTAATTTATTCTTTGGTCAAAATCATGTGTAGCTAAACTCCAGTGTTTGAATGTAATGAACTCAAAGAATGGATTTGTGATTAAGGTGTGTATGTTTTTAATAAAATCTTCATATTTTGTGTGATTCACTTATATTATGCTTCGTTCATTCGAATTGATATATGCAATATTGATTTGAAGTTTATTTTTCATTCGGGAAATCGAGAGATTCATGGTGAAATAACCTATATAAGTGAAAAGAGTTGCATGCAATCCTAGATATGGGACGACATAAATCTTCCGGATTAGGGTCAAACCTAATATGGGAATTCATAAATCGTTATAATGCAATCTTGGGGGTTTTAACTAGGAAGAGATTTCGCTTAATCAACTTGAGATTAGGAGTTTTTCGCCTTGAGAAAAGGATTAACTTAAATCGAATTTCTACGGTCCACATAACATGTGATTTTATTAAAAGAGGTTGGTTTTTGCTTAAGGGCTTATGGTTGAATTTTTATCTTGTCAAATCACAAAAACATTCTAGAGGATTTACATTCAAACACATTTCTATCTCTTGATTTCTTATTTTACAAATCTTCCTTCATTTTTACAATTTATAATTTGTTTTCCTTTTCATCAAACAAAAACTACGAAAATTGTTAGATTAAATAACAAAAAGACGGTAATTATTAGTACTTACAATTCTCGTGGGAATGACACTCGGTACTCAATAATCTATACTATAAAACGATAGGTGCACTTGCCTACGGTTTTAAAGGTAGCTTTCGAGCCATCAGTCTCAAATTTTATTGTATAGAGACGTATCGTGTTAAGATTACACCGATCCTTCCAAATGAAAATTGAAAACTACGCTTTGTTTCTGATATGGCATTGGCTACGCTGGGCTGATAAGGTTCAACCCGCATGACATATATGTTGTAGCGAGGTCTTGAAGGTCCTATCAACATCCTAGATCAGTGAATCTACATTTTGTTTATGATATGACATTGGCCACACTAGGCTGATAAGGCCCAACTCACATGACATGTCTGTTGTAGTGAGGTTTGAATGGTCCGATTTGATGGGATCTTGGATCAGTGCAACTCAGGCTTAGGGTCAGACCTGACTCTGGTCTGGAACGTCGTATGTGGCACGCAAGGCTCGGGTTCTTGAGAGGCAACCTTACGTTTATTGAACCTTTTAGATAAGAAAGATGAATTATGCATATATTTACTTCCCTAAAATATCGAGATATATTCTATTATGTTAGGAATCCGAATCCTGCTATAATACAAGTTGAGTTTGGTTTGAGTTCCATTCAATCAGTTATTATTATTCTCATTGCACTATTTTCTTTTGCTATCTATCTCGATATTTGAGGATCATGTCTTACTTATTTTTCCTTTATCAGATATATTAGGGATTTGTGTGTTCGGAATTGTTTTTGGGTTGTCAATCTTCGTTTTCTTCCTCTTGATTATAGTATTATACTTTCTTTTGTATTTTTCTTTTTATAACGAAAAAAACTATTGGCAAAATATTTTCGTATAGAGCTTGAATGAACAAAATAATCTCCAAGGCGTGCAAGAGTTGCACTATTCTAAAAGATTTGTTTGTGCAATCCCCCAAGATTCAACGAATTATATGAACAACAAAATAAACAACTTGTAACCCAACAACACAGAAGATAGAGGAAAGGAATTTTTTAGAAGAGGAGTAAGGTTTGATAGCTCTTCATTCTGTTTTCTGGACCTGGAAAACCGAGATATATAATCACCAAAGCTTCCAACGGATATGAAATGTTTAGGGGGACAAAAACTCGGGTCTAGCCACATAGGGGAATAATAGCTCGGCTATAAATTGATAGGGAACAGATAAACGGCACATAGCCACCCTATAATACAACAGGTAGGCTATTAAATATGAATATCTGAAAATAAGGTAATTCAACTTAGGCTAAAATAGGATAATTGAGGTATGGATTTAAATTAGCAAAATAAAAATAAATTTTAAGTTGCAAAATTAATCCGAGCCGCAATTATATCGCCCGCGCAGGGGGATGGGAAATCACCGATTTTACACTACAATCGGCAAATTTGGCCTAACTCTTTATGTGCGCGAGACCCCCTTAATCACCTGACCCATTTTTTACTAAGCCCATATTGGTCTCCCACTAATAAAGTGAAGAAACCTTCATTACCTATTCTATGTGGGATGATAAAGTTCTTTTGAAACACTCCCATGTGCTCCATTCTCATTTTATATACAGAAACAACTACTACAGTCACAATAGCATGACCAGCCAATTAAACCGCACTAGGCAAAACTTTTGGTACATGCTCGTGTATAGATGGGGATTCAAATGAGACCTTTATATCTCAAAAACACCCTTCACCACTAGTCGAGTGTCTTTCTTCCTTTTAAGTGTTAGACCAGTCAGAGTGTAGAAAAAGGAAGGATAGGACGCATTTGTTGAATAGAAAGACAATGAACAAGGTGGATGATGGGGCCAGATATGGGCATGACTTTGATTGAAGGAGCAATTTGAAAGACAATTAGCGGCCTACACCAGGATGAAGACATGAAAATGAGGGAATAAGTCAATAAGACATCAACACAAACTTTCCATGGAAAAAGTAGCCAACTTTTGGACCATTTCCCAGTTAAAACAACCAAAACATATACATGTAGTGAAAACAACCAAAATATATACATGTTTTGGGCGTTTTAAATAGTAAAAACAGTATTCTAAAAACGTTAGGCGTTAGTGAGATGGTATGGTAGACTGGAGCCTAACGCCTGGGTGGGGTTAAGCGGAGCCTAATCGGAAGAATAACATATGCGGATAATAGGGGGCCTAGCGCCTAGGCGAGGACTAATCGAGTTAGACGGAGATTTTTAGAATTGTGGTAAAAAGATGAAAAATTCTTATCTCAATTCAGATGAATAACAAATGCTGGTTTTCTCCCAACACTTGTTATGCATTAAGACTTATTCCCCCTAAAATCACTTAATCAGTCACGATAAAAGATTAACTGCAACATACAGTCATACACTGCATAAGATCATATTTTATATTTTCTCAATCAAGTTAACAAATGAAAATATGGCTTATGATCGTAAACGATGACGCGATATGATCCGTATAGCCGACTCCACATAGTGGGATTAAGGGTTAGTTTGTTTGTTGTTGTAAGTTAACAAAAATTTAAGGCAGACAATTAAAATTAAATGCTAGAGACAAACTAATTGATTCTCTGTTTTTGTTCATTTCTTAGATTCATTGTGGAATGCCTGGGATTTTATTACATAAACTGGAATTGCCACCTTTGCCCCCAGGATTATTTAAAATTTACACTACGAGTATATATATACTTGTCGTAATCTACTCTAACCTCAAAAATTCAAAGGGAAAAAAATAAAAAATAAAATAAAAATAAAAATGTCAGACCTCAAATATCTTTGTCTTTTACCATCTCCATCTTTTCAGCCACTAAACAGCCACCGTCCACGGCGGCGACGCCGGCCTTTATTCTCCGGAGATACCTTTTCCCGTAGAAATTCAAAAACAGAAACAGAATAGCCCCATTCAGAACCGAATTGAAAATCCAAGCCCCAATCCCATTACATCCACCCTTGATAAAATGGAGCAGGAGCACGCCAAAGTGGCACACCAGATTACAGCTCAGCAAAACAATCTGGCAGTTAACAACAAACGGGAAACACGCGCTCGGCAACCCAATCGCCGTCCAAAATCGGTAACCGTAAACGACGGAGTAAACCAGCGTCGTCAACAGAATCGCCAATACCTGAAACGATTGTGAAAATTCGAGCCAGAGGAACGACATGAAAATCGAAATCGAGTGGTTGAACAGCTTGAAGAAGGAGAGCTTCCGGTACCGGATAATCGCGTTGAACGATCGGAGCGCGTGGACGAAACGCGAGAGGTAGTAGATGTACGACCAGAAGAACACGCGCCCCGAGGGGCGCGTCCCCAGGGGAAAACAGAGGAGCCACTGGAAGGGCGTGGTTCGCGAGCGGCGCCACAGCCACCGCGAGTCGCGGATCTCGGCCGCGGCGGAGAGGACAGTTCCGGCGAAGATCGTGGCGGAGATCAGGGCCATGCAGAGGGAGTGCGCCGCGGGGAGGGGGCCGAGGGGCAGGGGACGGCGGTGGCGGAAGAGGATGAGGAGAAGGACGTGGAGGACGACGGCGGCGGAGATGTAGAGGGCGATGGAGGTGAAGAGGAATGACCACGTGGAGCCCCATGATTGGGTGTGGCTCCACCGGAAGCCGACGATGGAAGGGTGCTCCGAGAGGTAATACCTCAGGGTGTGAAACGACGACGTCGTCATTGGCCACGGAGTAGAGTACCCGTCGTTGACCGGACGAGAAAGGCAGTGGACCCCACGATTGTTCTCTCACCCTTTTGCGAATTTTTGTTTTGGTTGGTTTTCTGTAATTGACGCGGAGAAGGTGAATTGAATAGAAATAATCTTTGCCGCAAGAAATTGAAAGGGCGAAAATAACTTGGCTAAAATTATTTTTTATATATACCTATATATAAATAATTAAATCTCAGGTGCGGTGGTTCAGTACAATGGTGATTAGGAAATTGAGAAACATTGGGAAATCAGAATTGTGGGTGCAATATAGATTTTAGTTTTGGAATGACGGTGGGAATTTTGGACTTGGAGGGTGAGAAGGAGTTGACGACGACTGGTGAATATAAAGAGTTTGGAGGTGATACGTGGAGGAGTGTGATTGGGCGTTGGGGGTCCCAATTTGTGGTGTCCTATTTTTCTGTCGTGATTTTTGTTGTTGGACTCTTTGTCTAGACCGAGACCCCGTCTATTTAAAAAACATAAAATTCAGAGATACTACTTATACCAATAAGAATTTTTTTTGGGGTATTCATCTCATTAAAACTCCAAATTTCTAAAACTCCAAATTAAGTCTGCTACAATTTGTTAAAATCAATCATTAATAGATAAAGAATTTCACTATCAAGTTTTAATTATCAGTAGTAATTAAATATGATAAGACAATTTGAGTATTGGTAGGAGAGTAAGATTCAAATCAAGATTTGAGGCCTAGCGGGGTTGGAATGGAACGAGGATTCTCAATTCAATTTCGATTCCAAGGATTGGTATAATTTTGTAATGGGATTATCCATTTACTGGGAATTCCTATTCTCAAAAGTATGGAATATTCATTCTTTTGGTCCCCTTGGAGTCCAGAATAAATATGTAATTTCATTTTTTAATGATACTGATGGGAACCTATTTAGACCGACCTGTCTACATGGGCTTGATGAAAGACCTGAACAAGGGTAAGCTTGGATTGGGCCGACCTCCGGAAGTACAGGTTTGAATTTGGGCCTACAATGGAGCTGGAGTTGACAACTTGGCTAGCTGGGGCCAAGCTCGAGCCTCAGAGGGTCGACTGCTGGGTCGGGACGCTTAAATGGACCAACTTAAGGGCCTACCGATCTCTCGAGGCAGATAGGTTTGCGGCCCAATACAAATAATTAACCTAGGCCCGTTTGTTAATTAGGGTTTTATCATGGCTTGATGCCTACGCAACGCTAATTCCCAAACCTATAAATAGGGCACAAACAAGGTACGCCGTAATCAGACTCGGAATACAATTCAATACACTTTGATTTTTTGATATTATCTCTCTCTGAAACGGTGGTGTTTCGTGTTCTCAGTCGATCGAATGGATAGGCGGATATTCTAAAGTGTCGACCAATTGGCGCCGTCTGTGGGAAAAATTGAGTTTTAAGATGTGAGTTTAAGGTAGCTATGGAGAATATGCGACGGAATTTGGAGAATGACCTGGATGAGGTTCCGATGGAGACGCCGAGAGTGGTGATTTGGGAGCGCGAGCGTCCGCCGCATGCACCGGCATAGGAGAGTTTTGCCCCCCGGGGAGGGCGGCCGAGTTCTTTGATGTAAGTCCAAGCGCTACAATAATCAGAGGGGGTGAATAGATTATCTCCATCTTTTCAATTTCGCCCTCTTTTTCAACCGAATGCTCAAAGATAATAACAAAGTGCGGAATGTAAACAACACACACGGCGATTTAAAGAGGTTCAACCCACCTAGGGCCTAATCCTCTACCACCCCAAAGATATCAGGGATGGATTTTGAAAAGAAAAAGAATTTTATTAATTACCAAAATTAATACAAATTCAACTTACAACACCTTCAAAGAGCACCACACTCTTCTTCAACACCACCTTTGAGATTACACAATCTCTTCTTGAAGATTACCACAATCTTCAACGGCACCTTGTGAAGATTACCACAATCTTTCACCTCAAGAAGAGCACCACACTCTTCAACACCTCAACAAGAAGATTACCACAATCTTCTTACACCTAACACCTAGTTCACCCAAGTGTGTTCTTACCACAGAACACTCACAAGGATATCTTGTGTTTGAATGACGACCACAAATTCAAGATTACAACTCGATAATGAATAATACAATTGAGTGCAAGTGTAATCAAGAATAGCCTAGACCTCAAGAATGTGAAAGTGAATAGCTAGGCAAATTACAACAAGAAATAAGACAATGTAAGAACAAGTGTATTCTTGAGTGTATCTTGTTGTGTTGTAGTTTTCTCTCATCTTGTGTTGCTTCAATTCTTCCTCTATTTATAGAAGATGTCTTGTACATGATAGGCTCCTCTTGGGGACATGAATTTCGTAAAAATTGCAAGACAATTGAAGAAAAGAGTGTTAGAAATCAATCCCACAAATTAAGGAGAAGATGTCTGCACAACGGTTACATTTTTGTCATCAAACTTAAGCGGCGCGTCGGTCGCGCACAAATAGACGCGTTTGAAAATGAGAATACATATTTACAGGGCGCACCGGTCGACGTAGGGTTCGACTGGTCGTCCCTTACTTCAACCGGTCGCACAACTTCAAAAAACGGCGGCAAATGTTCTGCTTTCAATTTTTGCTCCCTGTGCCGGCCGCCCAAGGGGTCGACGCCGACGCCCACCGGTTGCCCTATATAGGCGACCGGTTCCGACCATTTTCTCGCAAACATGAAGTTTTCTGTTTTTTCTCAACTTTCGTGCACGGGTTGCCCTATACTGTGGGTTGACCTCAAAACAAAAGTGTTGTCCAATTTTATATCGAGAATAGACTTCAAGAAATACTCCAAAAAAAATAGTGAAAACATTTTAGACCGATCGGGAGTATTAGAACAACATTTAGAAACATTGTTTTGGTGTAAAAATACATTAATGTAGAAAATCATTAAAAGTGTTGTCCAATTTTGTCGAAAATAAAACTTGAGGAAATACTCAGGAAAATATTAAAACCATTTTAAATCATTTAGGAGTATTTGGACAAC
Source organism: Rehmannia glutinosa (assembly GCA_016081115.2). NCBI lineage: Eukaryota > Viridiplantae > Streptophyta > Magnoliopsida > Lamiales > Orobanchaceae > Rehmannia > Rehmannia glutinosa. The sequence continues at coordinate 12,983,956 of CM071929.1, read as the reverse complement.
CTTTAAAACCATTGTTTTGGTGTAAAAACAAAATCATCAAAATCATGATAAAACCATTTATCAAACAATCTCCCCTTTTTGATGATTACAAACCAAAACAATTTTAACGAGGTCGATTTTGAAAACAAAACAATTTTACCTAAGTTAAAGAGAACTATCCGTTGTGAGTGACAACATTCCATGCAATAAAAACACAAGGATGGGAGTAGAGATATTCAAACACATATAGCAAATGCTCCCCTATCAACATGCACAACAAAGAGTTATATAGAAGCAACTTAAACATAAGCTAAAATATTAGCTTTTCGATATTGAGCTTAAGTATCAATAACTTAAAAGCTCCCCTGTCAAAGATACATCATTAGAACCGTATAAAAGTCCATACTACAACCAATGGACCATGATTCATACATAACCATAATGCACCAAGTGGACTAAATATGATCCACAACTTACGGCTTTATGAAGCCATAGCTAATAGCTTCTTTCGTTGTTTATCTTAGCTTTTATGAGCTAATGAGCTTATAACCCGCTTTCTCCCCTTTGGAATCATCAAAAAGAATGTTAGCACGATAAATACATCATATATTCTTATCAAAGTGTGCAAGTAAACCGATGTATCGAGCCATTTGAACATTGAAGCTTTTAAACCAAATAGAAGAGTCGGATCACGCGACTTGTAGAAGCTTATGAAAATCATTTGATTTGCAAAAACATGATCTCTATAAATGTATGAGACTTTTGAAATCGAGAGAGTCATGTAGGTGATGAATTTTTCATTGAAACGTTTTATCGAACACTTGGCGGGCGTCAAAAATAGAAAGAGTTATATATAGCCCTTGTAAATGAAATCAAGCCAAGTTTTTCATCACCAAATACAATTTAACAAATATCATTCATCAACAATCAATAAGCTCATCACAAACATATATGAATTACATCAAGAAAAATACATATAAGCCACAAACTCAAGGTTCAACCCAATTGAGCTAAAGATAGTGAAATTCTTACCATTCAATCGGTAAAGACGAGCAATGATGATGATAGTCGAGCTAGATAATCCCCAAAATATATAATTCATGCATCAAAACTCATTTGAAGTGAATTGTGTGTGAAATTTGCAAAGGGACGAAAAATGGCCAAAATGTGTCAAAGTGACGAATCAAGACAGAACCATTTTAATCCAAATTATAGCGTAGGCGACCGGTCGAGGTTGAGGGCGACGGTCGACGTTGAGGGCGACCGGTTGCCCTCAACTCTTTCAGCCCATTGTCTCTGTCAGCTTTTTCCAAAATCCGAATTTTCAACCAAAAATCCGATTTTTCGCCCCTAAGTTTTAAAACGTGCAAAATGCAAACGTAGACCTCATTCAATATACATTATGTCATAATTAAGCTCGAAATGAGGTAAAATACTCGTGTTAACGATCAAAAAGTCCGCGAGTTATCCTTGAGACGGAATTAAACACATCTCAAGTTTTTGTTAAAAATCACAATCCCTTAGAAAATATATCGAATCCAATATGTTTAGTTCGATTATGACGAACCAAATTTTGAATATGAATAATCGTATAATAGATACCGAACTTGTTATCCCGAAAAATAAGAACGTTTTAAAGCTTTGGATACAACAAGTCATACGAAGAAGTGCCTTTCAAATATTTGAAAATTTCTTTTAATGGCACTTTAATGAGATTCGTTGGGATAGTTTTTGAAGTCGAGCATATAGACATAAGGCATATGGAATGTCGAGTCTATAGAAATAATACAAGAAAACATACCTCGAATTTAATTGTCGACCGACATGCCTTTCTCAACCTTTGTCAATCTTTAGCCATAGAGGTTGAGATAGTTCTTCTTTCTTCAATGCCTAACTCCTTCAAGAGTTCTTTTGAAATATAACCATCTTCTTGTCATTGAGTAATTTGAAGTCCAAGAAATAAATTGAGCTCCCCCATCAAGCTCATCTCGAGTTCACCTAGTATCAACTTAAAAAAAATCTTGCACAAATATTCATTAGTAGCACCAAAAATATTCTCATAAATATGCACAAGTTTAAACAATCTTGCCCCTTTTCACAAACAAAGAGAGTAGTATCAACTTTATCTTTTGTAAAATCATTTAGCAAAAATAGCTAAGTCTATCATACCATACACGGGGTACTTGTTTTAAATAATACAAGGCCTTAAAAACAATCATTCGCCTAGAAAATTTTAAACCCGGAGGTTGTTTTACATAGACTTCTTCTTGAATAAAACCATTGAGAGAATTGGATTTAACATCCATTTGGTAAAGTTTGAAATTTTCTTAGAACAAGAATGGGCAAGTAAAATGCAAATAGCTACTAAATGTGCTATGAGTGCAAATGTTACATCAAAATCAATTACCTTCTTCTTGAAAATATCTTCGAGCTACTAACCTCACCTTAGTTCGACCAATGTTGCCTTGGTCATCGAGTTTGTTCCGGAATACCCTTTTTGTCTTCTTCATCATAGGGAATTCAATTGGTCTAAGGTGTTCATAAAAGAACATTTATCCAAATATTTTGAGGTAACTAATATTTGGAGTACTTCATTTCTCATCTACACAACTTAACAAACTCATTAACGGCATCACTTATATAAGCAAAAAAATAGCTCAAGTGTAAAATCATGCCTCAATCATCAATCACAAAATATCTTGCATAAGAACATAGTTGAAATAGACACTATATATATAGACCATGAAGCAAGAAGCACATACTATGCTTTTAGAATATCATCAAGAGTCTAATAAATCATGCAAGTTCAAATAAGCTTAAGAAAGCTATAAAATGTCTCTTTTGAAATTTGAAAATCCGATAGCATATAGTTGAGACCTCATTTAAAAGAAGTATTTGAACAAAAGTTGACAAATCAAATATGTGCAATCAAATATCGAATAGTGCCTTTCAAAAATTCTAAAAATCCTCTTAATGGTACTTGTATGAGATACTATAAAAAACAAGCACATAGACATATGACAATACATATATCGAGTCTAAAAGAGTAAGAATAACACAAGTAAACGTACCTCGATAATTTATGCCTTTTCTTGATAAAAATGACGAAAATAGCCATTTGTGAAAATATGTAAATCCTACACAATTCTTAAAACAAATCTAAAGACAAATCATAATGATAAAAGTGTAGGCTAAGAGATATCACAAGTAAGCTCATGCCAAAAAAAAAAAAAAAAAACCATAAGAGATGATAACATACTATAGTTTTCAAAAATGCACAAGAGTTTTAAAAACATCATATAAGGTCTTTTTTTTCAAAAATTTAAAAGCACAAATATATATTGAAGACCTTAATTAAAAAATTTGAGAACTCATTTTGCAATAAAGACACAAATAAAAGCATGCATAATAACAAAATAAAATGCATATTTAAATAGGGAGATACGGGTTACCAATTACGCCATTTCCATGGGTTGTGTCGTTCCCATTGTTGATGATATCTTCCCTTTGAGAAGTCACTTTGTTGATGATGACTTCTTTGATTACTCCATTTCCAAGGTTTGTTGCCTTCCCATTGTTGAAAGTCTCTTCTTATTTGAAAATCATCTTGTTGATGATGTCTTTGCCATTTCCAAAGATTGTGTTCTTCCCATTTTTGATTGTACCCCTCTTGAAATTGGCTTTGTTGAGAATAGTTTCTCCTTCTTTGATCAAATGAAACGGTCATTTGATGCCTTCTTAAGCGGTATGAATTTTCTTCGATCATTATTTCACGGTACCTAATATGACATTGTTTTGTGGTACCCTCATGTGTTTGGGGTCCTTTGGGATTAGTCTTGAGACTTTTAGGTCTCCAACAATAATTAGAGCTATTTCTAGCCCGACAAGTATTTACCGTATGACCCTTTTTACCGCAATAAAAGCATGTAATAATTCTAGGAGCATAATGACCAACGTCTTAGAGACTTGATTCTTTTTCATGTGATTGACACCCCAGCTTATGATCAAGTTCTAGTTTCGAATAATCACAACAATCAACAATATTGGTTATTCTATCAAGACTAAGTTGGATTTAGATAAATCATTTTTCAAGCAATTTATATCCTCAACAAGAGTACTATTTTTTTCTCAAGGTTTCTAACCTTGTCAAAGTGGTGGTGTGAGCACATGATAGTGATTCATAGGAAGTAAATAAACTATCCTTATCATTTTTCAAAACAATGAATTCCTTTTTCAAATTTTTGTATTTAACAAGTAAGTTTTGGAATTCATCTTGTAGCTCATCATAATCATTTTGTAAATCACTATATTCATTTTGCAATTCATGGTCATAAGAAGTAGAGGTTTAGAACTTACCTCGCTTTCTTCTTCGATGCCCATGAGGCATTGTTCAACTTCTTCATCATGGGAGGTTGTAGGCTTATCCCATGTTGTTGGATTTGATGTTGTATCCATTTGTGAAATAGATGCTTTTGAGTTGCTCCTTTCATTTGCATATACTTCATAGATGGCTTCTAATTTTTGCCATACTTCATGTGCCGATCGAATACCTACAACATGATCAAATTCCAAAGTGGTAAGTGAACAATGTAAAATATTAAGAGCTTTACCATTTAAGGAGATGATTTTCTTCTCTTCATCATTGAGCTTTTTGAAGCCTTTTGAGGTGTGTGGTGTATCTTTCATCGGAATGGATTCTCCATTAATGACGGTGTTCCAAATGTCGAACCCGCAACCTTGTAAATAGCATTCCATTCTTTCTTTCCAAAATGTAAAATTTTTGGAATCAAACCGAGGTGGCTTGGTGGTGGAGGTGCCGGAAAGTTGAGCTTCGTTCTTAGCCGACGATCGTTTCTCTTCACTCGCGATGTGAAACGAGCTTGCCAAAGAGTTTGGCTCTGATACCACTTGTAAGTCCAAGCGGCTACAATAATCTAGAGGGGGGGTGAATAGATTATCTCCATCTTTTCAATTTCGCCCTCTTTTTCAACCGAATGCTCAAAGATAATAACAAAGGTGCGGAATGTAAACAACACACGACGATTTAAAGAGGTTCAACCCACCTAGGGCCTAATCCTCTACCACCCCAGTATATCCGGGATGGATTTCGAAAAGAAAAAGAATTTTATTAATTACCAAAATTAATACAAATTCAACTTACAACACCTTGAAGAGCACCACACTCTTCTTCAACACCACCTTTGAGATTACCACAATCTCTTCTTGAAGATTACCATAATCTTCAAACGGCACCTTGTGAAGATTACCACAATCTTCACCTCAAGAGCACCACACTCTTCAACACCTCAAATGCTAAGATTACCACAATCTTCTTACACCTAACACCTAGTTCACCCAAGTGTGTTCTTACCACAAGAACACTCACAAGGATATCTTGTGTTTGAATGACGACCACAAATTCAAGATTACAACTCGATAATGAATAATACAATTGAGTGCAAGTGTAATCAAGAATAGCCTAGACCTCAAGAATGTGAAAGTGAATAGCTAGGCAAATTACAACAAGAAATAAGACAATGTAAGAACAAGTGTATTCTTGAGTGTATCTTGTTGTGTTGTAGTTTTCTCTCATCTTGTGTTGCTTCAATTCTTCCTCTATTTATAGAAGATGTCTTGTACATGATAGGCTCCTCTTGGGGACATGAATTCTCAGAAAAATTGCAAGACAATTGAAGAAAAGAGTGTTAGAAATCAATCCCACAAATTAAGGAGAAGATGTCCGCCGCACAACGGTTACATTTTTTTGTCAAACTTAAGAGGCGACCGGTCGTCGCGCACAAATAGACGTTTGAAAATGAGAATACATATTTACACAGGCGACGGCCGACGAGGGTTCGACGGTCGTCCCTTACTTCAACCGTCGCACAACTTCAAAAAACGGCGGCAAATGTTCTGTTTCAATTTTTGCTCCTGTGCACGGCCGCCTGCTGGTCGACGGTCGACGCCATTGGTTGCCCTATAGGGCGTAGGTTGTTCTGACCATTTCGCAAACATGAAGTTTTCTGCTTTTTCTCAACTTTCAGTGCGGGTTGCCCTATACGGTGATAGGTTGACCTCAAAACAAAAGTGTTGTCCAATTTTATATCGAGAATAGACTTCAAGAAATACTCCAAAAAATAGTGAAAACATTTTAGACCGATCGGGAGTATTAGAACAACATTTAGAAACATTGTTTTGGTGTAAAAATACATTAACAGAAAATCATTAAAAGTGTTGTCCAATTTTGTCGAAAATAAAACTTGAGGAAATACTCCGGAAAATATTAAAACCATTTTAAATCATTTAGGAGTATTTGGACAACCTTTAAAACCATTGTTTTGGTGTAAAAACAAAATCATCAAAATCATGATAAAACCATTTATCAAACAGCTGATCCCATGGTGGGTATGGGTGGTCTAGGACCTGGTTTCTTCCAACAGATGGCCTCCTACATTAAGGCCGTTGTGGAAAAAGTCGTGGATAGTCGGATGCGAGAAGTTGTCCAGCCTGCAGCGGGGCATGAGATGAGGCCTCCCCCGGCTGGGGGGAGCGAGATCAAAGAGCACCAGTATTGGAGGAGGAGAGCGCCTCCGCGGCCTTTACTCAAACGGCCACGGAGACGGACCCAGATTGGAGTGAGAGGATGGATGATCTGCATAAGGAAATGAGAGAACTAAAGAAGAAGGTGTCTGGAAATGGCTTGAGCCAATCGAGGAGGGGTACTCCTTTCTCAAAGGAGGTTATGGCTGATGAACTCCCCTCCTCGTATCGAGCGCTGAGTTTTGAGTATGATGGCACCACTGACCCGTGGGATCACCTGTGCCGCTTTGAGAATGTTGCGGTACTCCACAGGTTTTCTGATGGGGTAATGTGCCGAATGTTTCCGACTACCCTGACTAAGTCGGCACAACAGTGGTTTAGTCAGCTGCCGCCAAATTCTATTAAAAGTTTTGATGAGTTCACTCAATGTTCTTACATCAATTCACTAGTTGTAGAAGGTGTCAAAAGACTCGTTGACGTTGTTCAAGATCAAACGAAGGACAATTAGGTGCTTAAGGAGCTATGTTCAACGGTTCACGAAGGCGAAGCTTGAGGTTCCCTCGGCGACTCAGGACATATTAGCCAACGCCCTAGCTCAGGGTTTGAAGGATGGGGATTTCTTTGAGTCCCTAGTGATAGAACCAACGCGCACATTTGATGAACTCTTGGCTAGAGCTGAGAAGTACATTAACCTAGAAGAGGCCAGGAGGATGAAACGTGAGGAAGGAGATAAGAGGAAGGATCAGAAAGACGATGGAGAGAGGTCCGCAGTAAGAAGCCTAACATCCCTAAGCTCAAGTAGATGGGCTGAAGGTCGCGGTACGAGAAGTTCACACCCCTGGCGGCTCCTTAGGGGTATGTTTTCTAAAACATTACGTGAAATTCTCTTTAAACCTCCAGAAGGGTACACAATGTTGATCGAGTGTTTGGAGCTCGCCTCGAGCCAAAACTCCAAAACACCCTGGGCGCGATGGCCCAGAGGATAGGTCAAGCTCGAGCTTGGAAACTTGTCCTCGAAGGAAAAATTTGATAAAGTGTTTGGAGCTCGGCTCGAGCCAAAACTCCAAAACACCCCGGGCGCGATGGCCCAGAGGACAGGTCAAGCTCGAGCTTGGAAACTTGTCCTCCAAAGAAATTTTTGATCAAGTGTTTGGAGTTTGGCTCGAGCCAAAACTCCAAACACCTCAGCGCCGATGGCCCGAAGGACAGAGTCAAGCTCGAGCTTGGAAACTTGTCCTCGAAGGAAAAATTTGATCAAATGTTTGGAGCTCGGCGCGAGCCAAAACTCCAAACACCTCGGGCGCGATGGCCCAGAGGATTGGTCAAGCTCGAGCTTGGAAACTTATCCTCGAAGGAAAAATTTGATAAAGTGTTTGGAGCTCGGCCGAGCCAAAACTCCAAACACCCGGGCGCGATGGCCCGGAGGATAGGTCAAGCTCGAGCTTGGAAACTTATCCTCGAAGGAAAAATTTGATAAAGTGTTAGGAGCTCCTACCGAGCCAAAACTCCAAACACCTCGGGCGCGATGGCCCAGAGGGCAGGTCAAGCTCGAGCTTGGAAACTTGTCCTCAACTGAAGTTTTTGATAAAGTGTTTGGAGCTCGGCTCGAGCCAAAACTCCAAACACCTCGGGCGAGATGGCCCAGAGGACAGGTCAAGCTCGAGCGTGGAAACTTATCCTCGAAGGAAAAATTTGATCGTGTTAGGAGCTCGGCTCGAGCCAAAACTCCAAACACCTCATGCGCGATGGCTCAGAGGGCAGGTCAAGCTCGAGCTTGGAAACTTGTCCTCCAAAGAAATTTTTGATCAAGTGTTTGGAGTTTGGCTCGAGCCAAAACTCCAAACACCCAAGCTTGTGATGGCCCAGGAGGAGTCAAGCTCGAGCTTGGAAACTTGTCCTCGAAGGAAAAATTTGATCAAGTGTTTGGAGCTCGGCTCGAGCCAAAACTCCAAACACCTCGGGCGCAATGGGCCAGAGGATAGGTCAAGCTCGAGCTTGGAAACTTATCCTCAAAGGAAAAATTTAATAGTGTTTGGAGCTCGGCTCGAGCTAAAACTCCAAAACACCCCGGCGCGAAGGCCCAGGAGAGGACAGTCAAGCTCGAGCTTGGAAACTTGTCCTCCAAAGAAATTTTTTGATCAAGTGTTTGGAGTTTGGCCGAGCCAAAACTCCAAACACCTCAGCGCGATGGCCCGGAGGACAGTCAAGCTCGAGCTTGGAAACTTGTCCTCGAAGAAAAAATTTGATCAAGTGTTTGGAGCTCGGCGCGAGCCAAAACTCCAAACACCTCGGGCGCGATGGCCCGGAGGATAGGTCAAGCTCGAGCTTGGAAACTTATCCTCGAAGGAAAAATTTGATAAAGTGTTTGGAGCTCCACCGAGCCAAAACTCCAAACACTCGGCGCGATGGCCCAGAGGATAGGTCAAGCTCGAGCTTGGAAACTTATCCTCGAAGGAAAAATTTAATCGTGTTTGGAGCTCAGCTCGAGCCAAAACTCCAAACACCCCGGGCGCGATGGCCCAGAGGACAGGTCAAGCTCAAGCTTGGAAACTTGTCCTCGAAGGAAAAATTTAATCGTGTTTGGAGCTCGGCTCGAGCCAAAACTCCAAAACACCCCGGGCGCGAAGGCCCAGAGGACAGGTCAAGCTCGAGCTTGGAAACTTGTCCTCGAAGGAAAAATTTGATCAAGTGTTTGGAGCTCGGCTCGAGCCAAAACTCCAAACACCTCGGGCGCGATGGCCCATAGGATAGGTCAAGCTCGAGCTTGGAAACTTATCCTCGAAGGAAAAATTTGATAGTGTTTGGAGCTCGGCTCGAGCCAAAACTCCAAACACCTCAGGCGCGATGGCCTAGAGGATAGGTCAAGCTCGAGCTTGGAAACTTTTCCTCAAAGGAAAAATTTGATAAAGTGTTTGGAGCTCGGCTCGAGCCAAAACTCCAAACACCTCGGGAGCGATGGCCTAGAGGGCAGGTCAAGCTCGAGCTTGGAAACTTGTCCTCAACTGAAGTTTTTCATAGTGTTTGGAGCTCGGCCGAGCTAAAATCGCAAACACCTCGGCGAGATGGCCAGAGGGGACAGGTCAAGCTCGAGCTTGGAAACTTGTCCTCGAAGGAAAAATTTGATCAAGTGTTTGGAGCTTGGCTCGAGCCAAAACTCCAAACACCTCAGCGCAATGGGCCGGAGGATAGGTCAAGCTCGAGCTTGGAAACTTATCCTCAAAGGAAAAATTTAATAGTGTTTGGAGCTCGGCTCGAGCTAAAACTCCAAAACACCCCGGGCGCGAAGGCCCAGAGGACAGGTCAAGCTCGAGCTTGGAAACTTGTCCTCCAAAGAAATTTTTGATCAAGTGTTTGGAGTTTGGCTCGAGCCAAAACTCCAAACACCTCAGCTGCGATGGCCCGAGGACAGTCAAGCTCGAGCTTGGAAACTTGTCCTCCAAAGAAATTTTGATCAAGTGTTTGGAGTTTGGCTCGAGCCAAAACTCCAAACACCTCAGGCGCGATGGCCCAGAGGACAGGTCAAGCTCGAGCTTGGAAACTTGTCCTCGAAGAAAAAATTTGATCAAGTGTTGGGAGCTCGGCGCGAGCCAAAACTCCAAACACCTCGGGCGCGATGGCCCAGAGGATAGGTCAAGCTCGAGCTTGGAAACTTATCCTCGAAGGAAAAATTTGATAAAGTGTTTGGAGTTCGGCTCGAGCCAAAACTCCAAACACCTCGGGCGCGATGGCCCAGAGGATAGGTCAAGCTCGAGCTTGGAAACTTATCCTCGAAGGAAAAATTTGATAAAGTATTTGGAGCTCGGCTCGAGCCAAAACTCCAAACACCCCGGGCGCGATGGCCCAGAGGACAGGTCAAGCTCGAGCTTGGAAACTTGTCCTCGAAGGAAAAATTTAATCGTGTTTGGAGCTCGGCCGAGCCAAAACTCCAAAACACCCCGGCGCGAAGGCCCAGAGGAGTCAAGCTCGAGCTTGGAAACTTGTCCTCGAAGGAAAAATTTGATCAAGTGTTTGGAGCTCGGCTCGAGCCAAAACTCCAAACACCTCGGGCGCGATGGCCCATAGGATAGGTCAAGCTCGAGCTTGGAAACTTATCCTTGAAGGAAAAATTTGATAGTGTTTGGAGCTCGGCTCGAGCCAAAACTCCAAACACCTCAGGCGCGATGGCCTAGAGGATAGGTCAAGCTCGAGCTTGGAAACTTTTCCTCAAAGGAAAAATTTGATAAAGTGTTTGGAGCTCGGCTCGAGCCAAAACTCCAAATACCCGGGAGCGATGGCCAGAGGCGGTCAAGCTCGAGCTTGGAAACTTGTCCTCAACTGAAGTTTTTCATAGTGTTTGGAGCTCGGGCTCGAGCCAAAACTGCAAACACCTCGGGCGAGATGGCCCAGAGGACAGGTCAAGCTCGAGCTTGGAAACTTGTCCTCGAAGGAAAATTTTGATCGTATTTGTAGCTCGGCTCGAGCCAAAACTCCAAACACCTCATGCGTGATGGCCCAGAGGGCAGGTCAAGCTCGAGCCGGGAAACTTGTCCTCGAACGAAAAATTTGATCAAGTGTTTGGAGCTCGGCCAGAGCCAAAACTCCAAACACCTCGGGCGCGATGGCCCAGAGGGCAGGTCAAGCTCGAGCTTGGAAACTTGTCTTCGAGTGAAATATTAGATCGTGTTTTGAGCTCGGCTCGAGCCAAACACCTCGGGAAAGCTTGGAGGTTTGCCCGAGAATGAAATTTTTTGACCTAGTGTTTTGAGCTCGGCCAGAGCCAAAACTCCAAACACCTCGGGCAAGAGTGGAGGAATGCCCTCAAATAAAATATTAACCAAGTGTTTGGAGCTCGGCCAGAGCCAAAACTCCAAACACCTCGGGCAAGCTTGAAGACTTGTCCTCAAATAAAATATTAACCAAGTGTTTGGAGCTCGGTCGGAGCCAAACACTCCAAACACCTCGAGAATGCGTGGAGGCATGCCCTGGAATATAATTTTTTGATCAAGATTTTGGAGCTCGGCTCGAGCCAAAACTCCAAACACCTCGGGCATGATGGCCCAGAAGACAAGTCAAGCTCGAGCTTGGAAACTTGTCCTCCCCCCCCCAAAAAAAAAAGAGTGATGGAAATGAACAAAATACTTAGTACGAGCGGTCCTGAAGCTCTGTAAGGCTGAGGATTGCTTAAAGCCTGGGCTCGACCAAGGTGTCTTAGGCAGCGCCAAGACCGATCGCGTGTGGATCGAGGTGGATAAATTGCTATTGATGTGAGGACCTGGTTAAGGCCGGATAATTGTGTGACCGAGGTGATTTACAACCACCAAGCCCAGTCGGGATTAAAGGGCTAGGTCGGTCCTACGAGTTCAATAATTAATTATGTTTGAAAGAATACCTCTCCAAACATAACTGGGGGGAATGATTGATTGAGACCTATTTAGACCGATCTGTCTACATGGGCTTGATGAAAGACCTGAACCAAGGGTAAGCTTGGATTGGGCCGACCTCTGGAAGTAGAGGTTTGGATTTGGGCCTACAACGGAGCTGGAGTTGACAACTTGGCTAGGGCCAAGCTCGAGCCTAGTAGAGTCGACTGTTGGGCTGGGGCCGGGACGCTTAAATGGACCAACATGGCCTACCGATCTCTCGGGGCAGATAGGTTTGCGGCCCAATAAAAATGATTAACCTAGGCCCGTTTGTTAATTAGGGTTTTAGCATGGCTTGATGCCTACGCAACCCTAATTTCCAAACCTATAAATAGGGCACAAACCAGGTACACCGTAATCAGACTCGAAATACAATTCAATACACCCTGATTGTTTGATATTTTGTCTCTCTGAAACGATACTGACTTGAGCGTCAGAGTGGGTACGCCGGAAAACCTTTCCGGCTCCCTTCTAACGATGGTGTTGCAGGTTCTCAGATCAGTCGTGTAGTAGAGCAGTGGATTTATTGGGCGGCGGATATTCTAGTGCCGACCAGATACTATCCTTTTAGAAATAACCGATATATTGGATGAAACTCAAACTTAACACATCAACAATTTGTAAAATAATTTTATTAATAAAAGCCTAATTATTTATGTACTAACTATTTATAAATTAAAAGTTCCAAACCTATTTATTAGTTATATGTATATTAGCAATTAGAATAAAATATTTATTAATTTTATATTATTATAAAAAATATTTTTATTTTGTAAGTATGTAATGGATATTATTTATATATCACACAATATATAAAAATTATGTGAATATTTCCATATATCGTATTCGGGTTCTATCGAAATTTAAAACTTAGAATCAAAGAACTGCTCCAAGAATTATTTATTGTCTTTTTTAAAAAATTATATTTGTGTAATATTTTATCGATATCATATATACATACATATATATTGTTTAACACCAATTAATATAATATAAGATCCTTTTCCACAATATATTAAATATAGTTTATTTTATTTTTTTGGAAAAAATCTACTAAATGATAATTTGGTGTTCAAAACTATTTGGTTCTATTACAATCATTCACTTTTAACGGATGGGATCTTCTATTCCAAAACCGTGTTTCATCTCCTATTCCAACTGTGTAGATGATTGACACGTGTATTACACTTACCATATTAAAGCCCTACAATTATTGATACTGATTTTAACATGAAGTCAACAAATGATGATTTCATTTCTTTCACTATTTCTCGTGCAATTCTTTTGCATATCAATGAGTCATATGAATTATTATGCTCATTTCATTCTTTTTCGGGCATTATTCCATTCTCAATCTCATCCATTCCAACCTAATACCATTCGATCATGAGCAAGTCTCTTGTGAGACGGTCTCACGGATCTAAATCCGTGAGACGGACCTGCTAAGGGCTCCGTCTTGAGAACATGAACCATGAAAATAAATTTAAAAATAATAATGAACCATGAAGAAACAAAAATAAATCCTAAAAACATGAACCATGAAGAATAAACCCGAAAAACAAAAATAAACCCCAAAAATAAAAAATAAACCTTAAAAAAACTAAAAATCCTAAAAACCCAAATCAATTAAAAATAAACCCTAACAAAATAAATATAAACCCTAAGAAAAATAAAATCTAAAAAAAAACCTTTAAAATTTTGTGTAAGGGCTCCGTCTCACACAAATTTTTGCCTTTGATCATACCAATCCGGGCATCTAGCCCTTGGTTTCTCGTGCAACTGAATTACAGTAATATTACCATTTAAGCTCATTCTAGGACTTAAATAAAAGGATAATATTGGCATATTCCTAATTTACTAACGTGTAAGATGTTGGTTGGAATATCTGATATTTATGATTTATGAGGGACTAAAATAAAAGGAATGACATTCATTGGTGGTGATGTTTTCCTGCTTCAAATTATTGCCCCTTTTCTTCATTTATTTATTTCTATGTGAGTTGAATAGTCATTTTCAATTTTTGAGAGGTAATTTTCCAATTCTGAGTTTTAATCCGATAAGTTAGTTTAGAAGTAAATGCCAAAATAGAACTTTGTGCTTCATAAGAAAAAGTTCAACAAAGTACCTTAAACCTAAGAAAAAAAAAGTTCAACAAAGAGAAATTAGATAGAACCCAGCAACCCTACTTATGTTTATGTTTGATCAACAAATTTTCAGGGTAGCAATTGTTCACGTTTTACACATGCGTTTTAGAATGGGTCATGGTTGTATGTCAATTGAACAGAATTTCACACGAGTTTAATACCAAAACATGTGGTAGAAATTGTGAATTTTGGGCACCTCTTGTATATTGTTAAAATCAATAGATTATGATTGCAGTAAAAGTCTGGACAGACCAAATTGCGTAATTATACTATTCCATCCATCTCAAATAAAAGATATGTCACCTTTCTTTTTTTTTTCGTCCCAAATTATAAACTTGTTTTCTTATTGAGAGTATTAATTATACAACAATATACTAAATTACCTATATTTAATTAACTTGGAATGATATACCACTATTTAATGCAAGGGCAAAATAAGAAGAATATGGAAAAAAATTATAATCTCAATTACATTTATTATGTTTTCTTAATCTGTCTTTTATTTGTCTATCTTTATGGGGTGGAAAAAGTAGAATACAAAGTCAAAGTTTAAATCCAATCTTATTAATATGACGACCTAAATAAGATTAATTGTTGTTTAACTTGGATTTTTTTTTTTATATGTAATATCGAACTACTATCTTAATAAAACTCGTAGGACATTTGGAAAATAAACCTAAAAACACTCCTAAACATATCATATCCCTTTCTGAAATATATAAGATATTGTAAAATCCTACAATATCTTATCTTCATCAATTTTTTAACACTCTTTGTTAATAACCGTGGACTAAAAGCAATATCATCAGCATTAGAACCCATTATTACATTTACAGGGCTCCATTTCCAAGTAAGGTGGGTAAATATTTAATTGGGGCTTGGCCAGAGAGAAATTTATGAAGAAAGCATCGGGGTCAGCTTAATTATCACTTATTCAGGTTTCTACTTTCTAGTATACTAATTTTTTCCCCTAAATTAAAAAAGGATATGTTTGTCAGTTCAATAATGCAATTAACTCTGAGTTACTATTACTATAAATATAAAATACTGCAAATATACAAAATTGAATTTTGTTTTAACTCACATATAAAAGTCCAAGTTAAATTAAATTTGTACGACGAAGAGAACACTATGCTTCAGAAAAATACAGATCACTCCAAATTGTTAAAGTTGAGTCTAACCGTCAAAACCACTCTTTAATCCAAGAATTAAGCTAATTCCCAGAAGCTGAGGAAATCTCTTCATGGGAATAAGTCCGCAACACCCTGACCAGGTTAGAAGAGCCCCAAAATTGTCCCATAGAGACACATTTGATGCTTACCTCTGCGAATGTAGGAGAATATGTCCAGTACAAAAGACAATAAATTAAGAGTAATTAATTATGAATAGTTGCAAATGATTGTTGATGGGTCTTTTATACATGAGTAGAGCTGTTAAAGTGACCGGGCCGAGGGGGAAAATCAGGTCTGGTCGGCCCAAAATTTATTCAGATCGCTATTTTGGAGAGCCCAATCTATGTTTTAAAAATACACTAAAATTATTTTGGGCCAATTGGGCCGACCCGGTGTTTCAGGCCTACGGGGCGGGCCAAATAGGCCCGGATCTTTCGGGCCTACAAAACCGTAGCCCAGTTCAGCCCTATTTTCGGGCCGGTCGGGCGAGCCCATCAGCCGGCCATTTTTGACAGTTCTATACATGAGATAATGAGTCTTATGGACCTAGTGTAATGGACTATGGACCCCATAGGCCATAATTGATGAATTGAACCTTATGGACCCACTAATAATATTTATGAGCCCCTGGTAATCAATAATATACGGACAATAATTAAATAATTTCGAACTAAATAAATACATGAATGATAAATTAGGCAAAAGTCACTTTTTATCCCCAACTTACAAGTACATATCAAGAAAAATTGCTAAGCACCAATGCTAATAAAACTTAACTTGTTAATTTATGTTCTTCATTATCCACAAAAAGCATTGTAATGCGCAGAGGTGGACAGATTCAGCATTCCAACCAAAAGCAGATGTAAATATGTGCCCCATTTTTTTATATAAATTTAAGGCAAATTTTTGTCATGAATGTTACAGTGCAACCGACACGGGTAGTTGGTAGTTGGTACCCCTACAAACACCATTAAATTTCTTTGATAGGAGAAACTTAACTCATGGTGCTTACTTAATTACATCGTATTATTTTAATAAATTATACCTCTTTAATTCAATTTATTTAGTAGGTCACTATATCTATATGTAGCGCAACAAAAAACTAAGGGTGCTATATAGGGTTAATTTGTCCCTATTATCTGGAGCTGTCAATTTTGGTCCGACCCAGTAAAGTGGTAGAATTGGGCTATACTTTTAGGCCCGAAATGAGTCTGGTCTTTTTGGCCCGGCCCATTAGGCTCGAAAAATCGGATGGTCCAATCAACCATATTTTTCCTTTGTATTTTCATGAACTAGACTCTAAAAATAATGGCTCTATTACTGTTTGTTCCGACCCATCTCGTTAGCCGACCCGGCTCGGCCGGTTTGACACCTCTGCTTTTATCAATGTCAGTTCGAAACATAAATGAAAGCTATTAAATGTATAATAACTTTAGGTTAGCTTAAGCTTCCATTTTGATTTTTGAGGTTGAAGGTATTTAATGGCAGATTTTTTAGTTTTCATCTACTACCTTAAAACTTTAATAGACTTAGATTGAACATTATAATCCAATAATACATTAACCCCATATACTGAAATTTATTGGCCTTTTGTTTTTACTACGATCCGCAATCCAAATAATTCAATTAAATTAGGTTTATTGTCATTCAAATTATACCCATCATGCCACGTTTTTATTTGTTTGTTTGTTTTATCCTTTTATTTTTTCCGGTCAAGTGATATACTTTATACTTGCATTAAAGTGACTCTATCAACAATTAGTGCTGGTTTAAGTTGGTGCTTGGAAAGCAACATATCGTGCAATTAATTAGTTGGTGTGTTGTAGAGGCAGATATGACTTATATGTCTAAACTTTTCATAGTCTCTTTTACCTTTGTATATTATAGTACCGATAAAATGATATTCTAATATGATTTGAACATTGCAAAATTGACAACACATCTATTATTGTAAAAAAAATGAATTTTCTTTTCTTTCAATAATGCCTTGAAAGACTAGAGGATAGGTCTTAAAAAGGATGGCACACCATTTTTGATTTTTCATGAACATAAAATTCATAACACGCACACCGTACAAGAATTGACTGGGGTTAATTTCTATGCCTTATCCTAGTAATATACTCCTCTCTCCTAATAAGATAGACCACATTTTCTTTTTCGTCCATCTCAAATTATATGTTTATTTCTTTATTGAGAGTATTTATTACACAACAATAAACTAAATTGCCTCTATTTAATTTACTTTGTTCGAGGCCAACAATGATATACTCTCATTTAATGCAAGGTCAAAGTAGGAAGAATGTAGAAAAATATTATGATATCAATTATATTTATTGTGTTTTCTTAATCTGTGTGAAATACTCTATTTGTCTATCTTATTGGGACGGAGGGAGTAATAAGATCTGTAGCATGACATGTCTACCATGGATGACATCTTTTGTGTAGAGTATTCAATCTCCTATTTTACTGTACGGATAATTATCACGTGGATAAAAAATAATATAGTAATTTTGAATTATAAATCACGCATAATCTATGGTTTTTAGTATGGTATTTTTTATACATGTAGCAATCATCAGTGCGATGGAATAGAAGATAAATACCTTTTCGGAACATAAAATTAATCTATGTCTACCATAAATTTATTTGGGATATTTCAATTTTTGCGACTTGCTCCATAAATACATCATGAATGTGAAGAGGGTACGATCTACCTAGGTTTTAGCTTTGAGCAAGTCTCTTGTGAGACGGTCTCACGGATCTAAATCCGTGAGACGGGCCTCCTAAGGGCTCCGTCTTGAGAACATGAACCTTGAAAATAAATTTTAAAATAATAATGTGTTGGCAAAATTTCCTGTACAAGAGCTTGAATCACCAAAATAGTCTCCGAGGCGTGCAAGAGTTGCACTGTCCTAAAGGATTTATTTTCGTAATCCCCCAGGATTCAACGGATTAATTTGAACGAACAAAACCCGTAATTTGTAACCCAGCAAAATATCAAGTGAGGAGTTCTGAGATGAAGTAAAATTTGGGTTTCTCAAGTTCGGTCCTTATAGAACAATTCCAACGGTAAGATAATAATTAGGGGGACAAAAACTCGGCTCCGGACACATAGGGGAATAATAGCTCGGCTCTAGCTACATAGGGGACAATAGCTCGGCCCCATAGCCACCCTACAATACAATGGTGTAAAGCTATATCCGAAAATAAGGGGTAAGGTAATTTAACTTAGGCTAAAATAGGATAATTGAGGTAAGGTGAAAAACATATTTTTGGGTAAGGTAGAAAAATATATTTTCGGGTAAGGATTTAAATTAGCAAAATAAAAAATGATTTTTAAGTTGCAAAACTAATCCGAGCCGCGACTATATCGCCCGCAAGCAGGGGCAAATCGTCGATTTTACACTACAATCGGCTAATTTGGCATTTGACTTTTTATGTCGAGGCCCCTTAATCACTTGGCCCATTTTTTACTAAGCCCATATGGGTTTCCCATTAATAAAGAGAAGAAAACTTCAACACCAATTCTATGTGGGATATGGGAGTTCTTTAGAAACACCCCAAAGCTATTTTCCAACAATCCCCACATGTTTCAAAAGAACGAAAGAAAAGGATTTAGAGATTTTTTGGGTTACTAAAATGAGTGTAGATGTATCGTATCTCGGTGTCTTTTGGACTATGAACAGGACTAGAATAATAAGATTTAAAGTACGAGTTTTAGTGAAACTTGTAGCTTCTATGAACTAAGAACTCTTATTGTAAGTTAAAATCTTATCATCACATTACACTCTCTCAATATTTTGTTCTCAATGCGGTTTTGCGCTAATAGGCCATGCGCGTGCCGGAATTCATGAGTGCTCTAGAGATATGCCAAAATCTCATAGGAGCGCCCCACTCCACACTCATATAGGTGAATTTCATCAAGTATATTTTGCAATTAAATATACCACCCTTAAGGGATATGAAATTCATTAAGAGTTTAACATCTCATCCTCACATAATTGCAATCTAGCACTTCTCACACCATAGGAAGGGACAATTAATTATTGTGCTAGCGAGAATTAACAAGTGACTTGTTATTACCCCTATGAACCTCATTCATGGGATCTCCAATCACAAAGGTAGGGTTTCTATCACTTTGTTAATTTTTCAAGTTGGCTTAAGTCCCATTCCCTCGATGTTTCATTAATTAATTTTTTCCCAAGGGTTTAGTGGAGGATCGCCAAATTCAATTCGACTTCACATAATCAATGGATATAACTCCATCATTTAACAACCTGTTTAACCACATTATGTCTCAAACGAATATGTCTATTCTTACCATTAAAGGTTTTATTCTTGAAATTGCAATTCTTTGCTTGACAATCACAATGCATAGACAATTTGAAGGTGTTGGTTTTGAACCTAATGGAATATCGCTAAGAAGTTTCTCAACCACTCGGCCTCATTGCCGCCTAACTCCAAGGCAACAAACTCGGACTCCATGGTAGACTTTGCTATGATAGTTTGTTTAGCGACTTCCAAGCAAATCGTACCCCACCAAGAGTGAATATGTAACCACTAGTGGATTTTATTTCATCCGAATCGAGAGATCGATTCGCATCCTTTGTATCCTTCAAGTACAAAGAGGATATCCACTATACATGATACCATAGTTCATGGTACCTCTTAAATATCTCATTAGTCGACTATTGCGAGTCCAATGGTCACGATTGGGATTATGAGTATATCTGCTCAATCTACACACATCGTAGCTATGTCCGGGCGAGAGAAGTTCATTAAATGCAACAGACTCCCAATAACTGTGCATATTCGATTGAGCCACAGGATCACCTAAATTTTTCTTTAATTGAGTGTTAGCATCATAAGGAGTACTCATTTTGGTTTGACGTCAAAATGTCCATACTTCTTGAGAAGTTTTTCAACATAATGTTCTTGCGACAACATTATTCCATTATCACTCCTTATAATTTTAACACCCAATATCACCTTTGCTTCCCCATATCTTTCATATCAAATTTAGAAGCAATGAATTCTTTTGATTTATATATTAAATCAATTTTAGTGCAAATATAAGCATGTCATCCACATACAAGCAAATAATTACGCACTCATCATCATCAACAAGTTTTGTATAAACACATCTATCTCGCTTCAAATGAAGTAAAACCATCGACAACAAAACTTGATCAAATTTCTCATGCCACTTTGCTTAGGTGCTTGTTTTAAACCATATAAAGATTTAAGTAATTTACAAACTTTGTTTTCTTTTCCAAAAACAACACATCCTTCTGGTTGCACCATATAAATTTCATCTTCCAAATCACCATTTAAGAAAGCAGTTTTTACATCCATTTGGTGAATAAAAAGTTTATGGATAGAAGCCAAAGCAATCAAAACTCGAATAGAAGAAATTCTAGTAACTGGTGCAAAAGTATCAAAATAATCCACATTTTGTTTTTGAGTAAAGCCTTTTGCAACCAATCTAG
Organism: Rehmannia glutinosa; assembly: GCA_016081115.2. Lineage (NCBI taxonomy): Eukaryota > Viridiplantae > Streptophyta > Magnoliopsida > Lamiales > Orobanchaceae > Rehmannia > Rehmannia glutinosa. Next base: position 12,963,233 of record CM071929.1, on the reverse strand, counting down.
CTTTATATTTTTCAATGGTTCCATCAGGATTATATTTCTTCTTAAAAATCCATTTGCAACCTATGGTCTAGCTCCGGGTGGCAAATCAACCAAAGTCCAAGTTTTGTTTTGTTCAATAGAATCAATTTGTTTTGATGGCTTCTTTCCACAGGTATAAAGAATCGGAAGAAGAAACAACTTGGAAAATGTTAAAGGTTCATTTTCTACAAGATATGTATAAAAATCATTCCCAAAAGAAGTTTCTTTTCTTTGTCTCTTACTCCTTCTTAACTCCTCAAAAGAGTTTTGTTATTATGTTCAATAGGAGCATAAAGTAAGTAGATTCAAGAGTGCACGAGAAATTATTTCAGTTTTCAAAGGAAAAATATGCTCAAAGAATTCAACATTTTTTGTTTCAACAATTGTATTAACATCTAGCACATCACTTTTCAAAACAAGAAACCGATATGCAGCACTATGATCAGCATAACCAATAAATAGACAATCAGATGTTTTGGAACCTATTTTCTTTCTCTTAGGATCAGGTAACATAACTTTTGCTAGGCACCCCCACACTTTTAAATATTTGAGGTTAGGTTGATAACCTCTCCATAATTCATAAGGTGTCTTTAGGTTTTCTTATAGGGAATTCAATTTTGTAAGTGACATGAAGATAATATAGCTTCACCCCAAAGATTATCAGCAGCACCTGAACTAATGAGCATAGCATTCATCATTTCTTTTAAAGTTCTATTTTTTCGTTCAGCTACACCATTAGATTCGGGTGAATATGGAGGAGTGACTTCATGAATTATTCCTTCTTGTTCACAAAATTCATTAAATAAAATATATTCGCCACCTCTGTCTGATCTAACTCTTTTAATCTTCTTGTCTAATTGATTTTCAACCTCAGATTTGTATAATCGAAACATGTTAAAAGCTTCGTCTTTATTTCTAAGCAAATATACCTTAGTGTATCTAGAATAGTCATCTATAAAAGTCACGTAATAGTTTTTACCTCCTCGAGTCATAGTTTGTTTCAAGTCTCCTAAGTCGGTATGAATTAGACTAAGCAATTGATTCTCGTTGTCTTAGAAAAACAAGTTTTCTTAGTCAATTTAGCTTCACAACATATTTCACATTTATTCACACAAGTATTATTCATTCCGAGAAATTAAACCAAGTGATTGCATTTTACTTAATATAACTCGTACTAACATGTCCTAATCTAGCATGCCATAAATCAATAGAATCAATCATATAAGCGTAAGAAGATGCAATTTTATTAATAACATCAGAAACATTGAGTACAAACAGACCCTGATTACAATAGCCTTTGCCCACAAGGACATTATTTTTTGTCATTACAATCTTGTCAGATTCAAATGACACTTTAACTCCAGCCTTTCCTAACAAGGAAACAGAAACCAAGTTTGCCCTAATAGTAGGCACATGAAGTACTTCATTAAGAGCAAGGTCTTGCGGATGTGAGTTTCAACATAACTTGCCTTTACAAGAACACGTGCGGTTCGAGAGTCCCGAGATACACATGTTCTTCTCCATCTCCTGACGTAATGTAGGACATAAAGGCTTCTCTATTTGCACAAATGTGCCTGGTAGCCCCAGAGTCTACCACCCATTCTTTCACATCGGCCACAAGATTAACTTGAGAAAGCACCGCAGCAACAATATCATCCCCTTCGACCAAATTTGCATTTGGCTTTGGAGGATTTCCATTTCGATTTTGAGGGTTGCCATTTTTCTTTCTATGTTTGCATCGATGTGCATGATGACCGTGCTTTCCACAAACATAACGATTTCCTTTCTTTTTAAAGTTGGTGGAGTTATTCACTTTAAAGGCTTTGTAATCAGTTTGATTAAAATTTTTAACATTCTTGTTATTAAAATTACCTTGCACCATGTTTGCAGTTGTAGCTATTTCCTTTCCTTTGCTCACTTTGAGTTCCCTCCGGTTGGTATCTTCGATTATAATGTGGGTAATTAGATCGGCAAGAGATAGTTGTTTGTGTTTGTGTTTTAATTTCGCTTGTAGTCTTTCCACGAGTTCGGCAACTTTTCGATCAAGAAACCAGACTTAATTCCTCTTGTAGGGTGATATTTTGGACTTTAGATCCTCCGGTAGCTTGTGATACTCGTTGATCTGTATCTTGATATCCTTTCCATCCACCATTTCCCATATGTAAAAATTTCCGATGACGAACTTGTTTTCCAAAGATCTTGGCAAAGATACTTCAAATGCATAGACTCCCAAATATCCCCTGGCTTCCTTGTAAGAAGAGTAGACATCAAACAAATCATTAGTAAGAGTGCTAATAATCGTATGTCTACAAACCTTGTTAGCATAAATCCACATCTCCATTTCTTTGGATCATCGGAAGGTTCGAAGCTTGGTTTGTGTCAAAGACATTAGCAACACCGTGCATGTCCGAGGATGGAAAATATTCGTTTCGCCAACGCCTTTGTAATTCGACCGCTAAACATTTCGATTTTGGAGATGCCTGGAAATGGCTTAGCGTACGGGAATGGTGGCGTATGTGGAGCAACTGGAACAAGGACTGGTCCAACGACATTTGCAACAGGTGGAGGTACATTATTCAGAAGAGGTGCGTTGAGTTGGCCATCATTATTATCAAGCTCCATAATAAATCCTTTAGAATGTTGGCAAAATTTCTGTACAAGAGCTTGAATCACCAAAATAGTCTCTGAGGCGTGCAAGAGTTGCACTGTCCTAAAGGATTTATTTTCGTAATCCCCCAGGATTCAACGGATTAATTTGAACGAACAAAACCCGTAATTTGTAACCCAGCAAAATATCAAGTGAGGAGTTCTGAGATGAAGTAAAATTTGGGTTTCTCAAGTTCAGTCCTTATAGAACAATTCCAACGGTAAGATAATAATTAGGGGGACAAAAACTCGGCTCCAGACACATAGGGGAATAATAGCTCGGCTCTAGCTACATAGGGGACAATAGCTCGGCCCATAGCCACCCTACAATACAACAGGTAGGCTATATCTGAAAATAAGGGGTAAGGTAATTTAACTTAGGCTAAAATAGGATAATTGAGGTAAGGTGAAAAAATATATTTTTGGGTAAGGTAGAAAAATATATTTTCGGGTAAGGATTTAAATTAGCAAAATAAAAAATAATATTTAAGTTGCAAAACTAATCCGAGCCGCGACTATATCGCTCACAGCAGGGGGCAAATCGTCGATTTTACACTACAATCGGCTAATTTGGCCCAACTCTTTATGTGCGCGAGGCCCCCTTAATCACTTGGCCCATTTTTTACTAAGCCCATATGGGTTTCCCATTAATAAAGAGAAGAAAACTTCAACACCAATTCTATGTGGGATATGGGAGTTCTTTAGAAACACCCCCAAAGCTATTTTCCAACATAATGAACCATGAAGAAACAAAAATAAACCCTAAAAACATGAACCATGAAGAATAAACCCGAAAAACAAAAATAAACCCAAAAAATAAAAATAAACCCTAAAAAAAACTAAAAATCCTAAAAACCCAAATCAATTAAAAATAAACCCAAGAAACAAAATAAACCCTAAAAGACAAATATAAACCCTAAGAAAAATAAAATCTGAAAAAAAAAAAAAAACCTTTAAAACTTTGTGTAAAGACTCAATCTCACGGATCTAAATCCGTCAGGACGTCTCACGCAAGTTTTTGCCTTTAGCTTTTAAGATTCATTCAAACAGTCCAAAATTTATTACTAACAAATTTCTCTAAACGCAATTGGGATGTTCAATACCAAATCCACTACTGATACACAAATATATGAGAGGAGGCCTTAATTTAATTTTTAGAGAATTAGATATGGACGGTGATATTAAAATCACGAGCGATTTATTATAAATAAAAACGTACAAGGAGTGTGGATTTTATTATTGATGTATTGCTATCAGCCGCCAATTCTACACTGATCATTCCTTAATTCGTTTCATGTCGTCACATTGTATTAGTGATTGTGTTGGTCGGCAATTGTTGATTAGTTTTTATAATACCATATTATTATTTTTCAATTATGATTAAGCCTTTTATATTTATGTAGTAAAAATATGTCAATATCGATTGTGCAGTGAGGGAAGTTAGTAAATTACAGTAGTCTTTGTTGGGGGAAACGGTCAATTAAGGCTTTTCAAAAATAAGAAGTACTTAATGCATGCATATAGAATATGCAAATGCTAATGTTATTATAAAAAAATGGAGTAGATGATCGATATATGCATGCTAGTTATTTTTATTTTGGTTTTTGACATCAATTCTGGTGAATGTGGAGTCGAATTATATAGTTGTCGAGTCGAATTATATAGCAAGTGCAATTGTTTGCACCACGTCACCACGACAAATCAAAGTGCAATCTATACAATCTATTTAGAATACGTTGGAAAATTTGAAGGAAAAATTGCATTTTCGGGTGCGATTTTCTTGAGACCTAGTTTGTCGAATGACAAAAGTAATAGTGAATTCTTGTTATACTCAGCGAGAACATTGAAATCGAATATTTGCTTGTCCAAAATGATGTTTGGTTGAAGGAGAAATTAAAATTCAAAGTAGAGTGTAAGATGAGTTTGTCCCACATCGAAAAATAGATGAAGTGATTACTCGTATATATAATCTCCTTATATCTAATTAAGGAGTAATATTGTATAGTATGAAAGCCCTCTCCTCACACCACCCTTGGTGCACCCGAGCCGAATTTGGGGTCCAAACTAATGACTTGTGTGTGACCTGTATACACGAATATTGGATCAAAATCAATAATATAGTCTAGTCTTGTAGTCCATGTTTTGCTTCTCTTTTCTGAATTAATTCTCCAAAATGTTGGTTTTTGCAAAATAAAAACATGTTAGTTACTATATTGGGAAATTTCCCGTCAAAACTTAATTGCTATTTATGGTAAGATGCTCCCATTTATTTGCAGGATTAATTATTGTCTTTCTTTAATTGACATGTATCATTTATACAACATTTTTTTATTATATCAATTTGTTATTGTGGCCTCGACAATATAAACGGTTTGTTTACAACATGGGCTATATATATGTCAGCAGCATGGGATATAATTTATTTTTACTGATAAAGAGTTTTATTTCGGTAAGTCCTTCATTTATGTTTACAACACTAATTAATTAATTGTATTATATATGGTTATTAGTTATTGTTTTATTCAATTTAGTGGACCACTAACCTTTTTCATATTAGTTTAATACAGAAAGTAAAGCATGGGTGGATAATAGAAATATAAAGTCATTATGGGTTTTACACTTTCCACAACATGCGTGTTTCTTTTTTGACTGAAAATAATATGTTGCATCAAAAGATCAATATTAAATGCTCCGCTTGCATAATTAATTATTAATTTCTTTTACCGTACTTTAAGGCATGAGTCCAATTTGCAGAATGGGTAATATTTGTTTACTGACAAATAGTTATATTCCACTGCATTCAATGTAAAACAAATAGTAGTAAAACATTGCTTTAATTTGAATAATTGACTGATTCCAAAAGCCATATGAAAGGACAAAAATTATTATACGATACATCATTATGGACAGAAACTAATATAAAAATTCAACCCAATATCGATTTGAATGGGTCAAGCCTACTATAAATAGCAGACCTATTAACCCCAAAATCCACACAATCTCTATTTTGCACAGTAGCTCAAATACTTGAAAGATACCATTCAACACTCTGAAAAAATGGCACCACTATTCAGTTTAGTAAAAGATATAAACTCCAGCAAAATTGAATGCGCAATGAAGCTTCGATTGGTTCGTGCTTATCATCTACCCTCATTCTCAACGGTCAGATGTTTACAACATGGAGTGCATATTTCATGATATGGAGGTATTTAATAAATTTGTTTTTAACGTCGATTTCATATAATAATAACATGAATGATATATTAACCAATAACTATTTTTTTTTTAATCTTCTATGCGGATCCGAGTCCACGCAACAATCAAGCGCTGGCAAGTTGACAAATTTAAATCAATATTGAAAGAAAACAAGTTGTACGCGGTTAAATTTTTTATGGTGGACAACAATATATTGAAATATAAAACAACAGGTGGAAAGTACAAGATTGCATTTGTGGGTAAAACACAACTGATAGGAATTTTTGATGAATCATTTCCCCATATGATCTATGATTTCAAATCATTCGACACTTTTTCAGATGTAGACTCTATCGATGAGCACATATTAATTGGTAAAGTTCTATTTTCGAAATTAAATATATTTTGTCAATTTAAATTTATACAGTTATATATTAATATGTTACATTTTGAATATGTGATTGGAAAACTAGTATTTAGATATCCTCCACAACGTAGGGACATTGATGGCCGACAAACAATTATGATTGATATTGTTTTGGAAGACATACGGTAATTGATTTGTCTCGATTACTGTATAATATATCTTATATTATTTTTTATAATAATTTTTGAAACTTTGACTTTGTAGTGGAAATATCTTGCCATGTACCTTATGGGGAGATTATGTGTAAGTCCAAGCGGCTATGATAATCTAGAGGGGGGGTGAATAGATTATCTCCATCTTTTCAATTTTACCATCTTTTTCAAACCGAATGCTCAAAGACAATAATAAAGGTGCGGAATGTAAACAACACACGTCGATTTATAGAGGTTCAACCCACCTAGGGCCTAATCCTCTACCACCCCAGTATATCCGGGATGGATTTCAAAAATAAAAAAGATTTTATTAATTACCAAAATTAATACAACACCAACTTACAACAACACCTTGAAGAGCACCACACTCTTCTTCAACACCACCTTTGAGATTACCACAATCTCTCTTGAAGATTACCACAATCTTCAACGGCACCTTGTGAAGATTACCACAATCTTCAACCTTGAAGAGCACCACACTCTTCAACACCTCGACAAGAAGATTACCACAATCTTCTTACACCTAACACCTAGATCACCCAAGTATGTTCTTACCACAAGAACACTCACAAGGATATCTTGTGTTGAATGATAACCCAAAAATTTAAGATTACAACTCGATAATGAATTATACAATTGTGTGCAAATGTAATCAAGAATAGCCTAAACCTTAAGAATGTGAAAGTGAATAGCTAGGCAAATTACAACAAGAAATAGGACAATGTAAGAACAAGTGTGTTCTTGAGTGTATCTTGTTGTGTTGTAGTTTTCTCTCTTCTTGTGTTGCTTCAATTCTTCCTCTATTTATAGAAGATGTCTTGTACATGATAGGCTCCTCTTGGGGACATGAATTCTGTAAAAAATACCAAGACAATTGAAGAAAAGAGCTGTTAGAAATCAACCCCTCAAACTAAGGAAAAGTTGTCTGCAAACTCAACGGATAGTTTGCTGTCCAACGAGGGGTTCGACCGGTCGCGCAGAGATAAGTTAAAATTGAAAACTCTACAATTTTGACACAGGGGGACCGGTCAGAGAGGGGTGCGACCGGTCGCCCTCATGTTGGACCGGTTGGGGGTAGTTAAAACATGAAACAGAGAAGACTGCACCTTGAGGGGGGCTTCCCAGGCACCGGTCGCCCCCCTCAAGTTTTCCTCTGTCCTTTGTTTTGTTCCAAAACTCAACACAGGTACGGGTTGCCCTATTGGGCGACTGGTCGAGCCTGAAACATAAGTGTTGTCCAATTTATATCGAAAATAAACTTCAAGAAATACTCCAAAAAATAGTAAAAATATTTTAGACCAATCGGGAGTATTAGGACAACATACAGGGACATTGTTTTGATGTAAAAACACTTGACACAAAATCATATAAAAGCGTTGTCTAATTTTGTCGAAAATAGACTTGAAGAAATACTCCGGAAAATATTTAAAACCATTTTAAATAATTTAGGAGTATTTGGACAACCTTTAAAAACATTGTTTTGGTATAAAAACAAAATCATCAAAATCATGATAAAACCATTTATCAAACATTATGTTGATGCACTAACGAAGTATATGGAAAAACCACGCAATGGTCCAGTTATTATAATTCTACAAATGTGTCGGGCAAAAATTGGGGATGGGAAACTTGGGGAATCAAATGATGGATTTGCTACAATTGATATTCCTGATGAATTTCTATTGAAAGAATTCGATGATCCGATCGAAGCTATTGTGAAAAGTACATATCCATCGTTTGGAAGTAATGATGATGATCCCTCATATTTTGAACAAAGAGCTATATTAGCTCCAACTTTAGATGTCGTGCAAGCAGTAAATGATTATATGGTTGCAATTAACAGTTCAGAAGAGAGATTATACCTGAGTTCTGATTCTCCGTGCCATTCTGATAGAAATACTCATATATTAAACGATGTTCATACTCCTGAATTTTAAATGAAATTAAGTGTTCTGGAGTTCCGAATCACGAGATAAAATTGAAGGTTGGAACTCCTGTTATGTTGTTACGTAACATAGATCATTCTCTTGGTTTATGTAATGAGACTAGATTGATTATTACAAAACTTGGAAATCACATCTTGGAAGCACAAGTTCTTAACAGAGGCAATCTTGGTCATAAAGTTCTTATTCCAAGAATGTCATTGACTCCCTCGGATCCAAGACTTCCATTCAAATTTCAGCGAAGACAATTTCCATTAACAGTTGTTCACTTGGTTCTATACCATTGATTTGGGCTTCCTAGACTTGAGTTTTGTGTTGTTTTTTGATTATTTTGAGTCATTTGAGTAGCCAAGCCATGTTGAGAGCCAATTATATTGAGTTTATAGTCATAGTAATGAATCGTGTATCAAAAGAAGTACAAACGAGCAAACAACGAGAGATTGATTTGAAGAAACGTCCAAACGCGTCTGAAATTTCCATCACTGACAGCGTTTCGTATTTTGGCCATAACTCTCTCTACAAATTCGATATTGATATGATTCAAGTGGATATGGAAAGCTAAGAGATAGGGCTACAACTTTGAATAAGGGCTCAAAAGCAAATTCCAATATTTGGTGGGTGAAAAACTCGGCGGGCGCTGCATTCAATACAGGTCGCCGCCAGTATGAAATTTCAAGTGGGGGCGCGAAGACCAACGCCGTGAAATGCTGCAGCCGGGCAGATCATTTGTGGGAAATTTCTGGCGACGCAGCCGCCAGGAAATTACTATGTTTCTCCACCTTTTTCTTGGACTTTTGAGGGGCTATAAAGAGAGAGAGAGGGGAGGCTTGATCTAGGAGAAAGGAGAGGCTGTGAATACACCCAAGAACACAAGAAATACATCAACTTCATCAAGGAAGAACCAAGGGAAGAATCGGGTCGAATCGAAGCTTGAGGATTGAAGATCAATCGAGAGATTATCCATTTCCCTAAGTTTTCTCATTATTTGTGCGTTAATCTTTCATTTTATCTTGTCATGAATATGAACAATTTGTCTATGGGTTGTTTATTTGTAATGAGTAGCTAAACTTCTTGTGATTTTCGGGTTTTTGGAAGTAGATTAATTGAAATCTTGTTGAATGTTTTAATCTTAGTTGAAGTTATTGTCTTGAAGTTTATTTGAGTACTTTGTTCTTATTCTTGTTTTATCATTTGGCCAATGATTTAACTTGTTTGATATATTGATTCATAATTCGAGAGATGAGTTTCAATATTAGATCTTGAGTACTTGACATGAATATTTGCATAATCGAGAGGTTTGTGAATGTTTGTGAGGATATTTGATGTTTTGTGCACTTGGGAGTTGTGTAGCTTATGTTGAGTAGAGATGCTAGCATAGATATTTCAATCTACACTTTATATACATCTCGAGAGGGAGGATAAAATACCGTTGTGATCGTCTTATAGGTGTATTAATGATAACTTTGGCTTTGATTAAATTGGACAACAAGAGGAATATTAATTGAAACTATAACTTGGGAATCCATTTCATTCCTTGATAATTCCATTATTATTCTCATCTTGTGTTTTTGTGGTTATTCTTGTCTTTACTTCCACAAATAATCATCAATATCGATCGTCTAAATAAAAATAAGTCTATTTTAGTTCAATACTTGAAGCACATTAATTTATTAGTCTCCGTGGATACGACCTTGCTTACCCTATTCTATAAACTACACCGTACACTTGCGGTGAAGCTAAAAATAAGGCGAACAAATTTTTTGGCGCCGTTGCCGGGGACTAATACAATTTTTGGTGCTAATATTGCAATAGATAGAATTATTCTTAATTTAGACATTTTTTTATTTTATTTCATTTTTCTTTTGTAAATTCTACTTCTACAATGCTTGATTTGTTTCTTTGAATTTGTATAGGTGCACCCGTTCGGATGGAATAAGTCAATTATTTCAATAACTGGAATTTCTACAGTTATTGGAATAATCCTACTTCTACACACTATTGTTCAGATTGGAGGAATTACGAAGATTTTTCATATGCTAATACGGAGAATGTGATTCAACCACCATCAAGCTTCAATGTAATAAATGGGTTTATCGATGCAGAGGCAAAACCATCTTTGGAAGACGCCCTCATTTCATTCATGAATCAAACGACTTCATTCATGAGTCAAATAAATTTATTCATGAGGGAAATGAGAAATAGCTTTACCAAGAATGAAGCAAAGATGGACATGATGAAGTTTCAATTGACACAATTGGCCAATACTATGGATTCACAATTGAAAAATCTCGAGACTCAAACGGGCCAATTAGTTACAATTGTAGGTGGGCAACAACAAAAAAGCCAGTTTTTGAGCACCACCGAAGTCAACTCAAAGGAACAATCTAGTGCCATTCATCAAAGGAGTTGTACCGAATACGAGGAGCTGAAGATCTTGGAAAAGCAAGAAAGTTCGGAACCAAACACAGATTGTGTGTCTATGCACTTTTAGCTCGTGTGTGGTACCGAAAAGGAGCAAAAACAGGACAAGGAACACACAAACCATGCGTGTACGCCCGTGCAGCACGTGCAAGATATCATAAGAAAACTATTCCAGAATGAGACGAGCACGAACTATGCGTGTGCACACGAACAATATGCGCATAAATCAAATCAAAGTGTTCCAACACTAGGACTTCACTACTTTCTTGGAAATCCTAATTATGCATTACTAGATGCAAACAATGCAAAAACAGTTCCCGACCACGACCCAAAGAAACTAATATATGCATTCAAAGGTGGTACGAATTGAAATTAACAGGTGTCGAGCTAAAGACGTTAAATATAGCGCTTGTTGGGAGGCAACCCAACAATTTGTGGTGTGATTTTTGTTTTTGTTTGTCTTCTTTATAAAAAAAATAGAAAATTACCTGATTTTACTTCGCAGCCACACAGGGGCAGGGTATGCGTGAACGCACGATCCGTACATGATTGAGGAATTGGAGATATTGCTACGGCCCCACACACGGGCAACCTATGCGGAGGAGACGCTCAAGGAGGGCCACGAACCGCCGCCACCCCCACAATAAATCAGGTCCAATCCACACAGGTTTATATTGAAATTCTATCTTCTCTTACGTACGATATAATTTCATTTAAGTTTGGGGGGAGAGATAGTTATTTTGATATGAAATGTGTGTGTGGATAGAAAAAAAAAATTGTGCATTTTGTGTGTTTCCATATAGTTGTATGTAAAGCATTTTAGGTTGCATTTGCATTAGAAGCACGTTCTTGTTTTTAGCACGTTTATTGTTTTCATAGATTTTAAGGAGCGAGTTGACCGTGTGCGACGAGACTTGATGCTTATATTTTTGAAAAAAAATTGTATTGTTTTGATTGGGTGTTGAGTATGAGTTGATTGAGCCATGAATAGATGACATTGAGCATGTGGATATTGAGAACATGGTTTGATGCTTTGAATTACGTATTTGCAAGCATGTGAGCTTTTGAGCCTTTTTACGCTTTCATCATATGCGATCTTGTTGTTAATTTGAGTGTATCATTCATGTTGTTAGAATTCTAGAACTTGCTCTGGTATCTCTGTCAAGGTCACATGTTGTATGCGAAATGTGAAAATGATCAAAGGCCATTTTGTTAGCCCTTCAAGCCTTTTGCTTACCTAATGATAATATTGAAATCCCTTGTTAGCCAACTTGAGCTTATTGCCTAATTTTTGATAGCCACAATTCAAGCCTTAACTTGATAAATCTTTTACCCAAAACTTGAGCGTATAGCATTGAGTAAAGGGATTGAATAAGGGTGAATGGGTAAAATCAAAATTTTAGAAGATGGTGTTAGAGTTGGTTGATGGGAACAAAGAGGAAGAAAATGAGGAGAAATGAAGTGTTGAAAACTCGTATAAATGTCGGAAAAAAAATCGACTTTGTAAATGAGTTTCATTTAAATGAACTTGGGGGCTAAGGATTGTAATTTGAGGTGATTCTCAAAGGAAAGAAATGAGATGGAGATAAGAGGAGTTGATGAAAATGAGAGATGATTTGAGTAGCATATTGAGCTTTAATGTAGATGATTTATATGCTCACCGGTCTATAAGCTCGAGTTTGAGTCACTCTATCCATATTTTCCTACCCTAACCAAAGAACCTTCATTACAACCAAAGAAAAAAGTCCTTTTTGATTCACAAATTGCATACATTCTAGTGGCGGAGATATGAGACGAATTGCAAGCCTATGGTAATTTTGCGACATTGAATTGATTTGAGTGTAAACACGTCCTATATTCATTCGAGATGAGAGTATACACTTGATCTTTGAGAGACGTGATCCTTAGCATTTGATAAGGGTCTTTTTATGCATGTTTTATGTGTATATTTAAGTATGATTTGAGTTATTTTATTGTTAGTTTCATAAATTTTTGATTGTACATAGTTCACATTACTCCGAGGTGCTTTTATTGGTGTAGATTGATGATTTGGAGCTGTTTTTGGTGAATTTTGGGCCATGGTTTCATGTCAAAACATACCCGGGGGTTTCTGGATGCAAAAACACTCAAAATCCCAACCTAAATGCGTCATTTCGGGGCCTTTTCAGTCAAACACGGGCAGGGTGTGTTTTTAAGCATGGCCGTGCTTTTTAGAAGTAAAAAACGAGCAATTTTTCGACCCCGACGTACCAAACATGGCCAGGCCGTGCTTTTCAAGCACGGCCGTGTTCGGGGAAATCCAAAAACACGACCTGCCCGTGCTTTTAAAGCACGGGCGTGCTTTTCGTCCAGACTGGTTTTTTCTTTGGCGGAAATTATGGAGACTTTCCCTTTTTGCTTTTTGACAACTTTTGAGCAACTCTTAAACCTCATTTTGATGCACCAAGCTCTATTATTCCCTCAATTGTCATGTGGACACAATGATTCAACCAACTCAACCATGAATGTGCACACAATGATTCAACCAACAACCATGGAAGTGGAGCATTTGTTAGCACTATTGATGTGTTCTTTCACAAAGATGGTGCCTATAAAAGCCAAGAGTTTGAGTTGGAAATGGATAATTCATGTAGTATTCATTGATAGAGAGATTCATTGTATATTCATTGTATATTCTAAGTTTCAAAGCAAAATACATTGAGAGGATAAAAGAGAGGTAGAGTTGGAAGTTGAAGAGCAATAGAGGAGAAGGCTTGGAGCTCAACATCATTGCAATCAACCAAGGAGGAAGTCTTGTATTGGTCTTGAATAAGAGCTAAGTACACCATGTTCATTTTATTCATATCTTCTTGTGTAGTATACTCTTTTGACAAAGCCATGTGTAGCTAAATTTCTAGTGTTTGAATGTAATGAACTCTAGAATGAATTTGTGATTAAGGTTTGTATGTTTTTAATAAAATCTTCATGTTTTGTGTGATTCACTTATATTATGCTTTATTCATTCGAATTGGTATATGCGCAATATTGATTTGAAGTTTATTTTTCATCCGGAAAATCGAGAGATTCGTGGTGAAATAGAACCTATATAAGTGAAAAGAGTTGCATGCAATCCTAGATATAGGATGACATAAATCTTTTGGATTAGGGTCAAACCTAATACGGGAATTCACAAATCGTTATAATCTTTGTCTTGGGGTTTTAACTAGAAAGAGATTTGAGTTAATCAACTTGAGATTAGAAGTTATTCGCTCGATAGAGGTTTAACTTAAATCGAGAATTTCTACGGTCCACATAACATGAGATTTTACTAAAAGAGGTTGGTTTTTGCTTAAGGGCTTATGGTTGTATTTTTATCTTGTTGAATCACAAAAACATTCTAGAGGGATTTACATTCAATACATTTCTATCTCTTGATTTCTCATTCCATAATCTACTTTTATTTGATTTATTGTAAGTTGCAATTATTTTAAATTCTCTATTTTTCATTTTCCATTTTAACAAACAAAACTCTGAAAATTGCTAGATTAGATAACAAAAAGACGGTAATTATTAGTACTTACAATCCTCGTGGGAATGACACTCGGTACTCAATAATCTATACTACAAAACGATAGGTGCACTTGCCTAAGGTTTTCTAGAGTAGCTTTTGAGCCATCAAGTTTTTGGCGCCGTTGCCGGGGATTGTAATATTAAGAACGCTTTATTTTTGTTAATTTAATCATTTTTTTTATTTATTTTACCATTATTTTTTATCTATCTTTGTAAGTCTTGGTTTATACTTATCCTCTTTGTTTACCGCAGTGTATATGCCTACTACTGTCGCCGAATTTGGAAGTCGCGACACCACCGGTAGCAACACGAGAGAAAAGTACTTAACACGACCACGAAGAGGATACTAACGAAAGTAAAGATTTCGTCATGGCGGATGAACAAAGAACTATGTATGATTATGCCAAACCATCCATGGACGGCACGTCATCTAGCATCGTAGGCCCATTGTTGTACCAATAATTTTGAAATCAAACCGAATGTCATTCAAATGGTGCAACAATTTGTTCAATTTGACGCCTACCAGAAGATCCGAACAATCATATCGCAAATTTCCTCGAAATTTGTGATACCTTCAAAATAAATGGAGTCTCGATGATGCCATCCGTTTGCGCCTATTCCCATTTACTCTTGGGGATGGGCTAAACAATGGCTAAATACTTTGCAAAAGGGAACAATCACAACATGGAGCATCATGGTAAAAGTTCCTTTTGAAATATTTTCCACCGCCAAAATCGACGATTGAGGAATGAAATCTCTTCATTCACTCAAGAAGACGACGAGACCTTGTACGACACTTGGGAGAGATTTAAAGAATTTTGCGAAAATGCCCACATCATGGTCTTCCTATTTGGATGCAAGTCCAAACATTTTACAACGGGCTACTCTCGTCAACAAGGCAAATGATTGATGTGGCGGTGAGGAACTTTGAACAATAAAACACCGAAAGCGCCCAAGATCGATAGAGGGAATGGCCATGAATGGCTATCAATGGCAATCCGCATTTGAGGTAAACCTACTGTGAGCAGTGGGCGTTTATAATGCGGATCATGCGGTGGTTACACTAGTTTGCACACAGTCGAAGCTTTAACCCAAAAGATCGACGATCTAGCGCTCCTAAACCACCACCACCACATATTTTATCTTGTGAAACTTGCGGAGGATTGCATAATCATCGGGATCGCCACACACAATACCTCACACCGAATGGGCTAATTACGTTGGGAATCAAGGCGAAATTACCCAAGTAATCCTTACAACAACACATACAATCCTGGGTGGCGACAACATCCTAATTTCGGTTGGGAAACCAAGGCCAACCACGACCTAATCCCAATCTTGATCTACACACGTCTCCCTGATTTAAGCCAAATCAAGGTAAGCCTAACTTGGAAGATCTTATAACAAAGTTTGTGCAATCAACAGATTCGATTCCGGGTGGAAACATCCTTGAGAAATCAAGAGGCATCTATCCATAACGGAAAACCAAATAGGACAAATTGCAAAAATGATTTCCGAAAGGCCACAAGGAAGTTTGCCAGGTAACACCGAGCCAAACCCAGGGAGCACGTAAAGGCAATCACCATCGAGTTTTTCACATGATCATGATTATGCCAACGCCACCATGCGAGAAATATGTGGAGGACGACAAACACGAAGAAAAGCCCATGAAAAAGGTAGTCGCGAATACAAGCCCAAGATCCCTTAAGGAGTCTAACAAGAAGAAGATAGAAGGGAGGACAAATTTGGTAAGTACCTTGAGTCATTCAAGCAACTACATACTAATATTCCATTTGTTCAACCTCTTTCAAAGCATGCTAAGGATCTAAATGACATCATTTCTAATGAAAATAAGCTTAACGAACTATCAAATGTGCAATTGAATGATAAATGTTCTTCCAATAATCTACCACAAAAATGTAATGATCCAGGAAGTTTTATTATCCCTTGTACAATTGATGGTTTACTGTTGATAGAGCACTAGCCGACTTAGGAGCTAGTATCAATGTGATGTCTTATGAAACATTCAAGCATATGGGATTAAGTGAATTGAAACCTACTAGGATGGACATACACTTAGCCGATAAATCGATTAAACATCCTAGAGGTATTATTAATGATGTGTTAGTCAAGATCGATAAATTCATATTCCCAGTTGATTTTGTTATTCTTGACATGCATGATGATATTGAGGTTCCTCTAATTCTTGGCGTTCTTTCTTGGCTACGGCAAAATCAATCATTGATGTGCATGAGGGAAAATTAACTTTGAGGGTGGGGATGAACAAGTAATTTTTAAAATTCATGTTGATATTGAAAAGGATACTACTTGTTCTTTTGCCGATTCAATTTCGTTGCATGATGAGGAATCTAAAAATCTCTTGGAGAAAAGTGTTGTTCAAAGTCCATGTTGGAAGCTTATGCCCGAAAAGGGGACCGAAAAGTTCAAAGAGCACATTTTGAAGCATAAAGTTGGAGGTAATACTACTAAATACCTAAGGGATTTTCATAAGTCCAAAGCTCCACCCGACTAATCTCCATATTTGGGTAAACGGTCCAGCTATACGACTTTAAAGAAGCGCTAACCGGGAGGCAACCCGGCATTTTTGTGCATTTTCTTTTACTTAATTTTTTATTGCTTGGGGATTGAAAATAAAATTAAAAAAAAAACACGGTCTGGCCCGTGCTTAAAAAAGACAGTAGTGTTCGTCACCCATTCGCGAACACACTCGACCGTGTTCAAAAATTCCAAGGTTTTATAGGAAAAATTGCATCGAACACGCCAGGCCGTGCTTGAAAAGCACGTGTAGTTTTTAAAAAAAAATTAAAAAAATGATTTTTTTGCGAAAAAATTAAATCTAACACGCCCCGATCGTCTTTTAAACACGACCGTGTTTTTATTATAAAAAAAAATTCAAAAAAAAAATAAAAAAAAAACTAATTTTTTTTTGATGATTTCTGAGTATTCGAGTTGTGTATCATTGATTAGGCAAGAAGATGCCGATGAAGGTCTCGTACTAAACAACCCAATGGTCGCTCATCACCGATTTCACTCTTTAGTAAGGTCGTATTTTTTTTTTTTTTTCACCTCTTTTATTTTCTTCTAGTATGGTTGATTTTTGAGTGTTTTGTTTGTGTTCGTTCATCTCTTTCTTTCACATTGAGGACAATGTGAACCTTTAAAGTTGGAGGTGGGTGCAATTACATTCTTTGTGTGTGCTTGCTTTTATTTTTAGGTTTCGACAAGAGGTAATTTTTTTTTTTAACAAATTGAGTGTTTGCTAGTCAATAACTTAGCCCAATTACACCAAAATTAACTTTTTGATTAATGTTTTCAATGTGAAGCAATTGATTGTCTAGAATAGATTGATGTAGATGTGTGCTAAATTTTGACGAGATTTCCAACTCCATAATACTTGATTTGTTAAGGCATTTACGACAAAGCTTAGTGTTATAACCGTTTGAGAATTTATGATTTAGTGGTGGTTAACTAGTTGTTATACCAAACTTGTGAAAAAAAAATAAATGAAAAAAAAGAAGAAGAAAAAAAAGGGAATCCAATCGAGGTTATACTCATCTATTTGTTGTTGCTTAGTAACTAGGAGCATTCATGAGCCACATGTTTGTCTTTTACGTAAAACGGCGACACAAATATGAGTATGGGAAACCACCCTAGGAGTGTTTGAACGAAAATTCAAAATATAAACCTAGTGGAAAAATGCCTCGAAAAGACCTACCAAAAAAAAAAAATCGAAAGGGAGTATGTATATTCCTTGAATTCTCATTCCAATAAAAGTTCAAGAAGCTTGGTTATATGACTAGTAGGCTAACTACAATGATCCATTGAATTCTTGTATTTTCATGACATTATTGAATTGAAGTTATTCATAACTATCAATATTTGTGGATTGATGATTTCAAGTTTCAATAATGCCTGTTGATGTTACAGTCTTTCTTGACAGTCGATCGCTTTGCAAAATTATGTTTTTACTGAATGGTTAATTCGGGTTGAGAAGGCTAAGAACTTGATTGCTTGTGTTCAATGTGTTGAAAAAAAAATCCTTGTGTGTTTTAATTTATTGAATCATTTTTTTTTTGATTTAATGTTTTGCTTGAGGACAAGCAAAGTTCAAAGTTGGAGGTGGTTTGATAAGGGTCTTTTTATGCATGTTTTATGTGTATATATTTAAGTATGATTTGAGTTATTTTATTGTTAGTTTCATAAATTTTTGATTGTACATAGTTCACATTACTCCGATGTGCTTTTATTGGTGTAGATTGATGATTTGGAGCTGTTTTTGGTGAATTTTGGGCCATGGTTTCATGTCAAAACATACCCGGGGGTTTCTGGATGCAAAAACCTCAAAATCCCAACCTAAACGCGTCATTTCGGGGCCTTTTCAGTCAAACACGGGCATGGTGTGTTTTTAAGCACGGCCGTGCTTTTTAGAAGTAAAAAACGAGCAATTTTTCGACCCCGACGTACCAAACATGGCCAGGCCGTGCTTTTCAAGCACGGCCGTGTTCGGGGAAATCCAAAAACACGGCCTGCCCGTGCTTTTAAAGCACGGGCGTGCTTTTCGTCCAGACTGGTTTTTTCTTTGGCGGAAATTATGGAGACTTTCCCTTTTTGCTTTTTGACAACTTTTGAGCAACTCTTACACCTCATTTTGATGCACCAAGCTCTATTATTCCCTCATTGTCATGTGGGCACAATGATTCAACCAACTCAACCATGAATGTGCACACAATGATTCAACCAACAACCATGGAAGTGGAGCATTTGTTAGCACTATTGATGTGTTCTTTCACAAAGATGGTGCCTATAAAAGCCAAGAGTTTGAGTTGAAATGGATAATTCATGTAGTATTCATTGATAGAGAGATTCATTGTATATTCATTGTATATTCTAAGTTTCAAAGCAAAATACATTGAGAGGATAAAAGAGAGGTAGAGTTGGAAGTTGAAGAGCAATAGAGGAGAAGGCTTGAGCTCAACATCATTGCAATCAACCAAGGAGGAGGAAGTCTTGTATTGGTCTTGAATAAGAGCTAAGTACACCATGTTCATTTTATTCATATCTTCTTGTGTAGTATACTCTTTTGACAAAGCCATGTGTAGCTAAATTTCTAGTGTTTGAATGTAATGAACTCTAGAATGAATTTGTGATTAAGGTTTGTATGTTTTTAATAAAATCTTCATGTTTTGTGTGATTCACTTATATTATGCTTTATTCATTCGAATTGGTATATGCGCAATATTGATTTGAAGTTTATTTTTCATCCGGGAAATCGAGAGATTCATGGTGAAAATAGAACCTATATAAGTGAAAAGAGTTGCATGCAATCCTAGATATAGGACGACATAAATCTTCTGGATTAGGGTCAAACCTAATATGGGAATTCACAAATCGTTATAATGCTGTCTTGAGGGTTTTAACTAGAAAGAGATTTCAGTTAATCAACTTGAGATTAGAAGTTATTCGCGCTCGATAGAGGGTTTAACTTAAATCGAGAATTTCTACGGTCCACATAACATGAGATTTTACTAAAAGAGGTTGGTTTTTGCTTAAGGGCTTATGGTTGTATTTTTATCTTGTTGAATCACAAAAACATTCTAGAGGGATTTACATTCAATACATTTCTATCTCTTGATTTCTCATTCCATAATCTACTTTTATTTGATTTATTGTAAGTTGCAATTATTTTAAATTCTCTATTTTTCATTTTCCATTTTAACAAACAAAACTCTGAAAATTGCTAGATTAGATAACAAAAAGACGGTAATTATTAGTACTTACAATCCTCGTGGGAATGACACTCGGTACTCAATAATCTATACTACAAAACGATAGGTGCACTTGCCTAAGGTTTTCTAGAGTAGCTTTTGAGCCATCAAGTTTTTGGCGCCGTTCTTCGGGATTGTAATATTAAGAACGCTTTATTTTTGTTAATTTAATCATTTTTTTATTTATTTTACCATTATTTTTTATCTATCTTTGTAAGTCTTGGTTTATACTTATCCTCTTTGTTTACCGCCATGTGTATGCCTACTCTCGTCGCCGAATTTGGAGTCGCGACACCACCGGTAGCAACACAGAGGAAATACTAACACGACCACGAAGAGGATACTAACGAAAGTAAAGATTTCGTCATGGCGGATGAACAAAGAACTATGTATGATTATGCCAAACCATCCATGGACTATGACGCGTCATCTAGATCGTAAGGCCCATTTTGCAGCCGATAATTTTGAAATCAAACCGAATGTCATTCAAATGGTGCAACAATTTGTTCAATTTTTGCCTACCAGGCGAAGATCCGAACAATCATATCGCAAATTTCCTTGAAATTTGTGATACCTTCAAAATAAATGGAGTCTCGACGATGCCATCCCTTTGCGCCTATTCCCATTTACTCTTTGGGGATGGGCTAAACAATGGCTAAATACTTTGCGAAAGGGAACAATCACAACATGGAGCATCATGGCCGAAAAGTTCCTTTGTGCTTTAATCTTTCATTTTAGCTTGTCATGAATATGAACAATTTGTCTATGGGTTGTTTATTTGTAATGAGTAGCTAAACTTCTTGTGATTTTCGGGTTTTGGAAGTAGATTAATTGAACTCTTGTTGAATGTTTTAATCTTAGTTGAAGTTATTGTCTTGAAGTTTATTTGAGTACTTTGTTCTTATTCTTGTTTTACATTTGGCCAATGATTTAACTTGTTTGATATATTGATTCATAATTCGAGAGATGAGTTTCAATATTAGATCTTGAGTACTTGACATGAATATTTGCATAATCGAGAGGTTTGTGAATATTTGTGAGAATATTTGATGTTTTGTGCACTTGGGAGTTGTGTATCTTATGTTGAGTAGAGATGCTAGCATAGATATTTCAATCTACACTTTATATACATCTCGAGAGGGAGGATAAAATACCGTTGTGATCGTCTTATAGGTGTATTGATGATAACTTTGGCTTTGATTAAATTGGACAACAAGAGAAATATTAATTGAAACCATAACCCGGGAATCCATTTCATTCCCTTGATAATTCCATTATTATTCTCATCTTGTGTTTTTGTGGTTATTCTTGTCTTTACTTCCACAAACAATCATCCAATATCGATCGTCTAAATAAAAATAAGTCTATTTTAGTTCAATACTTAGCACATTAATTTATTAGTCTCCGTGGATACGACCTTGCTTACCCTATTCTATAAACTACACCGTACACTTGCGGTGAAGCTAAAAATAAGGCGAACAAGTTTTTTTTGGCGCCGTTGCGGGACTAATACAATTTTTGGTGCTAATATTGCAATAGATAGAATTATTCTTAATTTAGACATTTTTTTTATTTTATTTCATTTTTATTTTGTAAATTCTACTTCTACAATGCTTGATTTGTTTCTTTGAATTGGTATAGGTGCACCCGTTCGGATGGAAGAAGTCAATTATTTCAACAACTGGAATTTCTACAGTTATTGGAATAATCCTACTCCTACACACTATTGTTCTGGTACGGTTCTGGAGATTTTTAAAATATCCGTACCGAGAACCGCAAATCGCCCGCATCAACCGAAGATCCGAAGATAGAACCAATTTTTAAGAATTTTTTAATACATACATATATATTATTTTTATCTTATTTATATTTTGATATTGTGATACCCAACATTTAATTAACCTAGAAAATTATCTGATATGATTAATTAATTATTATATTAAGTTTCTAAGAATTTATATCATTTAACTAGTCTTTTGCCCGTGCAATGCACGAGGCGTGTTCCATCAAGGCACGTAAATTGCATGCATACAAGAGTTACACTATTAATGAATATAAAAACGTAAAATACAACTTCTAACAAATCAAGTTAACTACATTTCAAAATTATAAATTTTGGAATATTTCTTTATACACAACATTATTCGTCTGTTTGATTTTATTTTACCATTGTCACAAACTAATATTTTCAAACTCTTACGATACGTGACTCGTGAAACAACAACATATAATTAACAATGACTGAAAATTGAGTTCTTTATAGGAGAATTAATGAAAATAATTAAGGAGATTAATTATTCTCATTATTTGCTACGTTTTAATAAATTAAAGCATAACATCAACAAGTATATTAAATTTCCTTATTGTCGATACTTATATGTTATACTTTTAAAATTTCTGTACATCCGAAATACAATAATTACACGCCAATGATCCATAGTAAATTAAAAAACCATCAACTTTAGATTTACAAAATTTTCGACATAAATTATTCAATGGTTAATTTTATTTTATTATTGGCAGAATTGGATTGCAATCAATCAAATAATTAATGGTTAATGAAGGATGGATTGATGATGTTTCACTGATGGAGTGATGGAGATGATGTTTCAAGGATGGAGTTATGTAAAAGAATATGTGTTATTAGAACACATATCTTTGATATAATTCTAGTTAGGATTGTATTATTTATTATGAATTTATAATTTGAGATTGTGTTGCCTTTATGGTTGTAGTATTTATTTTGAGATTGCACTAAAAAAAGGAATGGACTATAATTATTTGGCGATTTTTACATTTATTTTTTATTTTTTCTTATTTTGTGTGTTTTACTTTTGCTTAATCTCCGTTTCACCGTTCCGAACCGTACCGTCCCGAACCATCCCGTTAGAACCGAATCCCCGTACCGAACCATACCGAAAATTTGGTACGGTTCGGTACGGAGACTTTTTCTCTACGGTTCGGTTCTGGAGATTGATTTTTAAAATCTCCGAACTTCGGGACGGTTCTGAAGATTTATGAATCTCCGAACCGTCCCGGACCGTGCACAACCCTAGGTGATACTCGACAAAAATGGCACATGTATTTTACAGGTTCTAATGACACCATGACCCAATCCAAAGATCTACCAAGAACAACTCATTTAAATTTTACAGCTCATTTTTTAGCCCAATACACAGCTGGGCTTTGGCCCAAAGAAAAATAGCAGATATGGATATATAGTTGACTTTTCATTGAGGAGAAAAACCAAACTCTGACCAGAAAAAGCCGGCCTTCTTTTACATTTTCCCCCTTTTCTTTTTTTAAGAGAAACCTGGAAATTTCTGGAAGTCAAAAATCCACCGCGTTGGCAAAGACATTCTGTCATTCTTGTATTCTTTCGTTCATAGTTCAATTCCTACCTACCAGTCAAAGGTTTGCCATACTGATCAATAAACGAAGGTGAGAGTTTTCGCTTTAGGGTTTTACCAACTTTTTTCTTTTGTTTTAATTTATTGTGTTAATATGTTGTTTCGATACGTGTTTAGTTTTAATCATGTTGGGTTTTTTGTTGTTTGAAGATTTACGGCGCATATAGCAATTTTCGATGGAAATTCAGGGTTAATATAATATAACTATCGAGTTTTAGAATTAGGGCAGGGAATATAAATTTCTCCTTATATATGGGTCTAGGTTGATTGTATGTTTATCGAATATTGATTGACATTAGATTTAGGGTTTGAATAATCTAAGATTGAAATTGTTGTCTTTATAATCATATAAAAGCTTTTATGTTGCACAAATAGAAATAGCATTTGGTAAATTAGAACTTGTTGCTTTAAGATTATGAATAAATATATTGTCCATTTTGGATATTGTATTAGCTTTTTTTGATCTGGCTGTATGGAGTTTTGACATTTAGATGGCATCTGAAGCAAACAAAAACTCGAGCAATTTGAACTGTTTGCGATTTTGGTGCAAACATATAGATCTTGCATTCACATTATCTTTTTTTTTAGCTTTATTTGAATTGAGTTAGCAGAAATTTAGGTTGCCATTCTAGATTCATTGTGTTCCTCCACCTATGCAGCATTCGAATTCGCAGTATACTGAATAGATGGCAGAGGCTCATAATCCGACGAATAATGTACCAGAAAGCTCGTCTTCCTCGGGTAGCTATGGCAACGAAGCTGGCAATTTCGAATGCAACATTTGTTTCGATTTAGCGCAGGATCCCGTTATCACGCTCTGTGGGCATCTCTATTGTTGGCCATGCCTTTACAGGTGGCTCCGAGGTCACTCACAGTCGCATGAATGCCCAGTTTGTAAGGCTTTAGTAGAGGAGGAAAAGGTGATTCCTTTATATGGCCGAGGGAAGAATAATCCGACCGACCCTAGGTCCAAACCTGTGCCAGGGTTTGAAGTCCCAAACCGACCCCCGGGCCAGAGACCTGAGACGGTGCCCCATTCAGAAAATAACTTTGGGAATATTGTTTTAGGACTTATGGGTGGATTTGTACCAATTGCGTCTGCAACTTTTAATAACTTTGGGATGTATGCTGGTTTTGGTGGTCTATTTTCTCCTATTTTCAGTGTCCAATTCAATGGATTTTCGGGTGCAAGCGGACGTGGTGGACCTTTCGGGTCTCATTATGGGTATAATGGTTCGTTTCGTGATAGTGAAGGCCGATTGCATAGAGAGGGTAGTCAAGCTGCTCGGGCGGATGATGAGAATTTAAAGAAGATTCTTCTTGTAATTCTTTTTTTCGTACTTTTTACCTTTTTACTGATGTAAATGGATTTTTCTACTAAACTTGGTGCTTAGAAATTTTAAGGTGGTTCGGATTCTTGTCTTGCAAAGCGATGGTTTTTGTGATGATGTGGGTGTTCTTGATTTTTGGGTACTCTGTAAATTTATTTTACAACTTGAATAATTGCCATTTGGAATTAACAATGTTTTTGCTTAATTTGTAGATAATTCTCTTCTACGCGTCTCTTGTTCTTTTTGAGTTCTGCAAGTGATTGCAGCTCTAAATCTTGTCATTTGGAATTTACAAGCATTCATCAATTTTCAAGGTCTTACTATTTGATTTTTCCTCCAGGCTGGTAATTAATTAGGCTTCTCTGTTTTTTGTTTGTGTTCATGTGTTTTTAATTTGTTGATGAATGATATCTTCTACATTTCACTGATATATTGCAGCTATTAAACAGAATGTGGATTTGCTACAAAGATAATTATTGGTTAGCATAAAAATTGCATGAACATCAGCCCTCTTTCAAACTCTGATAAAAAGCAACCATTGATTTTGTGGAAGTTTTTGATTATATGTGAGATAAAAAAAAAAATCTGTCATGATGATGAGGTAGCAGCAAAAGATTTTCACTCCAAAAAAATTTATTAGCAGCAACCAGTACTTAGATTTGATATGATACAGATATCTTAATGGTTATTACAGGGTAGCATATAAAAAAGCATGCATATCACCATGCCTTTTAGCCTCTGATAAAAAGCAATCAACATTTTGGTGAAAGTCAGCCAAGTTTAAAAGAAGACAGCCCACATTTCAATTTTCACACATTCAGAATTCAGTAATTCATACAAAAACAAAAGAAAATGAGCAATACTCCACAACAAAAACCTTGCTTCATGAAGATCCTGGTCGCCCACGATTTCACTCAACGAATTGTAAGTAACCTTTTTTTTTTTCTTGGTTTCGGGATTAAGAGGTTATTTGGTGTTTGTTGATTAATTAGTGCTTTATGTGGCTCAGTGCGTTGTGTTTGTTAATTTACATGTCAGTACCATAATAGGCTGATAAATCTTAAGTGCAAAAATGTACTGCTAAAAGATGTTTATTTTTCTTGATTTCCAGCTTATTCACATTTCATCAATAAAGATATCATTTTTATTTAAATTCTTTTCTGAGAGTATAACCACCATGATGATATCTTATTATAATTCATGGAAAAGGACATCTCGGATCCTTTTCATTGCAACAGAATAATTGAAGATACAAACATAAATTTAATATCAAGAAACTAATTCCAACCTTTGTAGAGGCTTTTTTTTTTACCACTTTATTCTATTTGTTTAGCACAATGATGATATTCCAGCTCTAAAAAGTTTCTCTGTTTTCTCTGTTTCCAGAGGATACCGCCTTTTTTCCCGCGGAAATACGGTCTAAATCTGCCGAAGAATGTCACGTTGAGAATCAATTCCGGGAAAAAATGGAACGTCAACCTGGAGAAAATGGAGAATCAGGTCTATTGGTTCACATTGGGATGGAACAAATTTGCGGAGGATGTTAAGCTGGAACACGGAGAGATTATTTTTTTCTCCCTTGCTGATAGGTCCGTATTCGACGTTATCATATTCGCACACACTTGTTGCCCCCGGGAAATCCCAGCCGATGGATTAATCCAGGTTCAAGACTCTGAATCTGATGAATCTGATGATGAAACTGATAATGTTAGGTTGAGCATAGTCAATCTCAATGCCCATGGTTAGTTTTTGAAAAAAAAGTGTAAACAATACATATCTTTACTTTTTCAAGTTCATAACAGATTAAAGATATCATATTTATTGTGGTAATTTTTTTCGTGTGATTTAATGTATATAGATGCAACGGACACTAAACCACCGAAAGCTTCGAACGACTGTGCATCTACATCCGATGGTCATGCTTTGGGTATAGAGAACAGCCCGTTGTACTTTGAAATAGTTCTGAAGCCTCATCACAAAGCAAGAGTGGTAAATTTCTAAACCATCCATTTTAGCTAAAAAAATTGGATTTAGCTCAAATTTTGTTGTGTTGTAATACAAAATAAGTCTTTCATAGCTTCTGAAATCTTACACATGGTTTATTTCACCTTATTTTAGAGTTTTAGAAAGGAATTTGCTGTGGCTGCTGGTTTGACGGGCCAAGAAAGTGTCGGGCTGGAGTATCAGCCGACGAAACGTTATCAGTCGGTTGTGCTCGATCAACGGTCCGCCTATCGAGTTGACATGTCGATCGGATGGAACAATTTTCGGAAGACAAATGGCATGGTATATGGAAGAAGATACTCGTTCGAGTACAACCCGGGCAAGAACATGATCCAAGTCCAGGAGATGAATGTTTGATTGTTAAATTTGTCTGGAATTATGGATTTTTTCTTTGTTTTTTAGAAACAAAAAAAATTATGTACTTAGGCTCATGGTTTGATTTTATTTTCCATCTACTTATCATGTTTTCGTTTTCAAGTTTTCAGCATTTCCAGAAATATAAAAGATTTTGATCGATCTCACTCTCATACTTTTATTTCATATTTTCAGCCTTTTAAAATTGATTATTATTACTATTATTTGCACATATTTGGAAGTAAAACTATATTTAGGTATGGTGTTCCAAATCAAA
The DNA here is from genome assembly GCA_016081115.2 of Rehmannia glutinosa. NCBI lineage: Eukaryota > Viridiplantae > Streptophyta > Magnoliopsida > Lamiales > Orobanchaceae > Rehmannia > Rehmannia glutinosa. The sequence goes on along the minus strand of CM071929.1, from coordinate 12,935,720 downwards.
TATATTAATAAATGGCAGGTAGGTGTATTTTCACTCTAAACTTTATAGAAATATTTCAAAAACTAAATATTTATACAAGTGATTGGTGTGTTTTATAAAAATATATAATTTGAATATAACTTGGGAGTTTTAATTAATAGGAAAATATGAAAATATATTGGTTAAACGATATAAATTAACATGCTTTTAGAAGAAACCCTTATGTGAAATTGGTAAAATTCCCATGTAAGCTATTCTACAAATCCTTTATTTAGAAAAACACTAAGAGCCTAATTGTATTTGGTCTTAAGGTGCACGACTCCTCAGACGTTCCTTAACAGTCAAGGAAAAGTTGAAAGAATCATTACTTAATAATCATTTTAAACAATTAAACTTTTAATTACACTTAAACATTTCATTATTTTAATTCAAATGACTTTTGCATTAAAAAATATTTCTTAAAAAAATATATTTTATTTTAAGATATTGAAAAAAAGAAAATTAGAATTTTGAGATAGAAAAATATTAAGTTGGTGGATATTTGAAATTAATATATATAGACAACTTAAACAAAATTCTACATTAGTAAATATATGCTTTTGAATTATTTATATTCACATTAAATTTTATCACTACTATATTTTTTTTATCATTTCTGGTAGAGTAAATTCTCAATATTTATTTCATTTATTTTCATTTTTAACTTACGGTTTTTAAATTTTAATTCAGTTAATAATTGACAATTAGGCTTAGCCTGACAGTATATATATGGGCACGCGAGACCAAATAATATTGAACCAACAATATTGAACCAAATCAATAAGAGATAACGTACGTACATACGTATTTGAGTGGGCGAATAATATATTTATGTACAATCTGTGATTAATTTGAGTAAAGAGACAAACTGCAATATATTTCACAAGAAAGTGTTATCCTTTTCCTTCTTTGACTAAAAAAGCAGAATAGCAGATACATATTTTCCTCTTATATAGACTATAGTTTACACACTTTTGGTTAATACAGCAATATCCAACAAGTCAGAGAGAAAGAAGATACAAATACTAGTTTTATATAGTTTACAGTATGGTAGCAGGTGAAATTAATTGTTGCCCTAAACTATCAATTGATGCATGCATGCATTCATTGTGTAGCAGTAGGGCTGTAAACGAACAGAGCGTTCGACAAACTACTCGTGAACAAGCTGGGATATTATTCGTTTATGTTCGTTTATTTAGTTAAACGAATATAAACGAACAAATTTTAGAGCTCGTTAAATAAACAAACAGAGCTTGAACAATCCTATACTCGTTCATTAATAGCTCGTGAACAAGCTCGTTTAGTGTTTGTTTATAAATGTTCATGAACAAGCTCGTTTAGTGTTTGTTTAGAATTGTTCGTGAACAAGCTCGTTAAGGGCTCGGCTAATAGCTCGATTATTATTCAATTAATAATAAATAATATTATTTAATTTAAAAATATTTAATTTAAATATTGATATTTGTTTGTTTGTTTGTTTGTTCGTTCGTGAACAAAATTGTTGATTGTTCACGAACATTTTATGAACACAAATTTGAATATGAACATGTTTGCGAACACGAACTCAAATATGAACATGTTCGTGAACAAATTCGAGCATAACAAAAATTAAATGAACGAACACGAACACAAACTTAACAACCCAAACCGAGCTCGAGCCGAGCTCGAACAGGACCAAAAATAAACAAATATTTGGCAAATAACGCTCGGCTCGGCTCGGCTCGGATCGTTTACAGCCCTATGTAGCAGCAGTGAGAAATTAAAGGTAGTTGACAAATCAATGTGATGAAGTGGTTTTCAATTATAATATGGGATTACCAAAAAAAAAAAAACTCATGTTTGAGCTAACTATAAGAAAATCCAAAGATATTTTAAAATTACAAAAAGACCCATCAGTTTGATTTTATATTAAATTTGATGAGGTAACTCTAATATTTTTATGAATATTAGATGGATTTTTATTGAAATGATTTTTGCTCATGAAGTGGAAAATGCAATATGAAATCAAACCTCATGAGTTTTTTTTTTTAAAAATTTTCAAAAATTTCTGAAGTTTTTCGTAATTATCTCTCAAATCTTGGGGTTATTGTAATTATCCTTTATAACATTAATTTCAAAATGTGCCTCGTTAATTACTAGTTACTACTACTGCAGTGAAAGTCTTTATGATGGGCTTATAACTAGGCCCACTGGCCTCTGCAGCATTCGGGCTGACAATCTAACACGATACGATAACACGACTTGAACCGATTTGAAGTTACTGAGAGAAACCCAAATACGAACACGAGAAACTCGATCCCGAATACGACTTACACGAATCTGACACGAAGTTACTAATTTGTCTTAAAACATAATATCTTGAATTTTATATAAATTTCGATGTATTTTGAACATAACATAAAATTGACCTGGAGCTAAACACGAACACATCTCGATAACCCGAATTGCCACCCTGATTAAATTCCTTCAAGACAAAATTTTCCTACATTTCTCATGCGCAGAGAATTGTAAGCAAATAATCCAGAATGGTGAAATATTTAAGCAATATATAACTGATATTTCAAAATTTCATTTTTTTTTAATAAGTTGGGAGTACTGGTTGGAGGGGAGAAAATAAATTTCAAAGAAACTGAGAGATACATGGTTAATACCCTTATAAAAGGTGAGTGATACCATTTGAGTTACAAGCTAGTGGATCAAAATTTCATTTATATATACACCTAAATTCATATTCATCTTCATCTTTTGTCACATACCAAGAAAGCGCTGACAATTCTGAACCAATCCAAATGTATGCTAAAATTGTAATGAAGATGTCTATATATTAATTGATGCGTACGTGTATGGATTTATGTCAATAGTTGCAAAAGTGTGTAATTGATTTAAATTTTGTTATCATTTATGTGAAGGCAAAATGAATTCTCTATAAGCATATTATGGTAGCTTTGAAACAGGGTAAAATGACAGGTCATCAGCCCTGCAGAACTATGCATATGGCATACGAAGAATTTTTTAACAACACATTTTGGACAAGGGAAGTATGAGAACCTTTTTTCTACCCACTTTTTTAAACATACTACTTATTTACCCACAATGACCGAAATGCCCTTAATTTAAAAAGTACTCAGATTTTAAAAACATTCAAATATACCTTTTCAGATTTAACTTTCACAATTCCCAATATATAACGTGATAAGGGTTATATAACGTGATAAGGGTTTTATAACGTGTTAACCCTTATCAAGATATATAACATTATAACGTGATAATAGTTATATAACGTGATAAGAGTTTTATAACGTGTTAACCCTTATAAAGATATATAACCCTTATAACGTGATAAAGATTATATAACGTGATAAGGGTTTTATAACGTGATAAGGGTTTTATAACGTGTTAACTATTATCAAGATATATAACCCTTATAACGTGATAAAGGTTATATAACATGATAAGAGTTTTATAACGTGATAAGGGTTATATAACATGATAAGAGTTTTATAACGCGATAAGGGTTTTATAACGTGTTAACCCTTATCACGATATGTATAACGTGATAAGGGTTATATAACGTGATAAATGTTATATAACGTGATAAGGTTTTTATAACGTGTTAACCCTTATCAAGATATATAACCTTATAACGTGATAAGAGTTATATACCGTGATAAGAGTTCTATAACGTGTTAACCCTTATAAAGATATATAACCCTTATAACGTGATAAGAATTATATAACGTGATAAGAGTTTTATAACGCGATAAGGGTTTTATAACGTGTTAACCCTTATCACGATATGTATAACGTGATAAGGGTTATATAACGTGATAAGGGTTTTATAACGTGTTAACCCTTATCAAGATATACAACCTTATAACGTGATAAGGGTTATATACCGTGATAAGAGTTTTATAACGTGTTAACCCTTATAAAGATATATAACCCTTATAATGTGATAAAGATTATATAACGTGATAAGAGTTTTATAACGTGTTAACTATTATCAAGATATATAACCCTTATAACGTGATAAGGGTTATATAACGTGATAAGAGTTTTATAACGCGATAAGGGTTTTGTAACGTGTTAACCCTTATCACGATATGTATAACATGATAAGGGTTATATAACGTGATAAATGTTATATAACGTGATAAGAGTTTTATAACGTGTTAACCCTTATCAAGATATATAACCCTTATAACGTGATAAGAGTTATATAACGTGATAAGGGTTTAATAACGTGTTAACCCTTATCAAGATATATAACCCTTATAACGTGGTAAGGGTTATATAACGTGATAAGAATTTTATAACGTGTTAACCATTATCAAGATATATAAGCTTATAACGTGATAAAGGTTATATAACGTGATATACTATAACACGTTATATAAAATAATTTTATAACATGTTATACTATAACACGTTATATTATAACGTGTTATAGTAATAAACATGATAATTAGTTTAAAAAAAAGAATCAAAGCTTTTTTAAAATCAAAAAAATTATATAATATTAAATATGAAAATTTAAAAAAAACTATACACCTTTTTTTTAAACATTTGCCATTTATTTATAATCTTAAAATTATAAAATAATAAAACTCAAAATTATTTTTACAAAATTGTTTTTTTATACTAAACGATTTTATAAAAATCTGAATTTATTTTAATTAAACTACAAATTGTGTTAAAAAATAAAAATCTGAAAAAAAGAAAAATGTATTTTATGTAAGATAGAAATATATGACCCCACCTACTTTTTACTTTCCCACCCACTTTTTGTTTTTGGGTAAAAGAACCATAAAAGTGGGTAGAAAAGATGGCCATACGGGGCTACAAGAGCTCACATCGCCGCGCGTCACCCACCTAGCTACCCGCCGGAAAGTCTCGCCGGAATCGTGTCGGAACATTGCCGGAAAAAGCCCTCGAGAGTGTTTGAGAAGGTGCTAGGCAGACGCACGTCTTTGCATGGGCGCGGCCCCTAACGGTGTGCCCAGGCGCCCAACACCTTCTCAAACACCCATTTTATCTTGGTAGCTAAAAAAGAAGTTGACCTATCCAATGTGGGTATTTTATACCATATCCTCTATGGCATAACCTCCTATATCACTACAAGAAATATAACATTAGTGGCAGAATATTGGATATTGTAAAAATATTATTACTAAATATATGCTTTTGAATACTACGTACTTTATATTATATATCACATGAAAGTTTTTATCAGTACATAATTTGAGTAATGAATCAAAGTTTTCACAAGAAAGTGCCCTTTTGCTTCTTTGACAGAAAATCTGCTGCCTGATTTTTGTCTTCTTTGGTTATTAAAGTTTCCCTGGAATTTCTTAACCCTTTTGGTTACAAAAGTATACATACCACAAGTTAGAGAGAAATTAAGACGATACATATTTCTACTCTTCTACAGTTTACAGAGGTAGCTAGTGAATTTTGTCCTAAACAATCAAATGACAAGTCTGGATATTTACAAGCATGCAGCATTTTACAAGATTTTACTAATTGATTTTTCCTCCAAGCTCGTAAGCTTTCTCTATTTTTTTTTATTGGTGTTCATGTTTTTAATTTTTTGATGAATAATATCTTATATAATTTCATTGATATTGCAGCGTATACCAGACGAGTTTGTCAATAGATATGGTGAAATTCTGCCCCAAGCAGTATCCTTTCTACGGGAAAAAGACCAATCTGGAAAATCATGGAATGTCAAGATTAAAAAACTCGATGATGATTTCTATTTCAAAAATGGTTGGCACGAATTTGTGAAGGATAACCATCTAATTGCAACGGATTTTCTTGTGTTCAAGTTTGTCAACAGATCAACTTTCCAGGTTTCGATTTATGGAAAGGATGGAATTCTGAAAAAGCCCTTTCCACCAGATGAAACACAAACTTGTGATCAAAGAGGTAATTTTTTAACTTTTATTTTGTTCTTATTTACAGTACATATTTTTGGGATAATTACAAAAACACCCCTGATGTTAGGGGCCTTAGGGCTAATTACAAAAAAAACCGAGAGAATTTTCAAAATTATAAAAACATCCCTCAGATTTAATTTTGCCTCAAATTTAATATTTTCATAGATGTCAAGGGGGTTTTTGAAATATTTTTTTGCTATGGAGGAGAAAATGTAAAAAGAAATCAAACCTCAATGGAGTTTTTATAATTTTCAAAAATCTTTGGATTTCTTTTGTATTTAGCCCAAACCTCAGGGGCTTTTTTGTAATTATCCCAATATTTTTTATATGTTACTAAGGGATTTGCAATAAAACAGGTGAACATGATGGGACGATAATAAAATCCCAAACAAGAGAAGAAAATTACGAGAGTGAGATTAGGAGCTTTAATGGCGTAGTCAAGAAATACAATAAATACTTCCTGGTGACCACAATCGCAAACCATATGTCTCAAGTTCCTGTCTATCTTTCTTATTTTTAGGGATAATTACAGAAACTACCCCGAAATTTGGGTTAATTACAAAAAGACCCATAGATATTTGGAAATTACAAAAAAAAACCTTGTTCAATGTAAGGGGGTCATTCCAATATTTTTGCAAATGTAAGGGGGTATCTGAAATGGTTCGTGAAGGGGTAAACTCTAACACATAAGTCATAACAACATAATCAAATCTCAAGGGTTTTGTTTATAATTTTCAGAAACATGTGGGTTTTTTGGTAATTAATTTAAACCTCAAGAGTAGTTTTTGTAATTATCCCTTTTTTTATTGCTCGGTATATACTAATATTTTAAAGTACTTTCAGATAATCCCAAAAGCTTTTGCAGTGGAGACGGGAATATCAAGCAAAAGTGTTATAAATTTGGAAAATGGACAAGGCAAGAAATGGCGAGTTGGGATATTCAACAGGAGAGAGGATGGCAGGATTTGCTTGACAAAAGGATGGTTTGCATTTTGTAGAGCAAACAATCTGTGTTTTGGAACCAAATTCAGGTTCGAATTTGATGCAATTTCTGGTAATTTGGTTCTCAAAGAAACAGCAAATGAGAGCCCGGCACCCAAGAGAGGAAGGGGGAGACCCCGTAAGATTATCGTCCCTGCTGTAAAGATGGGAAGGGGAAGGCCGCCTAAGAATTTGGCAAAAATTGTTACATAATTTGTGGCCTAATTACTTTGATTATGTGTATTTAATCTATGGAATCTGTACTATTGCTGAACTATTATTGCAGGAATGTTTAGATTGACGATGGTTTGGTTTTTAATTGTTTCTATTTCATTTTCGTATTTTCAGCATTTGCGGAAGTAAAAGATGTTTACATTATTAGATTTGGTTTAATTCTCCATCTCATTTTTTCTTGCAAATGTGAAATTTTTTTATGGGTAAATGGCATGTCACCCTCCTAATTTTATAGTTTTTGGCACATAACCCCCTAGAATTAACATAACATTACTTCACCCCCTAAATTTAAACTAATGATAGACTTTGTAATAAGAAATTAACATAACACATTTCACCCCTAAATTTAAATTTATTGATAGACTTTGCCCAAGAAGCCCATTTGGGCCAATATATTAAATATAAAATTGAGCGGGCCTTTCTATAGGTTTTCTTGACATGCCAAAATTCACAAAAGAAAATTTTAAATTATTTGCAATTTATTTAAAAAAATAGATTTTAAAATTATCTTTTTTTAAAAAAAAATAGACTTTTGAATAAGTCTGGAATTTTTATAATATTGTTTAATAAATTACAAATAATTTTAAATTTTTCTTTTGTGAATTTTAGCATTTTGGCATGTCAAGAATACCCATTAGAAAGGCCCGCTCAATTTTGTATTTAATATATTGGCCCGAATGGGCTTCTAGGGGGCAAAGTGCTACCATTAGTTTAAATTTAGGGGGTGAAGTGGTGTAATATTAATTTTGGGGGATTATGTGCCAAAAACCCTAAAATTAGGGGGTGACATGCCATTTACCCTTTTTTTATTCATAATTTCAGCATTTTTAAGAGTGAATATATTTTTAATAAATTTTGGTGTAAAATTAAAATATCTGTATTTCATATGAATGTAAATTGATTACATGTCTTGGTAAATGAAACTATTTTTATTTGTGGTAGGCGTGTTTTCATTTAATTTTGACGAAAGAGAATTAGAAATCGATGGGCTATTATCCAAATAGGCCCAATAGGTCAATGCCGAGACGTTATCTGAACCATGGGCGCACGAAATAAATAAAAGGCCCAATAGAATTAATTTTTATTCATTTGGGTAATGATGAATAAACTAAACTCATTTAGGCCTATGACCAAAAAAAAGCTCAAGAAAAAACTCTATTTGTCTATAAATACATCATATTTTTATTATTGAAAGATATGCAATTAACTACGCACTTAGCTCCTCTCAAATTCTTTGGATTGTTCTCATTTCCTCTAGAACTCACTTAAGTGTCGGAGGATATTCACCCAGGTCAAACCTTGACTCCTTCAATGATTTTTTGTGACAGAGGTAGTGACACACTCAAGAATTGTATTTAACAAAATTACTGCAATTGGAGTGATACCACATTAGAAATGAAATTAAGATAGTTTTGATGAAAATGAATGATACAATTTGTAGTTCAAAGGAGAGTAAGAACACCATTGGTCATTTTAAAAAAACAATATTTATAACCTTAATTATTTCTTGGCTTTAATTGAAATGACATATATATGAAACTAACTATTTTAAAAATAGCAGTTTTATGATATTGCCAAAAAAAAATATTCAACATAGAAAATGTTAAACTGTACATGTGATATTGTCTGCATAATTAAAAAAGGTTTACTTTCTTTTCCACGAAGTTCGATAGTCCCGAACGATTCAACCAAAATTACACATTTAGGGCTAGACTGGTGTACAAGTAATGTAGCCCGACGAAATTTCAAGCTAGCCTAGACCACCTGTTTTTATGATGGCCCGTTGGGTCGGGCTAGCCCAACCCATTGGCTCTATTTTTCATGCATACCCGGTACCCCAACAAGTAACTAATAATTCACAGTGCATGATGCATTGAACTAACGGAAAAATGTTGCAAAAAAAAAATAACGGAAAAATAGCAAGGAAAAAATAAACTCGGTTTGGAATTATACTAAATAGTTGTGGTGGTCAGTCTGAAAATGTGTCTAGTCTAGCAGGAATCTTCCACAAAATAAATTTGGTCCTATCTACAATATATATATATATATATATATATATATATATATAATCTAGTGACAAAATAATGGATATCGTAAAATTATAATTAATAATTTTCAAATTTCAATAACAATTTATTATAGTAATAACTGTCACAAATTTAATACTAACATAAATTAACGTTTAAATTGTCACCTTTAACTTGAACTGCCAATAAATAGAGCTTTTCAATATGATTACTGATAATAAATGACATTTATAGTTCATGGCACGCAACTATTGACACAAGTAATTAATAGTTTAATGCTCCATCCGTCCGACTAAGATAAGTCACATTTCTTTTTTCGTCCATCCAAAATCATAGACTTATTTCTTTATTGAGAGTATTAATTTAGACTAAAATACCCCTATTTAACTTACTTTGTTTTAAATAAATTTTATTTTTTTCATTATAGTTAGGTTCATTTAATACAAGGATATATAAAATAGAAAGAAAATAGAAAAAGATTATAATTTCTATTATATTAATTATGTTTTTTTGATCTGTGCGAATTATTCTCCTTGCCTAGCTATTTTAATGGGACGAAAGGGAGTAATTGATAAAATTTTGTTACCATTCATTGTACATAAATATGACAGACAATAATTATTGATTATTACTATAGACAACTTAAAAAAAATTATTACTTGATATATGGTTTTAAATACAACTTTTATGTCATCACAATACTATTTTATTTCTTGTAGTTCATATTCTCGGGACTCGTAACTTTTTTTATTCCATTGTAGCTTACGTTTTTTTTATTCAGTTATTTTACCAATTAGCTAGTCTTAACTAAACATGGACACCTAAAAAATAGCGGTGAATTCAGGATTTTGAAAATAGAGGTACTATATATATTTGAATAAAATGCACATATACATTGTTTTAATATTTAAAGACGTACAACAAAACATTGTTTAAATTTTTACAAAAGCTAATTGCGCAACAATACATGAAAATATTATTACACATAAATAAATGAATTAATTAGAGTAATTAAGAAAATATTACAACAATATATAGTTTTGATAACATAGATTTATTTTTTATGGATTTTTTTATTTTTTCCAGATTTGGCCAACTATTTTATTTATTAACGTTGATAAGTCAATTTTTAATTTTTAAAAATTTTATTGTGGAGATTTATTGTATTATTTGGCTTTTCTAATTATTTTTGTAAAAAAAGTGATATAATTTTTTTTAATTATTTTTTCAAATAAAGGTTATTGTTTGATTTTTCACAAATTGGGGGTACAAGTGTACCCTCATCCCACCACATAGATCTACCGCTGCCAAAAAACTAATAGTTAGAATCAAATTCAATCTTTGAATCACTTCTGGTTTCTGATCAACACATAGCTAGCTAGCTAGCAAGCTGAAAATCTGGTTTTTTCTTGTATTACATGTGATGTTGTTCTTTTAGACAGTGTTTATTTTCTTCACCCTTTTGATTACATCCATTTATATACTGTTGGGAAATATTGATGAAGTTCGAAAAACAAACGAATACATTCCTGAGGCGTGCAAGGATAACACTGTCCTTAAAGATTTATTTGTGTAATCCCTCAAGATTTAACAGGAAACAATGACAAAATTATTTGTTAACCCAGCAAATTCATGAAGGAGCCGAGAGAACATAAGACAACAACCATCATATAGGAAGCAAACTAAAGGTTTTCCCTTTTTTAAAAGTATAGCATACATTGAGCCACTAAAAAGAAAAGGTATGATATGATATTTTAAAATTTGATAAAGATGAAGATAAGATTCTTTTTAAGTGGAGTTTTGATGTGGCAAAATAATTATATCTTTTAAAACATCTATTTTATACAATAATCCCCCACATGTTTTAAAAGATTTAAAAAGAATGGAATAATTTGTTGGGTAACAAAAAACGAGTGTAGAATGCATCGAATCTGGTGTCTTTTGGACTATAAACCAGACCTAGAAAGATAATATTTAACATACAGAGTTTTGGTGAAACTTGTAGCTTCTATGAACCAATAACTCTATTGTGTAAGTTAAAAATCTTACCAGTCACATTACACCCTCTCAATATTTTGTCGTTCAATGCGGTTTTACGCTAATAGGCCATGCGCGTGCCTGGTATTCATGAGTGCTCTAGAGACATGCTAAAGTCTCATAGGAGCGGCCCCACTCCACACTCATATAGGTGAATTTTATCAAGTATATTTTGCAAGTAAATATACCACCCTTAAGGGATATGAAATTCATTAAGAGTTTATCAGCTCATCCCTCCATACTTGCATTCTAGCACTTCTCACACCTTAGGAATGGACAATCAAATATTGTGCTAGCAGAATTAACTAGTGACTTGTTATTACCCATATGAACCTCATTCATGGGATCTCCAATCACAGAAGTTGGGTTTCTATCACTGTTAATTTCTTGAATCGGCTTAAGTCTCATTCCTCTCGATGTTTCAGCAGTTAATTTTCTTCCCAAAAGTTTAGTCAGATGATTGGTCAAATTCTCTTCTGACTTCACATAATCAATGGATATTACTCCATCTTTTAATAGTTGTTTGATCAAACCACATATCAGACGAGTATGTCTCTTTTTATCATTTTTTATTCTTCGCAATTTGCAATTACTGTTTGACAATCAACATGCATAAACACTGAAGGTGTTGGTTTCGAACACCACGAGATATTTGCTAAGAAGTATTTCAACCACTTAGCCTCATTGTCAGCTAACCTCAAGACAACAAAGTTGGTCTTCATAGAAAAATAACTAAAATAGTTTGTTTAGCTGACTTCCAATTAATTTCACTCCCACCAAGGGTGAATATATAGACACTAGTGGATTTTATCTCATCTAAATCAGAAATCCACTTAGCACCACGAAATTCCTCTGATACGGAGGAAAATCCACGATCATAATCCGTTGTGCCTCTGGAATATTTCATTAGTCTGACTAAAACAGTCCAATGATCACAGTTGGGATTATATGTATATATGCTCAATCAATACATAACACAAGTTATGTCAACGTGAAAAATTCATCAAATGCAACAGACTCTCAACAATCTGTGCATACTCAGATTGAGCCACATGATCAACAAGATTTTCCTTTAATTGAGTATTGACATCATAAGAAGTACTCACATGTTTGACATTGAAATGCCCAAATTTCTTAACTCACAGTTTTGACATAGAAATGTCTAAACTTCTTAAGAAGTTTCTCAACATAATGTTCTTGAGTTAACATTATGATATCATCTTTCTTATGATTTTAACACTCAATATTACACTTGCTTCGCCCATATCCCTCACATCAAATTTAGAAGTAACTCTTTAGTTTTGTATATCAAATAAATTTTAGTACCAAATATGAGCATGTAATTCACATAAAAAAAATTATTACATACTCAAAGATGATCAAGTTTTGTATAAACACATATATTTACTTCAATAGAAGTAAAATCATCAAAAAACAAAACTTTGATTAAGTACCCCACATTTTTAAATATTCAAGGCTATGAATATATCAATAGCTTAATGAATTCATTCTCACTAGAACATATAGTAAAACAATTGGTACAAAATACCATAATCTCATTTTGCATATTTGGCATGCCAAAAATTAGGACAGTGATTTACCATTCATGGTCACACATATCAATACTAATAAAAAATATAATGACTTCCAAATTGCTACTTGTCACACCAATAAGGGCAAATCAATGGATTACATATGAAGCCAAATATAATTTTATTCTCATCTTCTAAGTAGCAAAATATGTCTACTGTTCAAATTAGCCATGTGATATATCACGGGATTGCCTATAAGAATCAATATATATAATTTTTTTAATAATTCATGAAAACTTAAAGGATTCAATCCAAACACGTGTTATACAAAAGGCATAACCACAACCAATATTAATAGGTAAAATCCAAATTTTCTCAAAACGTAGAGCACTATTTTTTTAATGCAACCATATCCAAGAAATCTATACACTTGGAAAATAGCTTCTAGAAATTTTCTACTCTTACTTTCTCACATCAGTGGTATTAGACATCTTAAGAGTTCCACTCATAAGTTTATTCATCTGATCAACACCGCCTAGTGGAGATGTGTCAGGAAACACAAAGAATCAAGCCTAACACCCAAATATACTTTTGATTTTTCTTTATGGTGATATCTAGCAAACACTCTTGAAAGCAGAGTGCTTTTCCAAAAGCACTCAAGTTTGTTGGACAATAATCTCTTAATGCCACTCGGTCAAAAGGTGCTTTTAACATCCCAAGAAAAACTAAAAAATTGGATGAACCACAATACATGCATCTTGAAGGCAGAATCACATAATCCATCATCAGCAAAAATATTTGGCATTTACCTTTGTTAGATATATGTCACGCCCCGTGACATTGGGGTGTCTTTCGCTATAACTCTTCGGTGGATTGTCTTTGTGAATGATCGTATGTGGCTTGATCGGTGGTTTGTGGATACGTGTACATGATCCTTCGGATGTTCAGCAGCCTACCCGGTTAAGTTCGGGGAGCTTGTCGCTAGTCGTGGACTTGACGGTGAAGAAGAGAATTGGCTATCCCTACCCAAACTGGTCGGATGCTGGAGCCGCATTCCTGATGAGCCCAAGGCAGGGCAAAACCAGTGGTTGTTCCAAGGGCTAGGCTGGCCTGGGTGGTCCGGGGCGCCGCGCGGGCATCGTGTGGTGGCCGAAATGGCTAGGCCCGTGACATATAGCTACCTTAGGATATACCTCCACTAGATTATTCCTACCTCAGATTCATTCTTATCCTTATTGTACTAGCAATGACAGCTAGCCCTATGAGACCGTTGGCTTGATCTTTATATACCTTGTACATGAGCTAATTCCTAATCATTAAAATAACAAAATATTCCCTGCACCATTATTTCTCCTTTCTTGTTTTTATTCTAGATATGGCTATATCAGAAAGTTTTCACATCTCAAAAAGATGAAACCTACACACAAAAGCTCAATACGTGTTGACACAAAAGCATTCAAATAAACACATGAATACGTGTTCAAAATATGAATCTCCACTTTCACGATGCCAATAAGGAAAAATTAATTAAAATTTACCAGGCCACATTGAGCTAATCTCCTCCCCGGAATGACAGCGGAGATGCTCTCCGGTACGTCCACCTCCGATGCCTTTTCCATGTCCACCGCTGCACTGCCTCGCCTGATTCCTCTCGTTGGGCTTAATCCCTCACTCTGCCGATGATGAGGCAGAGGGAGAGAATGCGGGGAATAACGAGGTGAAGGCACGAACCGACGGTGAAGGCATACGATCGAGATGGCGCTGTGGAGGAGAGGCTCCATCGTCTCGATGAGGAGATTGAGTCTGTGGACCGGCGGAATGCAAAGAATGAGCGGCAGCAGCGCCATCACAAATGTAGCCATGAAGTGCAGCATCGAGAACTCAGTTTTGATTTCTTCTTCCCGTTCTTCCTTTTTTTTTTGGATCCCGATTCTATTTTGACTCGCAAGTACCTCTTTGCTCTGCAGACCTGTTTTCCTGTCTTACCGCACTCGGCTTTAATTAGTAGAAACCTTGGTGTTAATTAGTAGAAAACAAGTTAGCACAGTGAACACGGATTTTGACGCCATTTTCCCAGGAAGAAAATAAGTCAAGAAATACAAGTAGCTATGTGTAGAGATTTTTGGCAGACACATTTTCCATTTTTCGAACTACTAAATTAAATCCTTAAGATTGTTGGGAAATATTGATGAAGTTCCAAAAACAAACGAATACATTCCTGACGCGTGCGAGGATAGCACTGTCCTCAGTCCCGGACGCAGGATTCGGGAGTTGGAGGGGCGAAACCTATTTTGAAAACCTATAGAGTAAATTTTTCTTCAAAATTTTGGGGGGCAAATGCAATTTTTCACTAGTATAGATATATTTTCAAAATAAATAACAAGTATAAAAATTAATTTAAAAAAATTTTGGGGGCACTGGCCCCCACTTGCCCCCCTTAGTTCCGCCACTGACTGTCCTTAAGGATTTATTTGTGTAATCCCCAGGATTAAACAGGAAACAATGACAAAATTATTTGTTAACCCAGCAAATTCATGAAGGAGCCGAGAGAAGTAAAGTATAAGCTGTGATTTTTTTATGTCCCTTCCCAAACATAAGACAACAACCATCATATAGGAAGCAAACTAAAGACTTTCCCTTTTTTAAAAGTATAGCATACATTGAGCCACTAAAAAGAAAAGGTATGATATGATATTTTAAAATTTGATAAAGATGAAGATAAGATTCTTTTTAAGTGGAGTTTTGATGTGGCAAAATAATTATATCTTTTAAAACATCTATTTTATACAACATATACCACACATCAGAAAGAAAGAAAATACAACTACTACCTTGATTCCTACTGTAACAACTGCTAAAGTTATTGTTCAAACTACCAAATGTTTAGTTTGGAAAATAAGCCTGCATCCTTCTTCAAGTTCTTACTCTGTGATTTTTCCTCCAAGCTTGTAAGTTTTTCTGTATTTTGTTTGAGTCCATATCAGAAATGGGTCGATTTCTAACATTATATATCTTATTTGACTGATATATGTGTTGCAGCGTATACCAATTGAGTTTGTCAAGAAATATGGAGAAATATTTCCTCCCCCAAGTATCCTTCTCAAAACTGATGAATCTGGTAAATCTTGGGATGTCAAAATTAAACCACAAAATGAGCATTTCTACTTCACAGATGGTTGGCCCGAATTTGTGACGGATAACCAGATAACTGAAATGGATTTTCTCATCTTCAAGTTAGTCAGCAAATCAACTTTCCATGTTGCAATTAATGGAAAGGAATGAATCCCCAAAGAGCCCTCTTCACCATATGAAGACCAAACTTCTCAAAGATGTAGCTTTTTCACTTTCATTTCTTTTTATTTACAGGACATATTTTTACACAACTCTCTTTTTTTTTTTTATTTCTTTTAATATATTACTATGGATTTTGCGACAAAACAGGTAAACATGTTGCAGGGCTGCGAAAATTCCAACCAAAAAAAGAAGAAAATAATTGTGAGAGTGGTGAAGAATTAACCGGGATTAGAAGCTTTTCATCAGTCGTCAAAAACACACCAGATACTTCACGGTGACCACATTCACGGATTTATTATAAAATTGGTCACGTAATTTTCGGGTGACAGCATTTTAGGACTTTTAATTTGTAATATAAGACTTTAATTTTAAAAAATTGGCACACTCAAGATAATTTTAGCCAAAATATTCAAAATTGGCCGATTGATGACGTGACTTCCACCTTACCAACCTAAGTTGGAGATTTTCTATTTCTTGCTGATTTAGGGAGTGGTAATGGTGAGGTCGCCAGCAATCTGGTTAATTTTTGTATTTTTTGTCCAAAATTATTTCAATGTGCCAATGTTTTGTAAATTAAAGTCCTAAATTTTATATTAAAAAAAAGAAACTATAAGTTCTAAAATGTCATCACCCCAAAGTCAAATAACCAATTTTGCAATAAGCCCCATGTTCACAAACCAATTAAAAATATTTCCAATCCCCTGTCTGCCTTTCTTTTTCTTTTTTTTTTTCCTCTCAGTTGCATTATACTAGATGAAATTATTTTTAGACCATCCCGAAAGCTTTTGCGATGGAGACAGGAATAGCAAGGAAAAATGCAGTTAACTTGCAAAATGCACATGGCGAAAAATGGCGTGTTGAGATAAATATCAGGAAAAGTTTTGTTTTGTTAATGTATAAAAGTTCTATCGTTTCCGAAAAAAAAAAGATAAATATCAGGAACGATGGCCGAATTGGCATGAGGAGGGGATGGAGGGTATTTCGAGAAGAAAACAATCTGTTTGTTGGAACCAAATTTAGGTTTCAGTTTGATTCAATTTCTAGTAATTTGGTTCTAAAAGAGGGATTTGAAACAACAAATGTGAAGAAAAGAAAGGGGAGGCCGCGTAAGTTTTAGGGAAATTGTTAATCTGTGCCCTAATTATGTAATTAATCTGTAATTGATTGAATCGTGTTTTGCTGTTTGAACTGTTGAACCACTATTGGAAGAATGTTTAGAGCCAATGATTAATTTGGTTTTATTTCCATCTCATTTTTGTATGTTCATTTTTATGTTTTGCAAAAGTGAAAAACTTTTATTAGATTGTTTTGTCTCGTTTTATAATTTCACTAACATGCTTTTAGCATCTTCTACAGTGAAAATATTTTTAATATTTTTTTTTTGTGTAAAATGAAATTAAATAATAATATTATATATTATATTAATTGTAGGAACTAAAACTATAATCAATTATTTGCATTAATTTTGCATGCATGACCCAAGTAGTTATACATAGGGGTGATAATTTTTGACACGACACGAAAATGATACGAAAATAGCGGGTTAGTATTTAGCCTTATCGTATCCGTGTCCTTATCGTATTAACACGATAAGGACACGGAAATTTCGTGTCGTGTTCGTGTTTTTATGTATTTACACGATAAAGACACGGAAATTTCGTGTCATGTTCGTGTTTTTATGTGTTTACACGATAAGGACACGAACACGATAATGACACGACACGAATACGATAAAGACACGATAATGACATGTTTAACTGTTAGTAAAACGATAATGACATGACACGAACACGATAATGACACGTTTATCTGTTAGTGACATGATAGTGACACGTAACCTAGTATTTTGTATGTTTGTATCATGTATTGTCGTGTAATATCGTGTAATTTGTTATCGTTTATTAACATATAAATTATTTTCTTTTTCTTTTTGACTTATCATGTTAGTATCGTGTCGTGTCGATACGAAATTTTTCGTGTTTGTGTTCGTGTTCGTGTTGGAGTAGATCTTTATCGTATCGTGTTCATATGTGTCTTTATCGTGTCGTGTCGTTATCATATCGATACAAAACACGATACGATAACACGATTTGCCGCCCCTAGTTATACACAGTGTGTATCAAACCACAAAAAAATAGCAAGAGGAGGAAGAAAAAGGACTTTGGAACTATACACCAACTAGTGATGATGGTCAGTCTGAAAAAATGTGTCTCATGCTAGCATTCAAGAGTCAAGTCAAACAAGAGCTTGGTCTACTCAAATGTGATATCATCCATTCTCGTTTTAGTTATTGTTTTAAAAATCAACGCTTAGCCTCGATTAATCTCATCTAGGCGCTAGTCTCTACTTGTTTCCCTATATTATTTTCCCGATTATGCCCTATCTAGCGCCACCAGGGCCCACCTAACCCCGCTCAAATCCACGGTGCTGGCCCTAATCTGCCATTTGCCTAGCTCTTTTTAGAACACTAATATTAGTTTCGGGAAGAAGAATGGATGAAATAACTTTTGATAGATTGAAAGGTGGAATTTATTTTACCCCAACCACATGTATCCTCAAGGGCGGATCTATGCAAGGGCTCCACTGGGCTGGAGCCCAGTGTACATTTTGTGGAAAGTCATCATATTATTAGCCCATCATACTTTTATGCTTATTTTCTTAGTTTTATTATCATTAGCCCACCCTATAATTTTACCCCATTCATTTTTAATCTAATGATACATTAACAAAGCCCACTTTTCTTTAAAAAAGCGAAAAGAACGAAGCCAATGACCAAAACAAAAAGACAAGTTTGATTCTAGTTTCAACCATTCGATTAGTCGTGCCTCTGCCTTCTTCTGAAATGCCAAGCCCATTTTATTTTCTTTCAAAATCAAACATGAATTTAATTAGATAGACATTGGTCAAATAAGTTTGTATTGTGATTTTATTTTTGCCCCTACTAATTCCTAGGTCCTTAACAATATTTACTCTATCGTAGAATAATTCAAAGTAATTTATATGAACTTTTTGCGGATTGTTTGATGTTCTACATTGAACAAGATTTTTGTTAATAGTATAGATGTAAATTTTATTATTTGTGAATTTAACTAAGTTTATTTAAAATATCTTATAAGCTCCTATGTCTTATAAGATATTTTTAGAGCTTATAAGATGATAGATCTAAGTTTAAGAATAAGTTGTTAAAGTGTTTGGATAAAAAATGATGTTGTATCTTATAAGATGTTACTAATGACAATTGTGTAATTAAAATAGTCAAAATTAAAGGAGGATGTCAAAATAAGATCTTATTTTGATAATATGTCGGGGTTTCCCAACCTTTTTAAATACAGTTTATAAGCTCATAATATCTTATTTTTGGAGCTTATAAGATCTTTTTTTAAAAGTTTATCAAACATATTTAAACAACTTATAATCTTACAAACAACTTACAACTTATAAGATGTTTTCAAGAGTTTATAAGCTGAGCCAAACGAAGTCTCGCTGAGCACAACTTCAATAAACACTGAAAAGGCAAATTATGCCTATATTTTATTGTACTTAAATTTTTTTACTTTTTAGCCCATCCCGTCATCCATTTCTGGATCCGCCACTGTCTCCAGGACAGAGGCTACCATCTCTTTCCTTATAATAAGCGGTTAAGATGTCTCCTATTTTCTTCCTTGTCACAGTAAATGAAGAAACTTTCAATTTGCTTGACCATATAGTGATTTGATAGAGCTTCTATACAAGTAAGTGTGTTGTAATATTGATGGTTTTCGACTTTTAGGGATAAAGTGAGAAGTTTGGAGCAAAGAGGCAAACTAGATCAGTAGAGGATTTAAAGGAACTTTCGTCATACTTCTAATGGTGACATCTTCAGAAAATTTGCCCCCTGCTCCCTTGGCCACGAGTGTCCATCCACAGAGCTAGGTAGTTTGAATTTAGGCAAAAATCACATGGAAGAAGTTAAGATTAATGTTATTTTCTTCAAAATATATGGTTGTGCATACAAAGTATATATGTGCCTTGAAGACGTGTTAGATGAATTCACAGCTTTAGCTTTTAACTGAAGTTATGGATAAGTTAGGGATTCAAATTAAGAATTGTTCAACTTAGAAATTACTGTTCTTCTGGCAGGGTGGCATATTTGTTTATCCGATGATTGAGTACTTAAAATTGTTATAATGAAGTTTAAAAATGGAGCGGAGATGGTCAAGTCTTTTTCATTAGAAGATCTTCTGGTTTTTGTGAAGAAAGCTGATACTACAGTAGCCGATACTGAATTGAAACGAGAGAGGAGAAGATACTCTGCTTCTTCAAGTTCTCATTCATATGAAATACAGTGTCATGTAAGCCAAATCTTATTGTTACCAAATTTTTATCAGTGCCTCGTGGTTACTTGGTGGAACAGGGAGACTTTTGTTCTTGAGTCATTGTGATGGTGGAAAACCTCCCCTTCTTCTTAGAATGAGCAGTGACTCTGAAGAACTCAAGTTCATGTGAGTTGGGAACATTTTCATTAGGGTTCTTCAGGTTTCAACTATTGGAAACTTAATCAGTGAAATTTATCAATCTTTACTCTCACTGCAGATCAGCTTTGCAGTCATTCAAGAGGCATGTTGGTGAGCTCCCAAAGGTAAAGATTGCCTCATATACGAAGCAGCATAGGAACTTGTTAAAATCTTCTAGCTTCTGATCATTTTGAGATGTTGGTGAAAATTTGTGTTTGCAAAGAGTCATAATGATTACAAGATGGTGAGGTTAAAATCTCGTTGTTTCCTGAATTATTTCCCATGTTTGTTATTTCTATCTTGTGACATTTGGTTTATCATGCTCAGCTTAAATGAACTTGGGTTGGCTGTTGGAATCATATTAGCTAGTTTTGTAATGATTTTTCCTGCATATTATCTCTAATATAAGCTGCTAGCAAATAATCATCAGATTTCAACACACAGAACTTAAATACCATGTCAAAATTTGGATTGATGCAATACCAAGCAATACGGATGTATATTTTTCTTATACCCTTTGATAATAATTGATTAAAAAACTCCAATTATCATTAAATATTACAAATACTCTTTGAAGTGTTAACCACTACTTCAGATAAAAAAAAAATCTTTGTTTTTGTCTAGTTCATTTACTGTTGCTGAGAAAAGAGATGGAGACAGATGACTAATGGTGTTGTTGCTCACTTATATTCAGGTGTTTTTAGGAGGCTGATGTTTGGAGGTGGAGTTTTCAGAGGTTTTTCTTTCAATTTTGGGTGTGCATGGCGTAGCTTTCAGCTTCTCTTAAGCTTAAAAGTTGCTCCAAGTGGTTTTTTTTAATTTGATATTTGGTTATGTAAATTCATATTGAGTTGCTATTATATTGAGAAATGAGGAAAAATCTGGTTTGTTTGATGCCAAATTGGGGCAGGCTAACCCGCAAGGGTTGCCAAGTTGGTGGAGTAGGTGAGTGCGGGACTGAAATGTCACGAGTTCGATTCCCCTTACCAACACTTTCTTGGTTGAGCCTGTCACACAGGGTTGTCTAGTGTGGTTTACCTGGTTGGCGAGTTTGCGCAGGCTAAGACGCCCACGCCCGTCAGGGTTTATCCAGTGTGCACTCAAGAAGCCACGCGGGTTCCCCGTTATCAAAAAAAAAATGGGGCAGGTTGCTTTGGAAAAAGCGCTTTTGGAGAAGCTTTTAGCTTTTAAGCTCTAGTGTCTTTATAAAACTGGAGCCTAGTGATAGATTCTTGAAGTATCAAATTTGTGTGTATATATATATGGTTAATTTGATATTTAATTATTATATTGATAAATAATTTTCTTATGTGTATGTTTGGGTTGATATTATTTTTGGAAGAATATAGGTCATAAAAGGGGATAATAAATTGAAAATTAAAAAAATGTAAGAAGGGATCTTTTGTGACAACAAATGTTGTTGCAAATACTTAACTAGCTTTTGCAACAACAAACGTTGCTGCAAATATTTTAAGCAGATGTTGCAAATACTAAAGAAGCTTTGGTGATGACATATATCGCCACAAATAAACTTTTTGCGACAAGGTATTGGCGTCCACATTCTTGCGACAACTTGTTGACAAAAAAAAATTGCGACGAAAAATATGTTGTCGCAAAAACCAGTTTATGTAGTAGTGGATCGACATTTAATCCTCCATAGCAAAATAAATCTTTTAGCTATTTTTAAGTTCAAATATCTACTTTACCCCTTTTTTATTTTTGGGACTGATACTGAGTCATATAACTCGGTGCCAAGTTATGTAACGGATCAATTTTTTGAAAAATGGACAAGTATCTCACCTGAAAATACATGACTGTCAGTTTTTTTGTCAAATTGACTAAAAACATGTTTTTGAAAATACATAGTACTAATTTTCATTTTCATGATCACAAAATAGAAATGGCAAATTTTGCCTATTATGACAAAACTAAAAAACCAAATCTGCAAACATATTTTACTTGTAGAATGAAAAATAAAACCAAATCTCTGCAAAAAAACAGTTCAACAATTCAAACAAGCAAACGTGACGCAATCAACGTTTTCTTAATAAGTTGGAGTACTGTTTGGAGGGATGTGATAAATTTTAAAGAAATTGAGAGATTTTTTTTTCTCAAACGGTAGGTATATAACCAACTGGTCACAAATTCCTCCTAGTTAATGTAACCAAACAGGAAAAGGGGGTAGCCAAACATCAGAGCATTCCCCCTCAAGGGCTTTCAAAGCCAATCTATTACAAAAATTCTTACGAATAAATTCATCATAGCAGAAATACACAGAAGAGAACAGGTTTTTCAAATTGTATATGTTGTCGGCAATTGTCATCACTGAAGAATCAAAAGACCGTTTCTGATCCAGTTTTTTGGCAATCTCCTTTACATCTACAAATAGAGCCACCTCCCTACAATGTCTTCCAGCTGCATTCACAAGGGTATGACGAACGACAATGAGAGTTGCTTCCACTGAACCTTGACAACGATCCCTAAAAGAACACCACGCCATCAACCTATCTCCCTGCTGATTTTTCAAGACACCTCCTATACCCACAACCCCTTCCTTATCAATGTTAGCACTTATTTCACAAACATGAAATCCTACTCCCATCCCATAAAAGTTGTGCTGCTAAGCACAATTTCCACTTCCAACCTTATAACCAGGTTGTTTTTTTATAAAGACCTCAACAAATCCTTAAATTCACACCATTCATTGATTGCAAATTCCACAACCTGGATTTCAGAGTGTTTGATCCCTTGGAACATCCAACTATTCCTTGACTTCCACAACCACAACAAGATATAAGTGGATAATTGTATTCTTTCCTCAGCTAATTCCATTTTCACAATAGAGCATAAGTGAAGCCACCAACTTTTGAAAGAAATCTGCGAACCCATCAACCCCTCCCATGAAACGAGGGCAAGTTTCCAAACTAATTTAGCTCTGGGACAATCAAAGAATAAATGTTCCGAATTCTCCTTCTCCTCCCCACAAAAACTGCACATCAAATCAGTCACCACACCTTTCTTTCCAATCTGGACTTTTGTAGCAATATGATTGTGCCAACACCTCCAAATGAAGTGTTTTAATTTCTCTTTGACCTCTAACTTCCAGGTTTTACTCCACAGAACTCCTTCATTTTTTCTTGTATCACTGGACTTCGGGGTCTCATTCGTTTGCTGAAAAATCCCAATTGTCGTGGCATAAGCATTATGGACAGAAAAGTTGTTGTCATAATGCCAGATCAGTTTATCTCTATTCCCACAGTGGCTGATTGGAGTATTCAAAATAATCTTTGCATCAGAAGCACCAAATAATGACAGAACAAGATTAGCATTCCATGTTTTACCATCCTCATTCATAAGTTCTCTAACCCACAAGAAATTCTCATTAAAACCTTCCAGCTTATCAGGTTTAAATAGGGGAGCTTTGGGCAGCCATGGAGACTCCCAAATACGAATTGTTTTTCTATCCCCCACATGATATCTACACCCCATCTTAAGAATCTCCCTAGCACTCAACCAACACCTCCAAAGCCAAGAATCATTGTTATATGGAACAATATCAAAGAGTTTCTCTTTATGCATATATCTACCTTTAATGATATTACTCATTAAAAGATTTGGTTACGTAATAACTCTCCAAAGTTGTTTAGCAAGCAAAGCTTCATTAAAGATTTGAATGTTTTTAAAACCCAACCCACCCCTATTCTTTGGCAGCGCCATTTTGCTCCAAGACGCACAATGAATTTTATTGTGGCCCTTAGAAATACACCCCCACCAAAAATTAGAAGCCAATCTACAAATGTCCTTAACAATAGAAAACAGGAAGTTTGAAATAAGACATCACATAAGTAGGAAGGGCATAAATAACTGCTTTTAGAAGCACCTCTTTACCAAACCTCGCTAAGAAAATTATTCTTCCGATTAGTAATTCGACCCATCAGAATCAGTGACAAATTTGAATGTATCTCTCTTGGACCTCCCAATCCCCATAGGTAAACCCAAATATTCAGATCCATATTGTTCTTTAATGCCATTTAAAATGAAACAGATTTCTTGATTATTTTGCAAAGATGAATTTTTGCTAAATAAAACCAAAGATTTTTCCATATTCACTTTTTGGCCCGAAACTTGGCAAAACGATGCAAAATATCTTTGATTAGATGTGCATGCAAAGAGTCAGCTTTACAAAAAATGATCGAGTCATCCGCAAAAAACAAATGGGTAATAACTGTAAATCCAAGCGGCTACGATAATCTAGAGGGGGGTGAATAGATTATCTCCATCTTTTCGATTTCGCCCTCGTTTTCTAACCGAATGCTCAAACACAATAATAAAGGTGCGGAAAGTAAACAACACTCGTTGATTTATAGTAGTTCAACCCACCTAGGGCCTAATCTACTACCACCCCAATATATCCGGGATGGATTTCAAAAAGAAAAAGAATTTTATTAATTACCAAAATTAATACAAATTCAACTTACAACACCTTGAAGAGCACCACACTCTTCTTCAACACCACCTTTGGAGATTACCACAATCTCCCTTTGAAGATTACCACAATCTTCCTTCAACGGCACCTTGTGAAGATTACCACAATCTTCAACCTTGAAGAATACCAAATTCTTCAACACCTCAATAAGAAGATCACCACAATCTTCTTGCACCTATCACCTAGATCATCCAAGTGTGTTCTTACCACAAGAACACTCACAAGGATATCTTGTGTTGAATGATTACCCAAATTCAAGATTACAACTCGATAATTGATAATACAATAGAGTGCAAGTGTAATCAAGAAAAGCCTAGACCTAAAAAATGTGAAAGTGAATAGCTAGGCAAATTACAACAAGAAATAAGACAATGTAAGAACAAGTGTATTTTGTTGTGTTGTAGTTTTCTCTCTAGTTGTGTTGCTTCAATTCTTCCTCTATTTATAGAAGATGTCTTGTACATGATAGGCTCCTCTTGGGGACATGAATTCTGTAAAAAAATACCAAGACAATTGAAGAAAAGAGCTGTTAGAAATCCATCCCACAAATTAAGGGAAAGTTGTCTGCTGTCAAACGGTCATATTTTTGCTGTCAAAGCACAGGGCGACCGGTCGCGCACAGATAGTAGTTTGAAATCAGAATAAAGAAAATGCACGGGGAGATCGGTCGACGTAGGCTTCGGACCGGTCGACCACAACCTCGGCCGGTCCCCCTTCATTTTTATAAGAAAGAAGAAACAATCAATCTTAGTCTCAGGTCGGCCGACGGGGCGTCGGTCGACGGCAGATCGACCCCACAGGCGATGCCGGTCGGCCGACTGACCAATATTACATCCGTCTAAGTTTCTGTTTCTAAAAACATCTTCAGGTACGGGTTGCCCTATACGGGACCGGTTGACCTCAAAATAAAAGTGTTGTCCAATATTTTATCGAAAATAAACTCCAAGAAATACTCCAAAAAATAGTAAAAATATTTTAGACTGATCGGGAGTATGAGGACAACATTTTGAAACATAGTTTGAATGTAAAAACCAATGACACAAAATCATTAAATGTGTTGTCCAATTTTGTCGAAAATAAACTTGAGGAAATACTCCGAAAAATAGTAAAAACATTTTAGACCAATCGGGAGTATTAGGACAACATACAGGGACATTGTTTTGATGTAAAAACTTTTCACACAAAATCATATAAAAGCGTTGTCCAATTTTGTCGAAAATAATCTTGAAGAAATACCCCGAAAAATATTAAAACCATTTTAAAACATTTAGGAGTATTTGGACAACCTTTAAAAAACATTGTTTTGGTGTAAAAACAAAATCATCAAAATCATGATAAAACCATTTATCAAACAATCTCCCCATTTTTGATGATTACAAACCAAAATACTTTTAACGAGGTCGATTTTGAAAACAAAACAATTTTACCGGTTAAAGAGAACTATCCGTTGTGAACGACAACATTCCACGCTATATAAACACAAGGATGAGAGTAGAGATATTAAAACACATATAGCCAATGCTCCCCCTATCAACATGCACAACAAGAGTAATATAGAAGCAACTTAATCAAAAGCTAAAAGCTTAGCTTTTCAATATTGAGCTTAAGTATCAATAACTTAAAAGCTCCCCCTGTCAAAGAGACATCATTAGAAACATATATAAGTATATACTACAACCAATGGACTAAGAATCATACATAACCATAATACATCAAGTGGACATAATATGATCCACAACTTATGGCTTTACATAGCCACAACTTATAGCTTCTTTTCGTTGAGCTTATCTTAGCTTCTTTGAGCTAAAGAGCTTATAACTATTTCTCCCCCTTTGGAATCATCAAAAAGGATGTTAGCACGATAAATACATCATATATTCTTATCAAAGTGCGCAAGTAAACCGATGTATCGAGCGATTTGAACATTGAAGCTTTTAAACCAAATAGGAGGGAAGAGTCGAATCATACGACTTGTAGAAGCTTATGAAAGATCATTTGATAAGCAAAACATGATCTCTATAAATATATAAGACTTTTGAGATCGAGAGAATCATGTAGATAATGAATTTTCCATTGAATATTTTATCGAACACTTGGCGGGCGTCAAAAATTGAAAAAGATATATATAGCCCTTGTAAATGAAATCAAGCCAAGTTTTTCATCACCAAATACAATTTAACAAATATCATTCATCAACAATCAATAAGCACATCACAAAAATATATGAATTGCATCAAGAAAAATACATATAAGCCACAAACTCAAGGGTTCAACCCAATTGAGCTAAAGAGAGTGAAATTCGAACCATTCGATCGGTAAAGACGAGCAATGATGATGATAGTCGAGCTAGACAATCCCCAAACTATGTAATTCATACAACAAAACTCATTTGAAGTGAATTTTGTGTGAAATTTATAAAGGGGACGAAAAATGAACCAAAAAGCCAAAAATGCTAAGTCCTGGAAAACAAAACCATTTTAAACCAAAAAATCTCCAAGCGGCGAGGTCCAGGGCATGGGCGATCGGTCGAGCTGGTGGGCGTCGGTCGGCCCCTCGCCTGGCAATTTGTTTTAGTTCGGTTTGAAAAATCCGAGGTTTGATTCAAAAATCCGATTTTTCGCCCCTAAGATTTAAAAACGTGCAAAATGCAAACGTAGACCTCATTCAATATACATTATGTCACAATCAAGCTCGAAATGAGGTAAAATACTCGGCGGTGAGCGATTTAAAAAGTCCTCGAGTTATCCTTGAGACGGAATTAAACACATCTCAAGTTTTTGTTAAACATGCAATCCCTTTAAAAAAATATCGAATCTCAATATGTTTAGTTCGATTATAACGAACCATATTTTGAAAACATAAAATTTACACCGGACTTGTTATCCCAAAAAATAATAACGTTTTAAAACTTTGGATGAACAAGTTATAAGAGGAAGTGCCTTACAAATATTTGAAAATTTCTTTTAACGACACTTTAAAGAGATTCGTTGGGACTGTTTTAAGTCGAGCATATAGACATAAGGCATATAGAATGTCGAGTCTAAGGAGTAATGAACGAATGAACATACCTCGAATTCGTTTGTCAATGCCTACTTCAACCTTTTGTCAATTTTCGCATTTGTAGCCATATATGTTGAAATGATTCTTTCTTCTTTAATGCCTCACTTCTTCTTTTGAGTGTGGAATATAATCACCTTCTTGGCATTTAGTAATTTGAATTCCAATGATCAAATTTGAGCTTCCCTCATCATGATCATCTTAGGTTCACCTTGCATTGACTTGGAAAAATATCTTGCACAAATATTTATTAGTAGCACCATAAATATTATCAACATAAATTTGCACAAGTAACCAACCTTGCCCTTTTTCAAAACAAGAAGTGTAGTATCAACTTTACCTTTTGTAAAATCATTTTGCAAAAATAGTTAAGTCTATCATACCACACATGGGGTACTTGTTTTAAACCATACAAGGCCTTTTATAAAAATCATTTGGCCTAGAAAAATTTTAAAAACCCCGGATGTTGGTTTTACATAGACTTCTTCTCGAATAAAATCATTGAGCAAAATGGATTTAACATCCATTTGGTAAAGCTTGAAATTTTCTTAAACCAAGAATGCGCAAGTAAAATGCAAATAGCTACTAAATGTGCTATGAGTGCAAAAGTTACATCAAAATTAATATCTTCTTCTTGAAAATACCTTCGAGCTACTAACCTCGCCTTAGTTCGACCAATGTTGCCTTGGTCATCGAGTTTGTTCCGGAATACCCTTTTTGTCTTTTTCATCACTATCATCATAGGGCATCCAATTGATCTAAGGTGTTCATAGTAGAACATTTTCATCCAAATATTTTGAGGTAACTAATATTTGGAGTACTTCATTTCTCATCTATACAACTTAACAAACTCATTAACGGCGTCGCTTATATAAGCAAGAAAAAAATAGTCCAAGTGTAAAAACATGCCTCAATTATCAATCACAAAATATCTTGCATAAGAGTATAGTAGACACTATATATATAGACCATGAAGCAAGAAACACATACTATGCTTTTAGAAGATCATCAAGAGTCTAATAAATCATGCAAGTTCAAATAAGCTTAAGAAAGCTACAAAAGGTCTCTTTTGAAATTTGAAAATCCGATAGCATATAGTTGAGACCTCATTTAAAAGAAGTATTTGAACAAGAGTTGACAAAGCACATATGTTCAATCAAATATCGAATAGTGCCTTTCAAAAAAAATCTAAAAAAAAAACTCTTAATGGCACTTGTATGAGATACTATGAAAGACAAGCACATAGGCACATGGCAATATATATATCGAGTCTATAAAAGTAAGAATAATACAAGTAAACGTACCTCAATAATTTATGCTTTTCTTGACAAATAATGACGTAAATGGCCATTTGTGAAAATATGTAAATCCTACACAATTCTTAAAACAAATCTAGAACAAATCATAATGATAAAAGTGTAGGATAAGAGATATCACAAGTAAGCTTATGCCATAAAAATCCATAAGAGATGATAACACACTTTAGTCTACAAAAGTGCACAATAGTTTTAAAAACATCATATAAGGTCTTCTTATTAAAAGCACAAACATATATTGAAGATCTTAATTAAAAAATAAAATCTTTGAAAACTCATTTTGCAATTAAGACCCAAATAAAGCATGCATAATAACAAAATAAAATGCATATTTAAATAGGGAGATACGGGTTACCAATTACGCCATTTCCATAGGTTGTGCCGTTCCCATTGTTGATGATATCTTCCCCTTGAGAAGTCACTTTGTTGATGATGACTTCTTTGATTGCTCCATTTCCAAGATTTGTTACCTTTCCATTGTTGATAGTCTCTTCTTCTTTGAAAGTCATCTTGATGATGTCTTTGCCATTTCCAAGGATTATGTTCTTCCCATTTTTGATTATATCATCTTCTTGGAAATTGGCTTTGAAAATATTTTCTCCTTTGATCAAGTAAAATGGTCATTTGATGTCTTCTTGACGGTATGAATTTTCTTCGATTATTAGTCCACCGGGTACCTAATATGACATTGTGTTGTGGTACCCTCAAGTGCTTGGGTCCTTTGGGATTAGTCTTGAGACTTTTAGGTCTCCAACAATAATAAGAGCTATTTCTAGTCCGACATGTATTTACGGTATGACACTTCTTACCGCAATAAAAGCAAGTAACATCACTAATATGCATAGGAACTCGATTCTTTTTCATATGCTTGACAATATTAGGCTCATGATCAATTTCACTATTCAAATTATCACAACTATTAACATTCACAATATTGGGCAATTTATTGGTACTCAAGTTGGATTTTGATAAATCATTTTTCATGCAATTAATATCCTCAACAAGAGTACTATTTTGTTTTTCAAGGTTTCTAACCTTATCAAATGTGGTGGTGTGAGCACATGATAGTGATTCATATGAAGTAAATAAACTATCCTTTTCATTTTTCAAAACATTGAATTCATTTTTCAAATTTTTGTACTTAACAAGTAAATTTTGGAATTCATTTTGAAGATCATCAAAATCATTTTGCAAATCACTATAATCATTTTGAATAACAATATCATAAGAAGTAGAGGGTTTACGACATACCTCGTTTTCTTCTTCGATGCCCATAAAACAATATTCAACTTCTTCATAGTTGGAAGTTGTAAGAGGCCTGTTCCTTAGATTTGAGCTTGTATCCCTTTGAGAAGTAGATGCTTTTGTTTGACTCATTTCATTTGCAAATACTCCATAGATGGCTTCTAATTTTTGTCATACTTCATGTGCCGGTCAAATTCCTTGAATATGTTCATATTCCAAATTAGTAAATGAACAATACAAAATATTGAGAGCTTTACCGTTTAAGGAGATGATTTTCTTCTCTTCATCATTGAGCTCTTTGAATCCTTTGGAGGTGTGTCTATCATCGGAATGGATTCTCCATTTATGACGATGTTCCAAATATCGAACCCGCAACCTTGTAAATAACATTCCATTCTTTCTTTCCAAAATATATAATTTTTGGAATCAAATAGAGGTGGCTTGGTGGTGGAGGTGCCGGATAGATGAGCTTCGTTCGTAGCCGATGATCGTTCCTCTTCACTCGCAATGTGAAACGAGCTTGCCAAAGAGTTTGGCTTTGATACCACTTATAAGTCCAAGCGGCTACGATAATCTAGAGGGGGTGAATAGATTATCTCCATCTTTTCGATTTCGCCCTATTTTTCTAACCGAATGCTCAACCACAATAATAAAGGTGCGGAAAGTAAACAACACGCGTTGATTTATAGTAGTTCAACCCACCTAGGGCCTAATCTACTACCACCCCAGTATATCCGGGATGGATTTCAAAAAGAAAAAAGAATTTTATTAATTACCAAAATTAATACAAATTCAACTTACAACACCTTGAAGAGCACCACACTCTTCTTCAACACCACCTTTGGAGATTACCACAATCTCCCTTTGAAGATTACTACAATCTTCCTTCAACGGCACCTTGTGAAGATTACCACAATCTTCAACCTTGAAGAATACCAAATTCTTCAACACCTCAATAAAAAGATCACCACAATCTTCTTGCACCTATCACCTAGATCATCCAAGTGTGTTCTTACCACAAGAACACTCACAAGGATATCTTGTGTTGAATGATTACCCAAATTCAAGATTACAACTCGATAATTGATAATACAATAGAATGCAAGTGTAATCAAGAAAAGCCTACACCTCAAGAATGTGAAAGTGAATAGCTAGGCAAATTACAACAAGAAATAAGACAATGTAAGAACAAATGTATTCTTGAGTGTATCTTGTTGTGTTGTAGTTTTCTCTCTAGTTGTGTTGCTTCAATTCTTCCTCTATTTATAGAAGATGTCTTGTACATGATAGGCTCCTCTTGGGGACATGAATTCTGTAAAAAAATACCAAGACAATTGAAGAAAAGAGCTGTTAGAAATCCATCCCACAAATTAAGGGAAAGTTGTCTGCTGTCAAACGGTCATATTTTTGCTGTCAAAGCACAGGGCGACCGGTCGCGCACATATAGAAGTTTGAAACTGTAACAGCAAAAATGCACGGGGAGACCGGTCGACGTAGGCTTCGACCGGTCGACCACAACCTCAGCCGGTCCCCCTTCGTTTTTATAAGAACAGAAGAAACAATCAATCTTCAGGTACCGGTCGACGGGGGGCGACCGGTCGACGGCACCGGTCGACCCCCTGGGCGACCGGTCGACCTGACCAATATTACATCCGTCTAATTTTCTGTTTCTAAAAATATCTTCAGGTACGGGTTGCCCTATACGGCGACCGGTTGACCTCAAAATAAAAGTGTTGTCCAATATTTTATCGAAAATAAACTCCAAGAAATACTCCAAAAAATAGTAAAAACATTTTAGACCGATCGGGAGTATTAGGACAACATTTTGAAACATAGTTTGAATGTAAAAACCAATGACACAAAATCATTAAATGTGTTGTCCAATTTTGTCGAAAATAAACTTGAGGAAATACTCCGGAAAATAGTAAAAACCTTTTAGACCAATCGGGAGTACCAGGATAACATACAGGGACATTGTTTTGATGTAAAAACTTTTGACACAAAATCATATAAAAGCGTTGTCCAATTTTGTCGAAAATAATCTTGAAGAAATACCCCAGAAAATATTAAAACCATTTTAAAACGTTTAGGAGTATTTGGACAACCTTTAAAAACATTGTTTTGGTGTAAAAACAAAATTATCAAAATCATGATAAAACCATTTATCAAACAATAATAGGGGAATGGGGACTAATTTTGATACCTTGGAAGTTCTTATGAATTCTGGCCTGTTTGAACAAATTAGAGAGGGCTTCCGAGAGAAAAATGAACAAATACGGAGATAGGGGTCCCCTTGTCTAATACCTCTAGTAGGAGAGACAAATCCGGAAGCTTGACCATCAAGATTGAAGGAATAAACCGGGGAACTCACACAAGCAACAATCCAGGATATGAAGATTTGAGAAAATCCCATTTAATCAATGACAGCAAGAAATGACTATTTCACCCTATCGTAGGCCTTAGCCATATCCAGTTACATGGTCATGAAAGAGGACTTCCCTTTTCTAAGGCTATTGAGGTAATGAACACATTCATTGGCAATGATAACATTGTCAATGATTTGTCTACCCGGGACAAACGTAGCTTGGTTCTTGCTAATACAAAGATGAAGGACCGGTTTAATTCTATTAGCAATGATCTTAGAGATGATCTTGTAAGTCATACTAAACAAACTAATGGGCCTATAATGACAAATAGAAGTAGGATTCTTGATTTTGGGGATTAAAGTGATGAGTGTATGACTAGTAGATTTAGGGATTATAGCATGACAGAAAAAATCTTTAATGGCATGAATAAGATCAGCTTTAATAACAGGCCAATAAAACTGGAAAAAAAAGAGGTGTCATACCATCCATTCCAGGTGCTTTGTTGGGGTGTTGCTCCTTGAGTGCCGCCAAGATCTCCATTTCATCAACTGGTCTGGTAAGGATTTTATTCATGTCTGGTGTGATTGTAGCAAACATACCACTCAACACTTCCATATCCAAAAGAGGATTTGAGGACTGGAACAGACTGGAAGAATATTCAGAGATCTCATTGCTTGTGTCCTCTTTAGTTTCACACACTGAACCATTGTCCCTAATTAATCGATCAATGGCATTTCTTTTCCTTATTTGCATCGTGCATGCATGGAAATATTTAGAATTTTTGTCACCTTCTTGAAGCCATTGCACTCGGGATTTTTGTTTCCAATAACATTCTTCCTCATTATATGCCTCTTTCAAATTTTTTTTCTCCAAAAACCATTTCTACCAGTCCCTGCTTCCCCCCTCAATCATCATTAAATCCAAGTTCCTCCTACTTTCATCAATCTAGATAGTTGTGTTCATCTTATTCTGACCTCTCCATTTAAGGATGGCCTTTCTGCAATTTGAAATTTTCCTCTGAATATGCAAAAGTGGGGTGCCCTCCACATTATCCGACCAAGCCTTTTCAATAACACCTTTCACCTCATCATTTTTAGTCCATCTAGCGTCAAAGAAAAATCGACTAGGTGCTTTCTTTTTGAAATTTTCAGTATCTAAAATCAGCATACAATGATCAGATGAAGCCATATGCCTATGAAGAACAAAGGATTCAGAAAATTTTCTCATCCATTCCGGGGCCGCGAGAATCCTGTCCAATCTCTCTTCTACAAATTCATCACCTTTCCTATTATTCGCCCATGTAAAAGGATGTCCTTGGAATCCAATCTCAGCCACACCCAATTGATTAATGAAGTTCTTGAAGTTAACAAACGAGCCCACCCCTCTGACATGACCACCACACTTCTCCGCATTCGTTGTTATGTCATTGAAATCCCCCTCCGATAATCCACATATTGCCCCATTTCTGACTTTCCCAGCAAAGAAAATTCCATTGGAGTTGTCTAATAATAGGATCCGTACTTGCAAAAATAAAAATACCCAACATTTAGACTGATCAAATTGATTTTCAACACACACCTCAATACAAAAATCACTACACAAAATATCACAAATGTTGATAGTATTCGTCCAACAGACCAATAACCCACCTTTAGTACCAATAGGCTCCACACTTTTCCATCTATCCTCCAATTTCAACTTCTTGCAAACAGTTGAAATGAATCCTTTCTTCTTCTTAATTTCCGACAAAAAAAATATATCTGGGAGATGGCACTTAATGGCCTCCTTCAATTGGGAAATTGTCAAGGGTCCTCCCAACCCTCGACAATTCCACATGCTCACTTTCATTGATCACCGAGGGGCCAATTTGGGCTGGCACCCGCCACCTCAGCATCAATTAAATCTATCTCAATAAGGCCCTCTCCCACTTTTATCTTCTTGTTGTTTCTAAGGGCATTCTCTTCCATTTCATCAACAATAGACAACTCTCTTTTATTATTAGCATTTTTGACAGATCCACCCGTTGCCCCTCCACAATCATGATCCATTCTACTTCTCTCAATCTCCTTTTTTCCTTTGTTTTTGGGTCCACATTTTTGATTTTCCTTTGTTTTGAGCGAGAATATTTGTAAAGAGATATCATTCAAGGAGTCCTCGCTTGCTCACTAGAATAGGGACATTAACAATATCAGTCACTTTACCCCACACTTAATATTTTCTTTTTCAGGTATTTCTTCTATCATAAACACATGAGACTGCAAAGCCCCATTCATCTCCAACACTTTAGAACCCCCAACTATGTCCTGGATTCCACCCCCAATACTAGGTTCATGTCTCTGTATCATCATCCCCTGATTAGGGCTACAATTGATTCCATTATCTATATACGGTTCCGGTTCATGGATATTCTTTAGGCCCCCGATTTCCAATCACACAATTTCCGATTCTTTCTCAAAACTCAACCTATTAACCGAGCCCCTTTCCATTTTTTCCTTGCCCCCTGCCTCCTTCTCTTTCCCCTTAGGACTATACTTCTTCCCATTTCTGGAGTTATGCCACCATTCATTAGCCCTTAGCCACTCACCAAATTGCCATACTAAGATATTCTCATTTTGAACATCCTTTCTTTTCTTTTCACATGTTCTTTCATAATGCCCAATAATTCCACAATAGAAACAAAAGTTTAAGAGATTTTCATATCTAAACTCAACCCAAATTTTTGAAGAGTCAAGATTGATGAATGTCCCATGGAGAAAAGGCTTTTCGAGGTTCACTTCCACGGAATTTTCACACATCTTCCGAGCACTCCCTCTCCTCGGGGATACAAACATCTAATGATTTACCAAATATTTTGCCAATTTTTAGGCCAGTTTCAATCGAAATCCAGTGAAGGGGTAAATTCCAAACTTGAATCCATAAGTCCACTTTATGCAGATCTTCAGCTTGAGATTTCTCATTGGCTTCCCAATCTTTGAGAATCAAATATTGATTTTCAAAGGACCAAGGCTTTCCCTTAAGGACTTTGTCTTTGTCCTCACAAGCCTTGAAAACAAATCAAACACGTTCTCACCAATCTCCCGCATTTGAAAGGTGTCTTTGATTTTCCAGGCATGACCCATCGAGCACTTTTTAGACAGGAAGCTAGCTTTTTTCGATCCAAAATTTTTTCCAACCAGACAACGTGAGCATTCTTCGATACTAACCTCGATGTCCTTTCTTTCCAATATGATGCCATTTTTTTCCTCTGAAGACATAAATTTTTTTTCTAGTTTTTCCAGAATGCTATAGTCCATCATGCACCAGCACACCACAACAACCACACCAAAATGAATCACCTTACCCCACCGAACTTCTTAAATGTAGATTTCAGACCCACAGGAGGGTCACCCCACAGAAAGGACCTGAAAGTAGAAATATACAAGAGATACGAGAGACTGGGCAAAATGACCAAAAAAACACATATAACAAATACTAGGAATAAACAGACAGAGTGAAGACAAGAACAGTAAAATTAGGTGGTTGTTGTTCATAAATGCACTTCTAACCAAGAAAAACAAAAGATTAAACCAAGAATAAGACAAACCATGCACTAAAAGACAACTTTTTGTTTTAGAAATTTGAATTTTTTTGAATTTTTGAAAATTTTATTGTATGCAATTTTGAAAAAAAGCATTAAAGTTCAACCACTCCACCCACTTGGAACTATCACCTCTCTACAGAAGAGAGAGAATTTTTCGTTCCCTCAAGGAAACACTCACCAACAATGTTTTTAATTTGAACTATCGCCAAAGAAATTGAGAGATCTGAGTTCGAACTAAGTTTATACAAATTAAATACATGAGCTACAAGTTAGTGGTATACGTGGCGCAATCAAATACAAATTCCATAGATCAATTACATAATTAACTTAAATAATTAGGCCAATTTGTTTTTTTAAGCCAAACTATTAGGCGGCCTTCCTCTTCCCCTATTGGCAGGGCTCTTATTTGATGTTTCCATGAGAATTAAATTACCAGAGATTGCATCAAATTCAAATCTGAATTTGGTTCCAACTAACAGCTTGTTTGCTCTCCGAAATACGGCCCATCCTTTAGCCATGCAAATCCAGAGTTGGTTTTTTTTCCTGTATAATTCAACTGGCCATTTCTTCCCTTGTCCATTTTGCAAGTTTATAGCACTTTGTCTTGATATTCCCGTCTCCCGTGCAAAAGCTCTCGGAATTGTCTGAAAAGTACTTGCAATAGATCAATATTAGCATATACGATAATGCAATAATTAATTAAAGGGATAATTAAAAACAACTCCTGAGGATCTGGTTAATTACAAAAAAGAAAAAAAACTTTTTGAGATTTGATTATGTCTTAATTTTTCTTTGTAATTAGCCCAAAACTAGGGTTATTTTTGTTAATTATCCCTTAATCGAAACATATTTGGTGTACGATTGTGGTCACCATGCGGTATCGGTTTCTTTTCTGGATGACGCCTGTAAAGCTCTTGGTCTCTCTCAAGTTCTCTTCATCACTTTCACAAGTTTCCTTTTTGGTTTTGGATTTTCGCATTTTGGCAGCATTTTTATCTGTTTTGTTGCAAATTACATAGGTAAACCAAAAAATATATTTAGCCCATATTCTTCAAAATCGCAGCAGAGAGGGAAAATAGATATAATATATATATATATATATATATGGGATAATTATAAAAACACCACTGAAGTTTGGGTTAATTACAAAAAAAATCAGACATGCTTCAAAATTACAAAAATCCTTTTCAGGTTTCATTTTGTCATAAGTTTAAGGGGTAACTGTTATATTTTTGTAAATGTCAAGAGTTTTTTTAAATATTTTTGAAAATCACCGGAAAAAATATAAGATAAGAATCAAATCTCAAGGTTTTTTTTTAAATTTTCAAAGAATTTGGGTTTTTTGTAATTAGCCCAAACCTTAGAGGTGTTTTGTAATTATCCCTATATATACAGATATGAAAGTGAAAAAACCACAACTTTGAGATGTTTGGGCTTCATCTGATGAAGTGGGCTCTTTCAGGATACCTTCCTTTGCATATATTGAAACCTGGAAAATTGATTTGTTGACCAATTTGAACACAAGAAAATCCATTCCAATTAGCTCGTTATCCTCCACGAATTCGGGCCAACCATTTGTGAAGTAGAAATCCTCATCGAGTTGTTTAATTTTGACATTCCAAGATTTCCCAGATTGATCATCAGTTTTCAGAAGGGCTTCATGAGGCAGGATTTCACCATATTTCTTGACAAACTCTTTTGGTATGCGCTACAAACATCAGTGAAATATATAAGATATTATACATCAACAAATTAAAAACATGAACACAAACAAAAAAAAAAAAAGAGAGAGAGCTAATTAATTACCAGCTTGGAGGAAAAATCAAATAGTAAGATCTTGAAAAATGATGCATGCTTGTAAATTTCCAAACTTGTCATTTGATAGTTTAGGACAACAATTTGATTTTTCTCTGTAAATTGTGGTATATTGCATTAACCAAAAGAGTGAAGAAATTTCAGGGAAAAGATAAACATAGAAGACAAGAATTTTGAGTTATATGGAACAGTGCATGGAAGACAAGTAGCAGCCAGCTTTTCAGTCAAAGAAAGCAAAATGACAGCACTTTTTTGGGAAAGCTTCCATTTTGATTATTTACTCAAATTAATCACAGTTTTACAAATTTAATATTCGGCTGCCAAGGTAAAATGCGGGATGTGCACGCACTGACTAGTGTTATGGTAGTATCTAC
Source organism: Rehmannia glutinosa (assembly GCA_016081115.2). NCBI lineage: Eukaryota > Viridiplantae > Streptophyta > Magnoliopsida > Lamiales > Orobanchaceae > Rehmannia > Rehmannia glutinosa. The sequence goes on along the minus strand of CM071929.1, from coordinate 12,896,926 downwards.
TGATATACAACTATATTCTTCCAAATAAAAAGAATAATTATGTTCGACCCCACAAATCTAATAATAGTTGATATCTTCGCGAATCGAACCCACATGGATGCTATTTAGTATGAGTTCTCACCAAATCTTCACCAACTAATAATAGTTTATCTATTTCCGAATCGACCCCACGCGGATGCTAGCTACTCAGTATGAGTTCCTCCAAATCTTCATCACCGTATATGCTAAAAATAATTTGATGGAGTATAATTTTGAACTCCTGACCTCTATTCCATAGGGATTTAAAGTCTATGGTGGTTAGATGGGCTAAGGCCCTTGGTTATGTGGTTCATATTATTCGATCGCTCTTGGAGTTGGGTGTCCATATACTGTGAGGCACTGAGGCTAAGACTAATTTGAAAAATAATGGAACTAAAATGTAAAACCGTAAGTTAAAAGTGAAAAGAAATTAAATAAATATAGAGAATTTACGCTACAAGAAATGATAAAAAATATGGTAGTAACAAAATTTCATGTGATAATACAAAAGTAATATTCAAAAGCGTTAGCGTGTTAGTCGATACTACCCACTTGGGTGGCTACCCAAATGGATTCTATATCATTGAATTAACACACACCCATGTGAATGTATGTATATATATTGATCTAACGGTGTAAAACCCAAATGAGTAGCATCTATTTAGCCGTCAATAGGTTGCACTATATTTGTCATTTATATATTATCTATCATTATTACTTAAAAGCTCTATATACTGTCCTCTCAAAAAGAAGGGCTCTATATACTGTCAGTTTAGATAAAAAAAAAAAAAAAAATTGGACAATTTAAATGTCAATTTGTATTCCTAGTTAATTCATGAGAATTATAAACTATTATTAGATATTACTGATGATAATTTTTACAATATCCAATATTTTGTGACTAATATTACATATTTTTGTAGTGATCATAGGAGGATGTTCTATATGTAGGGGAGGCAATATCCGACATGAAACAAAAACATGATCCGAACCTAACACGAAATAAGCGGTTTAGCGTCGTGTTCAAAACTAAAAATATACAAATCATTTCGGGTCATTTAAGGTCGTGTTCGAGTTACCCGTGTATTAAACAGGTAGTTTCGAGTTAACCAATCTGACTCGAATAATTAAAGAAGTCGTGTTTGGGTTGACCAAGTTTGTGTAAAATTCATGTCTCAACATCAGCTTCGAATCCGAAGGTGATTCAAATTGCCACTCATAGCCGTATGCATAGTTACGAAGGGCTGATGATGAATAGAACATAACGGACTTGTTTATGTAGGAATCAGATTGCTAGATTAGTATTAATTTCTCGTGCTAATAAATTAAAAAGCTTTTCATCACATTGACTTGTTATCCTTAATTGACACTACAAAAACTATATTGCATACAAAAACTCAAAATCACCATTTCTAACAAGACATTAATTCTTCACTGGACTAGTTTTTCTCCATTGAGTAGCTTAATTTGGATGACATTCTTATCCGGAATGTATTCGAACAAGTAAAGTTTTCCCAAAGACTAAACCATTTGCTCTTTGAATTCACTCCAGCCCCTGCATATGTGAAGCCTAAACCATGACACTTTTGGGTCACGATACAGCATAACAGGCCAACAACGCTGCTTAGGAGGATATTGCAGCACCACAGCTTCTTTGGTAGTTAAACCGGCTGCCACTGCGAATTCTTTACGCAACGTCTGAAGTTCAAGAAAGGGAAAATCGCTTAGTGTAAGATAGAATAATGTATGTAGCGGACCAAGAAAATGGACCCAAAGCCAAATTTTGGCCAAACTTATTTTGATAGAGATTTAATTAGGGAATTTACCAAGCCTGATCTATGATGTTTCTTCAGAAGTAGGTTGATTTGTGGATGTGCAGTGTAGTCTTGTTCTTGTGGATCATCACTTTCTTCAGCTTCTTTCTCGACAATATAATCCCTTGATTTTTTGTTGTTCGCCTCTGTTTTGTGATATATATTACATCGAATAAGATAAAAATTGCAATGAGTGGATTCATCATTAACCATTTAGAACAATTATAATTTTTTCTCCAGCCAGGTTTCACAAAAAGGGGACGAATTACAGTTAAAAAAGATATTTATGATTTACCAAAAGAGCAAATGGTGGGATTTACCCACTTTGGATTAGAGAGACTTTTTTGACATGTAGGATAAAAAATTATACCTACCCACTTTTGGGTTCTTTTACCACAATACATTTGAAACTTTAAATGCAAACCTTTAAAGTAGGTAAATTGTATTTATCTCTCATGTTAAATACATACATACATACATACATACATACATACATACATACGATTCTTCCACCATTTCCTCTTTATTTTTTCTCTCTCTTCTTCTTCTTCTTCCTCACGAAATATCAAGTTCTTTTTGTGGTCTTTCGTCAACCAAAATCGCACCAGAAAATCGATTAACAAGGTAATGTTGTTTCTCCTATTAATTACTTAACCTTGTTTAAATTGCTCAAAACGAATATATTTACACGATACGTGAAATTTTTTGTGAAATTTCTGAATCTAAGATGCACTGTGCACGATATATCGTGTCTATATTGGGCACGAGCATGATATCGTGCCCAATATAGGCACGATATATAGTACAAATTTTAAATGAGTCACGATATATCGTGCCAAATTTTAATTCGTACTTATATCGTGCCAGTGCCTACATCGTCAATAGTGAGGAACACGTGTTGCGAGATTGCTCGGACTCCAGGTCTGTATGGTTTGCTAGTTCCCTACATGATTTTATGCGCTCTGTTAAAACATCTTCATTACAAGATCTTTGCATTGAAGCGTGTCTGTGTTTGAATATGGAAAAGTTGGAGCTCTTTGTTGGGATCTTATGGGCTTTGTGGCACTCAAGGAATAATGGGTTATTTGCTAATGTTTGGCCTGGTCCTAAGGAAATATTGTCAGTAGCATCAAGAACACTTTTTGCTTATCAGTCTTGCTGGTTAGGATTTAATACTCAACCAGCTTCTAAAATTGGTCAAAAAAGTGTTAAGTGGTCCCCTCCTAATTTTGGTGAACTTAAGCTTAATGTGGATGCTTCAGTCTACACGGATCAGGTTATGATCGGGGTTGGGGCGATAGTCCGGGACTCAAATGGAATCGTTATTGCTTGCATGTCAAAATCTATTCTCGGTGTGTTTGATGTGACTACTTCGGAAGCTATTGCGATGAGGAGGGACTAGAATTCGTTAGACTTATGGGCTTGAATATAGCTTCATCGAGATCGATTCTTTATCTGTTGTCAAGGCCATTAATTGGCAAGACCCATTTGGAAATGAGTGTGTAATATTTTGGATGATGTGAGATCGCTTCTCGTCTTGACGATCATCTTGTTTCTTGTTTTTTGTTCTAGGGAATGTAATTGATTCTTGCACACTCTTGCTTCCTCTGTATTTAACCGTGCTCCCATATCCTATGAGATGGACGCGGTTCCTTTGTGGTTGAGATCGGTAGTTGTGGCCGACATTCATCAATAAAATATTTTGGTTTCCCCTTCAAAAAAAAATAGTGAGGAACATCTTGAGGAAAATATAATAATAATTTTTTAATAATATTCATGATAAGTTTATGCAAATTATGGGCACGATATAGCCATGTGGTGGACAATAATCTTGGACAATATTTTTGGACTTTGTGTACATCATGAAAAACAACAAATGGTACATGAAAAGCAACAAATGTTTAATTTCTTGGCATAATAAATAACGCACACGTAGATACACAAACCTCAATTGACCCACCACGAAATCTAATGTTATAATGCGGCACGATTTGGCACATTATAATATTATATTGTGGCACGATATGACACGATTTGGTCACGATATGGCACAATTGTGGACACGATATAGGCACGATATGTATATACATGGGAGTTGGCATGATATGACACGATATGGCACGATATGAGCACAATATGTAGATGTATATATACATGGGAGTTGGCACGATATGGGCATAATATGGTTATACAATTTTATACATAGGGGTGTGTGTATTTGGGGGGAAGTGTGCACGATTTTCAATAAAAATAATAATTGTATGAGTTTCAAAATTCAAAATCTTCAAATTAAAGGAGGGATATTTTAGTCAAATTAGGTAAACTGGAGTTTTATTATGTTGATGGGTAGAAAAGAGTATCCACTATCTATAGTGGGTAAAAACTCTCAAAGGCAAACTCTATCTAATAGTACTACTTTTGAAATTCTTTTGAAGGGTACTGCAAATGACAAAGACGGGGCGGAACATGAGCACTCATGGGATCGAAACCTAGCCAAATACAAGATTGTTGCCTACTATTTATCAATTTCAAAAAAAAGGAAATGGTTACACATTCTCAGAAAATATTGAGGCGGTGGCATGCATACTTAGGGTCAATTCCGGGCATGTCTGCATGAGTCTTACATTTGAAAGAAAAAAAAACTCTTTAGGTTCGATGGGTCTTACATTTCTCCCCTTCATATGCAAAAAACATTCAAAACCTCTCCTTACGTTTATCAAAATATTGCAGTTACCTTCTTAAATTTAATACACAACCAAACCTCACGGGTGTTTTTGTAATTTTCAAAAAGCTCTGGTTTTTTTGTAAATAGTCCAAACCTTAGGAGGGCTTTTGTAATTATCCCTTTTTTATTACAATTTGTTTAGATCCCAGTCCTCATAAGAAGCCATTCAAGTATAACACACATTCTTTAAGTAAAATCCACGACTTTAATTTATAATCAAAAAAATAAGACAAGTAACAAGAAACAGAGATAAAAACCCAACAATAATTATCTACCGAAAGCAATGTCTCAGACACTCAAACATAACATGCAAATAGAAATAGCAAAATCAAATTCTAATAAAAAGAAGAAATTGAAAAAGCAAACCGGGGGTGTTAAGGTTGATGCATGTGCGATTGAAGCTATCAGAGCCCTCGACCGGCGAATACAGGCTGAAATTTGCCATTCACAGCCAGTGGGTCCATAAATCGACAAATCAAACGTGGACTTGCCAATATCAAACCAGAAAACCAGAAATTCCCCCAATCTTACCCCAACATCTTTAGCAAATTTAGTCCAGCCCCGAGTGAACCAAAAATTCTCCTCGTCAATTTTTTCCAATTCCACATTCCAGGTCTCCCGTGAACTGGTTCTCAGCTTCGTATTTTCAGGAATAATTTTTCCATATTTCCGAATGAATTCAGGCGGCAATTGCTGCGATTAAAGAAATACAGAAACGAAACAGAGATTTTTTAAAAATATTTTAAAAAAAATCTGTTTGATAGTAGAAAAGACTAACCATATGTGATAGAATATGTTGTCCTATTAATCAATAAATTAATACAAAACCCTGGATGTTCGGATTCAAACAGTGTTATATGTTAATGTTGTAACACTGAAACATACGACACACTCATACAGTGGAAATATAAATAGCACCAGGATTTTTAACGTGCTTAGATTCCTCAATCTTAATGCACGAGGCCACGCCCAGAGAAGAAACAATTCAATATTAGAAAAGCAAAGCTTATTACAAATACGACTGGATTTACGAATAGCATAAAGACTCCCTTTTTATCAATTCACCAACACTCATATAAAACTAATCTCTTGATTGAATCTTCGACAATCTCAACCTTGTTGGACTCCCCCCAACTTCAAATCCCTTGAACGGTTGAGTCGATCCACGCCGTAGATCTTCACCTTCTTCTCCCGAAGAATAAAAAAAATCGAACAAATGATTTCTTGAAGAAGTGCAAAATAAAGCTTTGTCTATGCTTATGCTCGATGGCTTCTCCAAGGTCTGACTTCTCTTCTTTATAGCCATCAAGAAGAAATCATATCCCAGATTTCAAGATGGACGATTTCTTGCAAAATGAAGGAAATCAGAAAACAAAATCATTTTCTTGTGGGTAAGAATCAATTACACAAGGAAAGTAATTAAAAGGAATAATTGGCATTCTAAAAAGATGTTGAATCAATTAAGATAAATATTATCAATAATATCAACAACATTCACAAAATAAAGATCTTGCCAAAAAACACAACACAGGATCTGGCATAAAATCGCCAGGATTTCGTGAGCTAGTGTTGCATTACACACAGTGTTACAACACTAGAACATGCACCGTGCTAAACGGACCAAATTTGTCAACTTCAATAACACTAACAATCTCCCCTTTGGCACTTTTGGTCAAAACAACACTTAACAGGATATATATAGGATATGACAAGAGAAGTCAATAACCAGAAACCTACAAGTTAGCACTTGATTCGAGAAAAGCATGCAAAAGCGGTTCAAATACATCCAACACTTTGTCCAAAATACTAGTTTAACAGAACTAGTTTAACCGATTTATCATTTGAACAAAAACAAACAAGAACATTCGGAGATCTTTGCAATTTCAATCGAGCCACTAGCCTCCTTCGACTCCTCTCGAGTCGGCTTCATCTTGGATGGAGATTGAGACTCCCCTCCGAAACAAGATCTTCCTCAAAGACTAGACTCCCCTCAGAATGTGCTTCTTCAACATCAATGGTCTGCATCCGCCAAGTCATCAAGATCATCATTAACTTCTTCCTATCACATGACTTTTCAGACTCTCCCTCAGGTGGGTCTCATCTCACCATCTCACTTGACTCAATTTGCTCCCCTTACTTGGGTCTCACCTCACTGAGTCTCCTCTCTCCCCTTTTTGACCAAAAAAGACAAACGAAGCCAACCAAACTTTGGCTATTTTTTGGTTAAAACAATCTCCTTCAAGAAAATGTATGTAGTCCTTACCAAAATTGATGAGAGAATGAACCGCCAAAATTGGAGTGATACAAATGGCGACTATGGGAGTTTCAAGAAAAGCTTCCAACTACAAATTCAAATATTTTTGGAAAAGTCACATAATTCAAGGTGTGCAATTAATCCAAATAAGCACGGATGAACAATACCATTTATTATCGAGAGACAAATTTAAGGAATAAATCATTTCCAAAAATAATACAAAGACATCGAATCAAGAGAGAAGATATTTCCACAAGCCCAAAAATGATCTGAGGGGATGTCTAGAATGATGAGTTTATTTCGACAAGAATAAAAAGGCCTCGGGCGTTTTGGTGCGGTAACCAGTGTTGTACCACCTTTTTCAAGAACACCACCATACAAAGTCAATGGATCAAAATCCTTTTCCCATTTAATAAATCTTTTGAGTGAAAGGAATCGTGAGAAGAACAATTAGCGATCGGTAGCTTTCGCTCCAAAAACATGGGTAGCTCTTTCTCGAGAAGATCATAACAAGATTCAAGCATAAAAAGAACATAGAACAGTTCACAACTTAATAGCTTTCACACACAATGTAAGGGCAGCTTTTTCCGTCAAAGGCCCAAAAATAAAAACATCTTTCACATGGGAAAAATCATTCTTTTTTGCAATTTGATCCACAATTGTTTTTAGCAGAAAATTCATCAAAGGAGTACTCAATAGGGTTACAGCAATAAAACAAAAAAGCCAATGAAATGATCTTAAAAATGCAAAATGTCTAATGCACAAGAATTAAGATCAAAAAGAGGTTGCAACACATCAAGAAAGAGAAATGATGCACATGGTGTTGCAACACTGAAATCCACACTGGTCAGAAAGAACAGACACCCAAAGACTGTTTCAGGTAATTAAACCTTTGAAAGTCTAGGGCTTTGATGAAAATATCAGCAATTTGATTCTCAGTGGCAACAAAATCAATGGTAACAATCTTATTCTCAACCAAATCTCTAATAAAATGATGTCGAATATCGATGTGTTTAGTTCTGGAGTGTTGCACAGGGTTTTTAAATATGTTCATGGCACTTGAATTATCACAGTAAGCAGTAAGAGTTTTCTCTTCAACCCCATAGTCACTCAACACTTGTATCATCCACAACATTTGAGAACAAAAGCTCCCTAAGGTTGTATATTTAGACTCAATAGTGGATAGGGATACACAACTTTGTTCCTTACCGTACCATGAAACTAAATTATTACCAAGGTAGACACATCCTCCAGGAGTGCTCTTTCGATCATCGATATCACCTGTCAAATTATCATCACTAAAAACAGTCAAGTTAGTGTTTTGACACTTGGTGTTGTAACACTGGAGCTCTTCCTGCAACAAATAGCAGTTAGCGGAGAACCTATTTCCCTTCAGAATACAATTGTCAGAATTATCAAAGACATTATAAACATTCTTATCAAATTTGACACACAAATCATCATCACACAACTGGCTAATGCTAATAAGATTAACTTTCAAGCCTTCAACATACAGGACATTTTTTAAATGGGGAAGTCATACGGCATTTAACGTTCCTTTTCCCAAAACCTTTCCTTTAGCACCATCACCAAAAGTGACCAAACCGTTTTCATGTTTTTCAAAATCAATGAGTTTTTCCAATTCTCCAGTCATATGACGAGGACACCCACTGTCAAAATACCATGATTCAGTCACATTAGCCTTTAAAGATGTGTGAGCAACATTACAAGAAAACTCATTTTTTCTAACCCAGATTTTCTTGGGTTTGTTGGATAAATCAACTTTAAAATAAGGAGTGTTTCTTTGGTGATGTTTGAACACATGAAACTACACTCTGCCTTTCCTAAAATGTTTCTGAAGTCGATAACAATTAGGTCTTATATGGCCAGGACGATTGTAATAGTGACAAATAGGAACAAATCCATTTATTTTTCCAACATTATTAGATAAAGTTCCTTCTTTAACAAAAGCATTTTTAGAATTTTTATCATTTTTAGCAAAATTTTTGTTAGAATTAGAACCTAAACCAATATCTGCACGATCTTGATGATATTTTCCTTGAGATGTAATTTCATCTAATCTCCCATCGCCAGTGCTCAGTTTTTTGACAGAATTTTTCATCTCATTGAGTTCTTCCTTCACTTTAACAAGTTATTCTCTCCTATCGGTAGCAAGTCTTTCGAGTCTAATCACTTCCCCCTTGAGTATCTCTTTTTCAGCAGTAAGAGATACAACTTTCTTCTCCAGAGCCACATTTGTCTGGCTGACGAATTCGCATTTGTCAAGCATCTTTTGATAAATTCTTCTTAGTTCCTCATTCCTTGACTCCTCATCTATATCGGACTCATCCTCAGAACTCTCAGTATCTGAATTGATCTCCTCTGCAAGAAGTACAGAGTTTAGACATCTTTCAACAAAAGGAAAGTTAGTGTCATACCTGCTTGGTGTTGTAACACCAGAAATAACACTGGGTTGCGTTTCATTACGACCAACCTCTTTGTCAATGAAGGTGAATGATTTCCTATTCTTCTTTCGAGTATTTGCACATTCAACCTGGATGTGTCCAAAGGCACCACATTCTCTGCATTGAATACTTTTGCTTTTGATCGAGGATTTGCTTCTTCTGTTCTTTTGACTGTCAAGGAATTGATGGCGTAAAACCGAACTTTCTTCATAAACACAAGGCATGTTAGCAACAAATACAAAACAGGAGCTCACTAATAAGAATTAGTGTTAGGCTCTTGATGCCAATTGATAGAATATGTTGCCCTATTAATCAATAAATTAATACAAAACCCTGGATGTTCGGATTCAAACAGTGTTATATGTTAATATTGTAACACTGAAACATACGACACACTCACACAGCGGAAATATAAATAGCACCAGGATTTTTAACGTGCTTAGATTCATCAATCTTAATGCACGAGGCCACGCCCAGAGAAGAAACAATCCAATATTAGAAAAGCAAAGCTTATTACAAATACGACTGGATTTACGAATATCATAAAGATTCCCTCTTTATCAATTCACCAACACTCGTATAAAACTAATCTCTTGATTGAATCTTCGACAATCTCAACCTTGTTGGACTCCCCCCCAACTTCAAATCCCTTGAACGGTTGAGTCGATCCACGCCAGTAGATCTTCACCTTCTTCTCCGAAAGAAAAAAAAATCGAACAAATGATTCCTTGAAGAAGTGCAAAATAAAGCTTTGTCTATGCTTATGCTCGATGGGCTCCAAGGTCCGACTTCTCTTCTTTATAGCCATCAAGAAGAAATCATATCCCGATTTCAAGATGGACGATTTCTTGCAAAAGAAAGGAAATCGGAAAACAAAATCATTTTCTTGTGGGTAAGAATCAATTACACAAGGAAAATAATTTAAAAGGAATAATTGACAATCTAAAAAGATGCTGAATCAATTAAGATAAACATTATCAATAATATCAACAACATTCACAAAATAAAGATCTTGCCAAAAAACATAACACAGAATCTGGCATAAAATCCACTCAGATTCTGTGAGCTAGTGTTCCATTACCGGTGTTACAACACTAGAACATGCATTGTGCTAAACTGACCAAATTTGTCAACTTCAATAACACTAACAATATGGCAAGTGAAGTCCTTGATCAGGACCTTGAAAAAGGAAGGGGGTGTGCTTGGTTGTGAAAATTTTTCCAAAATTTTCATTTTTGGAGTGAATTTTTTTTTGAATGTGTGATTGTTTGAGAAAAAAATAAATTTTTTTAAAGAAAATCTCATTTCTCTTCAAAATTAACTCATTTTTCTCTTTCCATTTCACATTTCTCAATACCCAATTATACTATTTATTTCTCTCTTATCTCTCTATTTATATAAAGAATTCCGATAATTTCTTTAATTTATCACTATTTTTATTATTTTTCTTTTAATCTTGTTAAGAAAGGGTATAAAATGAAATCCATATTGCCTATTTTTGGATCAATTTTTTTTTTATTTTTGTTCAATTTTCTTACATTATATTCTACACTATTATTTCCACAAAAAATTTCATAAACAATCAACATCTCTAAAAGATTCTCTATCACATCAACATAATTATCATTTTTTCTCTACACATCCAACTTTCACTTTTTAAAAAACTTTTCACCATTATTCTCTCATAAAATGAAAATGGATGGAATGAAAGTACAACCAATCACACAACTGTACTTTTTTGAGACGAGCAAAAATCTTCTTTGAGAGCTCACGTAAAACCGACAGTAGGCCCCTCATCCTTCTTTTATTTTAGGTGAAATTTCAGTTTGCCCCTTTAACTTATGTAAGTTTATGTTTTACACCTCTCAAATAAGAAATATAAATATTTATTTTAATATTATAACTAGTATTCTTTTCAAAATATTTCGTAAAAGAATAAGTAAATCTAAAAACATGTTACATTTTCTTTTTATGTAAAACAAATATAAATGCATTTTTCATAATGTCATAGCGTAGGGTGTAAAGTGTAAGTCCAAGTGGCTATGATAATCTAGAGGGGGTGAATAGTCTATGTCCATTTTCTCGATTATGTTCTCTTTTTCGGATAAATAAGCCAAGACAAGAATGGATGTGCGGGAAGTAAACAACACGCATCGATTTATATAGGTTCAACGCACCTATGGTCTAATCCTCTACCATCCAGTATCTCTGGGATGGATTTCAAAAAGACAAAAAAAATTTATTAATTACCACAATTAATACAACATCACCTTACAACACCTCTTTGGAGATTACCACAATCTCCCTCGAAGATTACCACAATCTTCAACGACACCTTGTGAAAATTACCACAATTTTCAACCTTGAAGAACACCAAATTCTTCAACACCTCAAAGAGCACCAAACTCTTCAATAAGAAGATTACCACAATCTTCTTGTACCTAACACCTATATCACCCAAGTGTGTTCTTATCACAAGAACACTCACAAGGATATCTTCTGTTAAATGATGACCACAAATTCAAGATTACAACTCGATAATGAATAATACGATTTTGAGTGCAAGTGTAATCAAGAAATAAATCCTAAGCCTCAAGATGTGAAAGTGTATGTAGGTCCCAAGGGGTGTAAGTGTAAGGTTTAGAAGGGGGGGTTGAATAAACCTTACCAAATTTTCGATTTAGGCCTTTTAAATCTCTGAGTTACACAATTTGTGTCTTGATGGACGATCGAATTAGTCACTCAGTAGAGTTAATCTCTCAATGATTCGGTGGTACATTAGTAGAGTAACTCGGTTTGTTGGCAATAATTTGACTCATTTTGTGGTTTTGTTTTCAGTGGAAGACTTAACACCCTTAAGTTTGATTAAGCAAGTTTTTGACTTGATTTAGTACTTATAGATTATCAAATGGATAGCAAGTTTATCGTGGATATAAGCAATTAAAAGTGCGAAATTTAAATCTTTGAAATGTAAATGACACAATAAAGTTTTTATAGAGGTTCGAAGATGGGGTAATTCTTCTACTCCTCTCTTCTCCAACTCGGAGGAATCCACTAAGTAATGATCGGTTTACAAAGTGGTAAGCGAGTCCGGATACAAGTCTTGATCACAACGGCCGACTTGATCCTTTGGGACTCGATCCGAGACGCCTTGATCACTCGGTGGCAAGCTCGCAAACGACTCGAACTTCTTCACAGTAAATTTGCCTTGCTACTCTGACTCACTTGCTCAAGCACTTTGGATTTGATCACAAGCCCTCCAAAAGCTTAAGACTTGGTTCACCTTGAACCTTTCTACAATCCTTCTTGGAATGTAGACCCCTTGTTTCGATATTTTCCTCTTCAACTGATTGAAGTTCTCTTTCCTTCACGAGGTAAGTGTTGGATTGATGTACTTGAGATGTAGGCTTGAGGATTGAGATTGTTTCGATTATTGATAAGCTTGTATATCTCACGTGTGTCATTCATCCCTTCTTTTTCTCAAACAAACTCCTCGGCCTTTTATAGTGAACTTTCAAAAATTTGCCCGTTGAAGAGATAGGCTCATTTTTGAAAATCACTTTGCGATCGTTGGTATGCGATTCTTGGAATTGCCATTTCCTCGTATGAAATGTTTTATCACCTTTTCGAGTTCGACACGGTGTAGTGCTTCCCATTGGTTCATTTCTTTTGCACGCTTCGGGTGAGCACTCCAAGAAAGGTAGTATGGAGATATTACTTGTTTAAGTAAATCTCTTGATTTACGTACAACGGTTCTTTTCTGATTATCTCGACTTGATTGCATTTCCTCGCTTTCCCAGGTGACTTAGAGTCGAACTTCCAATCATTGGATGACTCTTGTCACTTGACTTGAGACTTGGCTTCTCTTGAGTTGACTTGGTGATGTTCCACTCAGTGCATCTGTTGCTTCTTGATCGAGTTCTGTCTGCTCTTCTTTGTTGTACTCATTTGTCTCACGTGAGTTTTCCTTCAAGCCTTGATTTGTCTTCTTGCAAGTTGGAGCGTAGGCGACTTAACTCGGCTTGGCGGCTCTAATTGTTACAATACATTTCAAAGCAAGAATTGGGAGCCAACTTTCTATTCTAAGTTTTACATGGCATTCATCAAAATCTAAACAATAGAATTCCTAACAATTTCCCCCTTTTTGATGATGCCAAAACTTAAATCATACAAAGATGCAAATAACAAAGATACATCTGAGATAGTGTATTGACATAGAATGTATGCACATAATCAATCTTTTTATTGATCATATCATTCTTGTACTTAACACTTTGTTTACAAGGTGTATCGAGTATGAAAAAAATTTAGCATTATTACGGAAGACTTACATTGTATGTATTTACATATAAAATACACGAAGGGTTGACAAGAACACTTCATCTCCTTCATTGTCTCCTTCTTTCATCTTGATCAAGATCTTCTTCTCTCTTCTTCTCTTCTTCTCGTCATCATGGTTTGCTTCTTTTTCTTCTCATATGCCTTCCTAAGCGCCTTCATCTTTCCTTATTCTTTCTGTCTCTCTGCCATAGCTGAGTTTGTCTCTTGTTTTCTTCTTCTATCCTTTTTGCATACTCGGCGTTGGTTTTAGCCACTTGCAAGTTCGCCACATGGTCAAGCCCAGCCCAATAGATCCCTCCTTTCTTTCCCGGATCTACGTATTCAATATTCTTGGCGGAGGCCAGTCTCAAGCTTCTTCCTCCATCTGCCGCTTTTCCTCTACCTCGGGCGTATCTTTGTCTTGGGGCCTTCTTCTTTGAGTGTCGGCGGAGTGACCGCAGAGTGATCAGGTTGTTCATTGTCTGTCGGCTTCTTCACATAATGTGAGACCCTTTTCCCGACAGTCCCAAGCTTGAGCAAGGACATATTTGCAAAATAACCTTGATTCGAGCGTTTTGAATTCGTAAATCGATCTTGGCTCTGTCCCGACATCCGAAATGGCATACGTGTCTCTGTCAACCGGAATGCCTCCGTGTTCTTTCAAAATGTTCATCACCCTGGCATCCATTCTTCCTTCCACCTCCTTCATCCCTCGCTTCAATTTCTTTTCTCTTCTCACCATAGATACAAAAGAGTGTTGGAGTGGCGAGTCACGGGGAGTTTGTCGCTTATAATGTCACCGGTGTGTGAGGACCTGTTGGGGGTTTGTGCAATCATCAAGGTCATATTCTTTGATCCTTCCCCCTCGGTGATTTTCCTTTCTTGATTTCAAAATTTCCTCGGTGATTTTCCCTTCTCGTTGTTCCCTTGTCACCGCTCCTTTCTTTTGACTTGATTTTGTTGCTTTAAGGTATTCCTCTTCCCCCTTTTTGGCATCATCAAAGGATAGAGGAACCCCGGGAACATCTTGGCAAGCATGAAGTCGAAGTCTCCCGATGGTTGAATTTTGCTTCAAGTCTGCTGCGTTGTATCCGCACGGAATTGCACCGAGTAGCGTTGGATTCTCTTGAAATCGGCTTCATCTCGGCCATGAGAAGGCTGAATTTTCTTGTCATGTGTTCTTCCAAACTTTGTATATCATTTGCATTTACGCTCACGCAGCGGCAGACTTGATCTCGGCAGGTGTGAGCTTCGTGCATATGGTCAATGTGTTCCCGCAGCCGTTTTCGCATCAATATTTTTGACTCCACACCAAAGACTTGTTGAATAATTGTCAAGTATCTCATTTCCACGCATTGATTTCTTTCTTTGTTGCCACCATTCCCCTTATCTGGTGATGCCTCTCAAGTCGGTTTGTAAAGGTTGGCATCTCTGTTGTCCAGGCTCATATCCAAGGAGGCCTGGTGCCTCTCCATCTTTTCAACTTCAAACAAAGAGTGCCTTGAACACTTCTCGTGCTTGGTGATTCTTCTCATTGCGGTGATGGCCATCAAACGTCGAAATCGAAATCTATTTGGAACAATGGTGCCTGAGTGAAAACAGGGAGTGGTGCGTGATAGCGTGCTTGCTCATTTTTCGACTCTTCGTGGAGTTCTCGGTATCTCGGTGAGAAAGGGAAAGATTCCACAAAGGATTCATCACCGCCATCCGGGATTTGTTCGATGATAAGCGGTGGGCGTGAAGTTCTTTTGGGAATCGATCCATTGTAGCTTGAGGAGCCGGAGCGGTGGTATTTGGTTCAAATTGGGTTTTGTGGTGCGATGGGCTCGGCTTTGTCGAGCCTCATTTGTCTTAACAGCCGTTGGTCTCGGTGATTTCTCCTTTTGAGTAGACTGGTCCTCGGCCTTATCATAAGCGTCATCGGACGATGATGAGATTTCCATTGGTGGCTCATCATCAAAATTAAAGGTCGACGAGTAGTCTTGGGATCGACTTGCTCGTGCCGGAACATCCGCATGGTGAGTCTTTTGGATGTCATGGGGTTGACTCACTTCTTCTTCGCTTCCGATCCCGAGAAAGGTGACATCGGGTTGTCTGGGAATCATGAAGTGCGCTGATCTCCTTTCGGATGGGTCAATGATTGCAGGAGGAATGTTCTCTACTTGACCTCTTTACCCAAGGGAAGTCTCAACCTCCCGTGGGCCTTCATTTCCTCCGGCGAGTCTCTACTCTGCGAGGCCTTGGTCCTCCCTTTCGGCGAGTGTTAATTTGTCTTAGGGTCTTCGGCAGTGGCATCCATTGGAGTCTCAACCCCATGGATTGCACTTTCATCGCCCAGTGTTAACTCCCGGGCTCGTTCCTTCGCCGCGTGCCTCGATCGCATCGGCAGCGTCATTAGCCTTGAGGCGGTTGGCACCTCGGTGACCACGATCTCAATCGCCTCGAGCCGTTGATGGCAACTCATTTCTTCTTGTGTTTGAGTGTTCTTTGCTTCGCCTCCTACATTCTTTGTGGAGTCATCTGCAAAGCATCCTCCGACCTTGCTTTGCGGTGGAGGAGTTTCCCCCGGTGGCGCACCGGTGAGTGACTTGGAGTGGGGTTACTCGTCTCCAAACTCCCGGCTGTTGCAATTGATGGTTCAGACCATTGGGGCGGTGGTGGCACACCTTCAATAGGGGTTGGCTCATTTGGGGTCCCCACTAGCCCAGCTTTCATCGCCATCTCCTTATCCTTCTTCTTCAGTGAGTGGGGAAGTGGTAGAAGAACATCGGTGGCTATTTTTGAACCACTCCCATTGGATCGATTTCGGTGTGTTCGGAGGACTCTCCTGGTCCCTCCATCGGTCTTTGCTCGTGAAGGATTCTTGATTCGTGCAATGCTTGCTGATCGCAATTCTTCGTCCGGGCGTGACATTCTCTCAGTTCCTCGTCACTTTCGGAGAAGACATCAAGGAGAGGATGGAAGTGTTACGTAGTGCTTGGGAGATAGGGCATATACTTGCCTTTTCGCGTGCTTGCTTCTTTGACTTGCTTTTTCTCTCTCCTTGTCCTTGTAGATGCAGAATATCCATGCAGTTGTCTTCATCTAGAGTGGGAGCATGATAGATAATCCGAGGAAATTTAGCGATTCCTTCTTCTTCTTCTATGAATTCAAGGGCCGTTGAACTGTTCCTTGACTTGCTCAACTTCCATTTTCTCCACTCACGCAGACGATTTTGGATGTCGGGTAAGGTGGAGATAGGATCATTACATCACTATCCGCAAGAAATTTGGTTCTTCTTGTGCTTGTTGTATGAGCTACCGTGTGTCTTGGTTGCCTCTGCTGATCACCTTGTGGAGACTTGGTTTGTTTCATCAATTACATACATCGGAGACTCTCTTCTCCGGTAGTCTCGTATTTGTGCTAGGTGAGTAGCCGACTCGGCGGGTTTCTCTGTTCGGATTGCTTTACAAGTCTTCTTCGTCTCTTAGTTTGTACCGGAGGGATTTAGTTCGAGACGGTGTCCTCTCGAGTCTTGGGCGGTGGGGCGTGCTTGTGTTTGTTTCGAGGAGCTGGCCGTCTAGGTTTGTCGATCTCCTCTTTTTGACGATCGAGAGAAGGAATTTGTGAGTCCTTCTCGACCGGCTGCGCGAGGGGGGTGACACGGTTGCTTGGGCGGGTGACTCTGCTGCAGGGGCAGGAGCATGTTTGTTTTTCTTTCTTTGCAGGGGCAGAGACTTCTTGGCGGTGCGGGCGCTTTTCTTCTTGGTTGGAGAGGAAGCAGTTTGTGTCTTCGGGGTCGGTGATTCCCCTCATCGTGTCGACTCTCTTGGCGACGACGCTTCGAGCACGGAGAGATTAGCTCGAACATCCTCTTGTTAACATGGAAGGCCTTCCCATGTCTAAGAGGTACTCCTTTCACCTCCAATAGCCGGCCAATCACAGGCCATATCCCGAAGATCCTCCAAATGACCCATCTTCTTTGAAGGACTTGTTCCTACGTTCGCGATCTGCTTTGTAGATAAACTCAGCCAGATTTATCTTCTTTTCTTCGATTATTGCAGCCATCACAATCAATTTTGCCTTTGTGATTGGTCAAAGCGCCAAATTTGATGTCGATGCATTTGGCAACTATGTCCAACAATTTGTGATAATCCTCCCAGTCTCTTGTTTGTTGTGTATATTATTTTGTCGCAACGTCGGACTTGGCTATTTCTTTCCATCGTCGCGCCCAAGTTTACATCAGCCTCTTTGATCTCGGATGCTCCTCTCTTTGGTAGTGAGCAATATTCACCAAATCCTGGCGGTGATAGTCACCGCTTCCCATGAAGCAGATGACTTGATTCCTTCATCGTGAATCTCGGCATTCACGTAGAATTGTGCGACCTCCTCCACATAGGTCATAGGAT
The DNA here is from genome assembly GCA_016081115.2 of Rehmannia glutinosa. Taxonomy (NCBI): domain Eukaryota; kingdom Viridiplantae; phylum Streptophyta; class Magnoliopsida; order Lamiales; family Orobanchaceae; genus Rehmannia; species Rehmannia glutinosa. The sequence goes on along the minus strand of CM071929.1, from coordinate 12,878,942 downwards.
ACTCCAGTGTTAGAAACGGTTTTGATCCGGCGTTTCTAACTTCTCCGCGATTTTCTTCACCAGGGTGTCGTCGGACCGCTTCACCATTCCGTCGAAATCACGGTCGAACCGGTGTGGATTTGTTTTCCCAACTTGGTAAAGTTATACGTTGGTGCCATTTCTCGAGAATAATTTCAAGGAAAAGTTCGAAATTTGATTTGAAGGTTGATAGGGTTTAGAGTATTTGCCTTTTGCTTTTTGATAGAGAGAGATTGAGCAGGTTTTTAGAAGTGTGAGAGAAACGGACGAAAAATGGTTTAAATATGGTTTATGAAAGGGCGTGCAGACGGTTTTGAATCGTGATCGAAATCAACGGCTTGGATTTCGCGACGCATATTGAGCGATTCATGTCTCGTATTTAATGCGGCAAACATTTATATCCAATCATAGGCTTGGTGTGCGGCTTTATGTCGTCGTACACATCATCATTATCTTTGACGTGTCTCTTAAAACATTCGCTTAAGTCAAAAACGATTGCGTTTTTGTCTCTTTGCTCATAAGTTATTCAGCTTGTCTCTTGGCGGTGATTTAACTCGCTTCTCACATTTCTCTTAGTGACTCATTATCGGTGACTTGGTATATTGACTTTTCCGATCTGGTGATTCTTGAGCTAATTTTTGTTTTCGACTCTTTTTCACCTTCTTTCTGTTCCATTTCTTTTTTTTTTTTTTGATTCTTACGTGTCTCGGCTTAGCTCAATTAGCCCCAACTCATGTTTGAGTTCTTCAAATCTTGACTCACATAATGGTTTTGTGAAGATGTCATTAGCTAGTTGTTTGTCGGTTGAGATATATTCCAAGATAATGTCCTTCTTTTCAACATGATCTCTTATGAAATGATATCGACATCAATATGTTTTGTTCTTGAGTGCAACACAGGATTTTGAGTGATTGCAATTGCACTTGTGTTATCACACATGATTGGAATTTCTTTTTCTTCAACTTCATAATCTCTCATTTCTTTGTCTCATCCATAGGACTTGGGCAACAATGTTTGCCGTGACTATGTATTCGCCTAAATTTGTAGAGGTGGCTATTGAGTTTTGCTTCTTGCTAAACCAGGAAATTAGTCTGTTTCAAGCATTTGACATGTGCCTGAAGTACTTTTTCTGTCCACTCGTGCATCCAAAGATAGTCAGTCACGAATAGCCAATTAGCTTGAATCCACCTTCCTTTGGATACCATAGCCTACTTCTTGACTTCCTTTTAAGTATCTCAATATTCTCTTAGGCTGCGATCATATGGCTCTCTTTTGGAGCAGATTGAAATCTTGCACATACACCTACAAAGACAAAGGTGATGTCCGGCCGCTAGTTTGTGAGATAGAGCATGATCCAATAAGTGCTCAGATCTTATTTGATCTGCTTGCCATCCGCATCCATGTCCATTTTGGTGATGTGTTCATTGGTATTTTTACGGAGACTTCTCCTCCATACCAAATTTCTTCATTAAATCTGGTGTATTTTGTTTGACTTATGAAGGTTCCATCCTTCATTGTTTCACTTGAAGTCCAAGGAAGAATGTCGGCTCCTCCCATCATGCTCATTTCAAATTTACTTTGCATGAGGTTTGAGAATTTTTCACATGACTCTTTGTTAGTGGATTCAAAAATGATGTCATCCACATATATTTGAACAAGCAAAGATACTCTTCTTGTCTTGAATTACGAAAAGTGTTCTATCTACTTTTCCTTTAGTGAATCCATTTTCGATTAGGAATTGTGACAGGGTATCATACCATGCTGGGTGCCTGTTTCAATCCATACAGGGCTTTCTTGAGTTTGTATACCTTGTCTCCAAGAGTCTTACGCTCAAATCCTGGAGGTTGTTCAACATACACTTATTCTTCCAATAAACCATTCAGAATGCACTTTTTACATCCATTTGATATACAAAGTGAAATTTTTGTGAGCAAAAGATAGGCAAGAAACATCCTTATAGCTTCCAATCTTGCTACAGGAGCAAATGTTTCATCAAAATCTATTCCTTCTTCGCAATATCCTTTGGCTGCGTCTTGCTTTGTTTCTTACCACGTAACCTTCCTCGTTCATCTTATTTCGAATACCCATTTGGTTCCAATAACATTTTGATGTATGGGTCTTTGTACTAATTCCCATACTTTATTTCTCTCAAACTGATTCACTTCTTCTTGCATAGCTTGAATCCAATGTGTGTCATCCAATGCTTGTGACACATCTTTGGGCTCTATTCTGCGAGATGAAGCATGTGAACATTGCTTCTTGTTGAGTTCGGATCTTGTCTTGACACCTTCTCTCATGTCTCCAATGACAAGATCTCGGTGGATGGTCTCTCGGCCATCTTACGTCAGGTTGAAGTAAGTTAGCCGGATTGATCGACTTGCAAATATTGTTGTTCTTTGCGGGTCAGCTCTCTCGTGATCACTCACCGCAGATTTTCCATTTGTTTTTGAGATTGACTATCTCATCTTCTTCTGAATTGATAATCCCCGCTTGACAGCTTCAAAGATAGGGATTCTTTCGTGAGGTTGGATGTTTGACTTATCGGTGACTCTTCAATGTCTTCCCCATTTGCATTTGGCTCATCGAATACTACATGAATGGATTCTTTCGTAACCATAGTTCTTTTGTTGAGTATTCTCAGTAGGCTTTGCTTTCAGTGAGTATCCTAAGAAGATACCCTCATCAGCCTTAGCATCAAAAGCCTTTAGGTTGTCTTTGCCATTATTGTGGATGAAGCATTTACATCCAAATATCCTGAAATATGCAACATTTGGTTTTCTTCCAGTCCAGATCTCATAGGGAGTCTTTGTCAGTTTGCCTATTTATCATACATCTGTTTTGGGTGTAGCATCTTTGTGTTGATTGCTTGAGCCCAAAATCTTTTTGGTAACCCTGTCACCTAACATGGTCCTTCTGCTTCCTTGAGGGTTTTGTTCATTCTTTTCGCAACTCCATTCTGTTTGTGGAGTCCTTGCGGTGATAGTTCATGACCAATACCATTCTCAATACAAGATCTTGAGTTATTATTCCATTGACAAACTCGGTTCCTCTATCGATCTTATTTTGATAATGGTTTGACTCTTCTCATTTTGTATTCTCTTCATCATTTTGTGGTAGCTTTTGTAGAGTTTCTTTCTTCTTGCACATGAATATTGTCCATGTATATCTTGAGTAGTCATCTACTACCACCAAGGTGTATTTCTTTCCACTTATGCTTTTGGTTCCACTTTGGGCCAAATAGATCCATATGAAGCGGATGCAATATTCTTGTTGAGGATGGGCATGTCTTTTCTTTGAATGACGACTTGATTTGTTTTCCCTTCCGACATGCATCACATATACTTTCCTTCTTGTATCTTGAGTCTGGAAGTCCTTCTACAAGATGACTTCTTGCTAGCTTATTAATTGTTTTGAAGTTCAGGTGACTTTTTGTGCCACAGCCAACTTGATTCACTGTGCTCTTTTGCTAGTAGTGCAGTCGGGTGTTGCAGATTGACCAATCCACTACATACATATTTTTCTGTCTACATCCTTGCAACACAACTTCATTAGATTCAACATTTTTGATTTGGCATATTCCCATGTTGAATCCAACATTGTAGCCCTTGTCGCAGAGTTGGTCGATGCTTAGTAAATTGAAGTTTAGTCCTTCAACATATGCAACATCGTGATTTCTAAACCATTCCTTTTGATGGATCCGATTGCCTCTTATTTCACCAGGAGCTTCATTTCCTCCAAATATGACTTTTGCTCCTTTGACTTCCTTGAATTTTGTGATTTCTCTTATTTCTGTCATGTGTCCGGGAACGACCACTATCCATGTACCAGGTTCCTTGGCACTCACTGTTCCTTGAACCGCAATCAAGGAAATTAAGTTTTAGGTACCCATTCTTGTATGCGGGTCCGAGGGGTTAGAATTATAAAATGATCCAACCAACCTATAGCCAAATGATTTGACTCTAAGAGGTTGCCATCTATCGCTGCCATAATCATAATCAATCCTGGCAAATTGCTTGGGGAGTCCAGGTTCATACAAATTGTCTCTTTTGTCCGTATGCTGCGCATATGTGTTTTAGCAATTGCCTTTCTTGGGTAATTGTGGTGTCTTTGAGTGTAGTGCCTAGGTGCATATGTGTGTCTTTGATGAAAGCTCTTATGCTTTTGGAATGGCCTTTGTTGAGTTCTAGGCCTTTGCCATTTGGGCTTGTATTCCATAAGTCTAGCCGATAGTTCACATTGTTCCGATCACTTGGCTTGGATATTTTCTACCATTCCCATCATATGTATTTCTTTTATGAGTTTTTCGGGGTTTTGGTAGCTCGCTTCTTTTACTGAGTATTTTTGTTTGGAGTCTCTTTGAGGACTCGTGAATCTCTTCTCGGTATCCTTTCAAAGACTCTCAATCGGCTATTTTCCTTTTCCTTTGTAACCAAGGCCAGTTTGCTTAGTATTGTGCTTTGGATTGAAAGTGTGTGCATCATTTAGAGTTTTGGATTTTTCGGACTCTTCATGACTTGAAGATCCTTTTTCCAAAATTACTCTTGAGGTTTGACATGGCACAAAGGAATTAAATCCTAAGCTGTCTTGTCTCCACATTCTCTTTGACTCATAATAAGATCATCCAATGATTTAGATGCCTTAGTGAATGAGGCAATAACATTTTTGAGGTCATTCTCCCTCTTTTCTATAGCGGCAATTTCGCTTTATTAATTTAGCATTTTCACCTTTAAACTTTTATTCTCATCACCTATTTGACTTAGAGTACTCGGCTCCTTAGTCGACTTTGAGTTTTGATTTTTGAGTATTTGTTTTCCTCATTCAATAGTGTGTGTGAGGTTTTAATGTGCTCAAAATCTTTCATCATTTTGCCTAATGAATCATAAAGATCGAGTGGGTGATGAAGTGTGTGTGTCATCACTATCACTATCACTAGTGTCGAGCTTGTTGAGTTAGATTGTACCTCATCTTCTTGATCTTGTTCTTTGGCCATTAAGCGGATCAAAGCTTCTTCTTTGAGTCACTTGAGTAGTCGGCTTCACTTTGCTCTCGAGTATCTCTCTTGACTTGACATTTGTCTCAAAGCAATCTCTGCAGACCATCATTGCTTTTTCTTCTCTTGTCTTCTTTCTCTCAAGACCTTTCTTTCTTTCTTCTTCGTTTCGTACTTGTTGACTACAGGATATGAGCGATCAATGGCATAGTGACCTGGTTGTCTACAATTCCAACATAGATATTCAGCCTTTTGATCACTCTTTCTATTCTTGAGTTGTCACCCTTTGATACTCAACTTGTTGATGATGCATTCTCTTGGTTGGCCTATCATCCCTTGATTTGGAGGGAGCCGAGTGTCTTTCGGAGGATTCACCCTTTCCTCTCTTGTAGTTCTTGTTAAAGAATTTGTTAAATCTTTTAACCATTAGGGCTATTTCTTCTTCCGGGTCAATTGCCTCTTTGACCTCGGCTCTCCTTCCATCTTTGACAACTAGAGCACTGTTTTGGCACACATTTGTCTCTTCCTGGTCTTTCCTTCTCGGCTCAAACTCGTAGGCTTTGAGGTCCGAGAATAACTCATGATTGGATGTCTTAGATAGGTCCATGGAGTGTCTCAATGCCATGACCTTCATTTCCCATTCAGTGGAAGACTTTTTAGGATCTTCATACACATTTCATGTGTATATTCCTTTCCAAGTGTAGATGACTCATTTATGATTTCGTAAACCGAAGCGCCCGGTTGATCCAGGTTTTCTCCCGAGATCATTTTAAAATTCTCAAATTTTTGTACTGACCATTTGATAGTTTGTTTTCTTTGATTTGCTCGAGCCTTCACAAATCAATGTCGGTTTGTCCCAAATTTCCTTAGCAGATTTTGCAAGATTTCACTTTATTGAACATGGCTTTGTCCAAGGTTTTGTAGAGAATGTCCTTGGCTACATTGTCCAGGTTGTATCTTTTTGTCATCATTTGTCCACTCAGTTCTTGGTTTTTCAACCATGACCGAGTCAGGTCTTTGATCTTCTTCCCCTTCACCGCAACTCTTCGCAATTTGTGTTCACCTTTAATATTTGCAGAGGCCCATCTTCTATCACTATCCACATCTCATCATGTAATCTTTGATAGATGAGCTCGCATCTGAATTTTCCAATCATCAAATTCTTCAATAGTGAACATAGGAATGCGTGTTAGATTTGCTTCCATGATAATAACTTTTAATGATAGAAAAGAGTTTTGAAAGTTTAAGTACTAAAGCGAGACTTTTGAAAAGTTTGGAGATCTAGTTCAAGAACTAAATGCGGAGGGTTCAATGAACCAACCGCTCCGATACCACTTGTAGGTCCCAAGGGGTGTAAGTGTAAGGTTTAGAAGGGGGTTGAATAAACCTTACCAAATTTTCGATTTAGGCCTTTTAAATCTCTGAGTTCTACACGATTGTGTCCTTGATGGACGATCGAATTAGTCACTCAAGAGAGTTAATCTCTCAACAGTTCAAATTGAGTCACAGTTAGTAGAGTAACTCAATTTGTTGGCTATAATTTGACTTCAATTTGTGGTTTTGTTTTCATTGGAAGACTTAACACCCTTAAGTTTGATTAAGCAAGTTTTTACGACTTGATTTAGTACTTATAGATTATCAAATGGATAGCAAGTTTATCGTGAGATATAAGCAATTAAAAGTGCGAGAAATTTAAATCTTTGAAATGTAAATGACACAAATAAAGTTTTTATAGAGGTTCGAAGATGGGGTAATTCTTCTACTCCTCTCTTCTCCAACTCCTGGAGGAATCCACTAAGTAATGATCGGTTTACAAAGTGGTAGCAGTCCGGATACAAGTCTTGATCACAACGGACCGACTTGATCCTTTGGGACTCGATCCGAGACGCCTTGATCACTCACCGGCTTCTCGACGACTAAACCTTCTTCACGGGGGCTTTGCGCTTGCTACTCTGACTCACTTGCTCAAGCACTTTGGATTTGATCACGAAGCCCTCCAAAAGCTTAAGACTTGGTTCAGCCTTGAACCTTTCTACAATCCTTCTTGGAATGTAGACCCCTTGTTTTCGATATTTTCCTCTTCAAGCGATTGAAGTTCTCTTTCCTTCACAAGGTAAGTGTTGGATTGATGTACTTGAGATGTAAAGCTTGAGGATTGAGATTGTTTGATTATTGATAAGCTTGTATATCTCACATGTGTCATTCATCCCTTCTTTTTCTCAAACAAACTCCTCGCCTTTTATAGTGAACTTTCAAAAATTTGCCCGTTGAAGAGATAGGCTCATTTTTGAAAATCCCTTTGCAAATCGTTGGTATGCGGTTCTTGGAATTGCCATTTCCTCGTATGAAATGTTTTATCACCTTTTCGAGTTCGACACGGTGTAGTGCTTCCCATTGGTTCATTTCTTTTGCACGCTTCGGGGATCGAGCACTCCAAGAAAGGTAGTATGGAGATATTACTTGTTTAAGTAAATCTCTTGATTTCGTGCAACGGTTCTTTTACGATTATCTCGACTTGATTGCATTTCCTCGCTTTCCCAGGTGACTTAGAGTCGCCTTCCAATCATGGATGACTCTTGTCACTTGACTTGAGACTTGGCTTCTCTTGAGTTGACTTGATCGATGTTCCACTCAGTGCATCTCACCGCTTCTTGATCGAGTTCTGTCTGCTTTCTTCTTTGTTGTACTCGGTGTCTCACAGAGTTTTCCTTCAAGCCTTGATTGTCTTCTTGCAAGTTGGAGCGTAGGCGACTTAACTCACCTTGGCCAGCTCTAATTGTTACAATACATTTCAAAGCAAGAATTGGGGAGCCAACTTTCTATTCTAAGTTTTACATGGCATTCATCAAAATCTAAACAATAGAATTCCTAACAGTGTAAGACCTTAGGCTATTCCAACAAGAATATTTAAAATAAAAGAACAAGTATTTACTTGAGTGTATCTTGTTGTGTTGTATCTCAATTGGTTATATTTGTAGCTCCAAAACTTCCTCTATATATATGAGATGATTGATCATGGATAAGCTCATCTTGGGGATTGAAAATCTACAGAAAAATACAATTAAAATCAAGAATATAGCTATTAGAATTCAATCCCACATATTAAGAAAAGTATGTCTGCTGTCAACGACTAGAATTTTGCTGTCAAAACGGTATGGCGACCGATCGTGTAGAAATAGACGTTGAAAAGAAATACTGAAAAATTGCATAGGGCGACCGGTTCACATAGGGTTCGACCGGTCGATCCTATGCTTGACCGGTTGCCCTCATAAAAGAACAATACAGGGAGTTAGCAATGATCCCAGACATCGGTCAACCTATTTGTAAAATTCTTCGTCTCTTTTTCTGTTTCAAAACTCAACTTCAGGTATGAGTTGCCCTATATGGCGGCCGATCCAACCTGAGTTAGAAGTGTTGTCCAAAAATTAGTCAAAACATTTTAAATCATTTAGGAGTATTTGGACAACATTTAGAAACATTATTTTGGTGTAAAAAATCTATTTAAACAAAATCATCAAAATCATGATAAAAACATTTATCAAACAATCTCTCCCTTTTTGATGATTACAAACCAAAACAATTTTAAGAGATTTTAAGAGGTCAATTTGAAAACAAAATGAATTTTCCGGTCAAAATAAAACTAGTCGTTTGAAGCAACAAATTTTCATATAATATAGCCATATGAGTGGGAGTTAAGATTTTCAAAAACATTTTGCAAAAGCTCTCCCTATCAACATGCACATCAAGATAAGTAAAGAAGCAATCATACAAAAGCTAAGAGCTCAGTTTTTACAATGTAACCAAAAATACCACGAGCTTAGAAGCTCCTCCTGTCAAAAACAACCAAAGATCAAGTATCACAAGTCCAAGATATATCCAATGGACTAGTTTGTATCCACAGCTTTTGGCTTTAAAGAGCCATAGTTTATAGCTTCTTTCGTGAGCTTATTTTAGTTTCTTTGAGATAAAAAACTTATTTTATGTTTCTTCCCCTTTGGAATCATAAAAAAATATGTTAGCACGATAAAAACGTCATATTAACATATCAAAGAGCGCATTTAGACCGATTTATCGAGCTTTTTGAATAATGGAGCTTAAATTCCAAATAAAAACAAGAAAAATCTATCATTTTAATTTGCAAAAGCTCATATGAATAGAAAAAACACGATATCTACAAATATAGGACTTTTATAATCAAAAGAGTCATGTAATGAAGAAAATTTCTTTGAAATGTTTTATCAAAGACTTGGTGGGCATCAATTAATAAAGAAGATGTATATAACTTTTGTAAATGTAATCATGCCCAAAAGAATCAAAAAATGCATACAACAATCATATACCAACATGCTTATCAACATTAAGACAATTTTCTCAATGGTCCAACCCAATTGAGATATAGAAATTAATCTATCTAACTAAGAAGATAAGCAATATAAGAAAAGCATTACAAATGCCACCAAAAAAAAAAATTAAAGAATCACTTTTACCATCAAGTACTTCATCAACATCATACCATTTTAGCAAAATAGTCAATCTAAACATCAATTATACACCAATGCCAACATGCATAAAATTAAGAAGTATTTTTACCATCAAATACTCCAACAATACCATAGTCAAAATGTACCATTTGCAATCACTTGCTACTAGCACTTCTTGCCAGTTCATTCCCTTAGAAAAACAAACAACCAAATATCATTAGCAAAATAAGAGAGGTATTGTCAAGATAGTGCATTACAACTTTTAAACAAAAGACATGAAAATAAAGCAAGATAGAATAACAAGGCGTCGCTCTTCATCAGAAGAGAAGCAAGCGGTGGGGAGGAGGTCTTTGATGAACTTCTTCAACTTTCCAACCGACTTTTTGATCTTGGAGTTTCCTTGTCTTAACTCCTCGTGACTAGTTCTAAGAGCCTCATTGTTGAGCCTTTGCTCGTCGATTTGGGCTTGATAGTACTCTCGGGAAGCTTGGGCATCGGTATTACCCTCCGGATTGCCTTGACCTTCACCCGAAGCCATTCTTTCGGTTTCCTCGTCATCAAAGATAACATTAGGATTTTGGGATGAAGAACCTTGGTGTCTTTCTCTTGCCGTCTTTGTAGGGCGAATTGGCATATTTTTACGCATTTGGGCCATTTGTTGTATATTATCATTATCAATGTCATCTTGAATGACCTCCGAATTAAATTCCGATGACGGTAAACCTGAATGCAAGAGAAGCTTGCAAATCTAATTCCCCATAGAAAACTTCTTGTTTCCAAGCGTGATAGACTCAATGACGCATTGAATTAAAATTGCACCAAATTGAGCAATTCCCTTTTAGCGATTTTGTATGTCAAGAAGAAATCCATATTGCTTGGTAATTTCACAGATTTTCCACAAATGCAATATGCTACAATTGTAGAAATAATACGATGCTCAAGAGTCATAGACAATAATGTATAATATGGCCACATATCCAAATAAGTCTTAATGGTCTCCAAAGAGACATAAAACACTTCATCATTCCAATGTCTGCAACCAAAGTAGTCCCAACCTCCTTCCCTAACGTGCAACAACTGACAAATATCATTGGGAGTTCACCTAAAGTGATGTCCTTTAACAAAGGAATTCATAGCTACGAGCTTTTCTTGAACATCATATTTAATCCATAGATTTGAATAGAAATGCAATATCAAATCATCATCATACAGAACAAACGGATGCTCCCATAAATACGACCACCTTTGATGATCAAAAAATCATTTGATAGAAGGAAATTCATCCAAAAAAGTGCCAAACCGACATGTCTTAGTACGGCCAATTGGTTTATTGATCAAGTCCAAATTATTATAATAATACCCCGCATACTTATTGATAAAATTCGACAAATTAGTGGGATGAGGAGCTTGAGATAGTAAAGATTTCTTACTTTTGGTCCAACGGGCATTGTCGAGTGAGATAGTGCCACGAAGCTCGGCAATTTGGGCCTAGGTGAGTTGGGAGTTTGATTCTCACCGTGTTCTTGAGCCACATTTCTTTGGGTAACTCCAATTTCGCATTTCTCGGCCTCTTCTTGGCAATTATTTGAAGTTCCCTCTTCGGCTCTTCTACGCTTTGGGTTTGGATTACGACCGGTAGAATCTCTTGGAGGAGCCATAAATGTGAAATCCTTATAAAATGGAAGAGATTAGCACAAACAATTGGAAGATTGGGTGAAGAAATGAGATTTTTTGAGAGAAGGGGTGTGCGTCGCTGCTTTAAGGGTTTTGAGTTTTGTTCTGGACAGAACGAGCACACTTGTTTTTAAGCATAAAAAACCATCAGGGCGGCTGATCAAGGTGCAGTTCGACGGGTTGCTATGCAGGGTGACCGGTCGACCCCCTTATTTGAACGTCCTTTGAATGTAATTTTGTAAAGTATTCCAAAATTTGATTTTTCACCCCAAAAGTTTAAAAAACGTGCAAAATTGCAAACATATACTATATCCAATATGTATGAGCCAATAAATATAAGAGACTCAGATAAAAAAAAGATTTTGCGAATAGTGCATTTCAAAAATCAAAAAATCCTTTTAATGGCACTTTAAGAAAGATATTTTGAAATAGCTTGAAAGACGAGCACATAATTATACGTCATAAAGAATATAGAGTTTATGTAAGAATAATACGAGTGAACATGCCCCGATAGTTTATGTTTCTCTTGATGAATAATGAGTAGATAACCATATATGTCCTACCCAATTCTTAGAAGAAGTTTTTGCACAAATCATAATAATACAAGTGTAGGTTAAAGTAAAGAGATGTCACAAGTATGCTTATGTTATATAAATTCATAAGAGATAATAGAACACATAAGTTTTAGCAAAAGCACAAGAGTTTAGAAAAAAACATTATACAATGTCTCCTTATCAAAAACAATATATTGAAGACCTTAAGAATAAAATTTTTGAAAAATCATTTTGACAATTAAGGGAAAAATACAAGCATACATTATAATAATACATTATTCGTATTTAAATAAGGAGAGGTTTACCAATTTCGCTATTTCCACGGGTTGTGTCTTTCCCTTTGTTGGTAGTATCTTTCTCTTGAGAAATTATCTTGTTGATGATGTGTTTTCCAGTTTTGCCAATTACATGTTTTCCACTTTTGCCAATTCCAAGGATTGTGTCCTTCCCATTGTTGATCATGTCTTTCTTTTGGAAACTCATTTTGTTGATGATGACTTCTACAATTGCTCCATTTCCAAGATTTGTTACTTTCCCATTGTTGATAATATTTCCCTCTTGGAAATTTATTGTGGTGGTGTATTCTCCTTTAATCAAATGGTATGGGCATTTGATGTCTTCTTGGAGGTATGACTTTTCTTCGATTATTATTCCACCAATACCTAATATGACATTTTTTTGTAGTACCCTCAAGTGTTTGGGTCCTTTGGGATTAGCTTTAAGACTTTTAGGTCTCCAAAAATAATTAGAGCTATTTCTAGGCCGACAAGAATTAGTTGTGTAACCCTTTTTACCACAATAGAAACAAGTAATAATTTTAGGAACATAATGACCAACATGCATAGGGACTTGGTTCTTTTTCTTATCATCAATAACATTAGGTTTATAGCCAAATCCAAGTTTCAAATTATCACAACTATGAACATCAATAATTTTGGTCATTTTATCTAGAGACTCAAGTTGAATTTTAATAAATCATTTTTCATGCAATTAATATCCTCAACAAGAGTACTATTTTCCATTTCAATATTTCTAACATTATCAAGTGTGGTGGTGTGAGCACATGAAAGTGATTCATAGGAAGTGAATAAGATATCCTTGTCATTTTTCAAAGCATTGAATTCTTTTTCAATTTTTTGTATTTAACAAGCAAGCTTTGGAATTCATTTTGAAGTTCATCGAAATTATTTTGCAAATCATCATAATCATCATGTATTTCATTACTAAAAGAAATAGAAAAATTAGAGCGTACCTCATTGTCTTCGTCGATGCCCATTAAACATTGCTCGGCTCCTTCATCAACGGAAGTTGTAAGAAGCTTATCCAATGTTGTTGGATTTGATGTTGTATCCATTTGAGAGGTAGATACTTTTGAATTGCTCCTTTCATTTGCATATACTTCATAGATAGCTTCTAATTTTTCCCATGCTTCATGTGTCGATCGTATTCCTCAAATATGACTGTATTCCGAAGAAGTACATGAACAATGAAGAATATTTAGAGCTTTACCATTTAAGGAGAGAATTTCCTTGTCTTCATCATTGAGCTCCTTGAGGACTTTGGAGGTGAGTGGTCCGTCTTTCATCGGGTTGGATTCTCCATTAATAACCGTGTTCCAAATATCAAACCGGTAACTTTGTAAATAGCATTTCATTCTTTCTTTCCAAAATATATAGTTTTTGGATCAAATAGTGGTGGCTTGTTGGTGGAGGCGTCGATAAGATAGACTTCATTCGTAGCCATAGATCATTCCTCTTTACTCACGATGTGGAACGAGCTTGCCAAAGAGTTTGGCTCTGATACCACTTGTAAGTCCAAGTGGCTACGATAATCTAGAGGGGGTGAATAGATTATGCTCATTTTCTCGATTATGCCCTCTTTTTCGGATAAATAAGCCAAGACAAGAATGGAAGTGCAGGAAGTAAACAACACGCATCGATTTATAGAGGTTCAACCCACCTATGGCCTAATCCTCTACCACCCAATATCTCCGGGATGGATTTCAAAAAGAAAAAAATTATTAATTACCACAATTAATACAACATCACTTTATAACACCTCTTCGGAGATTACCATAATCTCCCTTGAAGATTACCACAATCTTCAACGGCACCTTGTGAAGATTACCACAATCTTCAACCTTGAAGAACACCAAATTCTTCAACGCCTCAAAGAGCACCAAACTCTTCAATAAGAATATTACCCCAATCTTCTTGCACCTAACACCTAGATCACCCAAGTGTGTTCTTACCACAAGAATATGCACAAGGATATCTTGTGTTGAATGATGACCACAAATTTAAGATTACAACTCGATAATGAATAATAAAATTTTGAGTGCAAGTGTAATCAAGAAATAAAGCCTAGACCTCAAGATGTGAAAGTGTAAGACCTTAGGCTTAGAGGTGGCAATTAGGCCGGGCCGGGCCGGCCTGATGCTTCAACCGGCCGCCAGCCAGCATTCTTAGGCCAGGCCGGGCTGGCCCATAATCTTTGCGGGCCTCTAATTTTGAGGCCCAGTCTAGCCTGTAATGGGTCGTCGGGCTGACGGGCCAAAATGGCCCAAAGTTCCTTATTTTTAAAATATATATATATATTAGTTTCATATTATATTATTATTATTATTATTATAGATTAGATGACGTTATAATTACTTACTGCTACTAGAATAAAAAAGCAACTACTATTATACATCTCTTGACCACTTGTAAGTTATTAAAATAGTAGATTAGTTTCATTAATTTTTTTGAAAGGAGAATAGTAGAACTGAGAAAATGTAAATACTAAATAGTAAATACCAACTAGTTTCTTGTATATAAATTGCAACTTGCAAGTCTGACATAAACAAAAATTAAAAAGAGAAACATATGAACAATCCTCAATATCATCACTCATTACAAAAAAACAACATTGGAATCTTCATTGGACAACTGTATCTCCTCCAACTCTTGCTCATCTGTATTTCAAAATATAAGAAATGTGAAAGTTAAATCAATAATTAAGACAAAATGTAAATTACAAGTAGAAAAGAATGATTATTGTTATTATTACCAGAAGGACCAACTTCTTTAAAACCATGCAACCAATTACGAGTACAAATGAGGGCTTGTACAGTTTCAGGAAGTAAGCAATTTCTATACTTGTGTAAAATACGACCACCAATGCTAAATGAAGATTCTGAAGCCACTGTTGTGATTGGAATGCTCAAAACATCACAAGCCAAAATTGCAAGTTGAGGGAATCGGTGCTTATTCATCCTCCAATATTCAAGTACATCCATGTCACTTCCAACAATACATCCTTCTTCCAAGTATATATCAAGTTGAGATTTGCCTTCATTTGAAGTTATTTGTCTCATTTCTTGATGATACTCCTAGAATAAGGGAAACACATAACATAAACAATACCAAAACCAGATTAAATGCTTGAATAGAAATTTAAAATAATATAATCAAGACCCATAATATAATTTAGACTTACATCCAGAATTGATGTCATGGGTGATGAGCTTGTTCCATTTCTCATTGAATGTGGTTGTGAATGAGATAAACCATCTCTTGGTGAGCTAGAAGAAAATGAACTTGATGCAACCCCATTTTGTTTATATTCACTAAAGAGTTTATACAAAGCATCCTTCACCCTATTCACTTTCTCATGATAATTTTCTGGATAGAGCCTTCGATAGCAAAAGTTCAAAAATTGCAACTTTGCCTTTGGATCAAGAACACATCCAAGTGCAAGAACAACACAATATTCATCCCAATACTTATCAAATTTGAGTTTCATTCTTGTTGTCATATTCCTTATCACCTCATCTTCACTAGTTAAATTTTCATTCAATTTCATTTCTATGCTTGCAATTTGCATGAAATATAAATTGGAGGTGGGATAAGATGACCCAGATATCAAGTTAGTAATATGGTAAAATGGGGCCAAGAAAACACACATCTTTTCCGCTCTTTCCCATTCTTCATTGGTTGGACATAACTTGTAATTTCTATCATTGTAACTCAAATTATTAAATGCATTGCGATACTTAATAGCACTTTCAAGCATCATATATGTCGCATTCCATCTGGTTGACACATCTAACCTCAAGAAACTACCACCAACATCACTTAAATGCACTTCTTCTATGCATCTTTGAAATTACTTCAACCTCCCCTCCGAAGCCCTAACATACTTAACACTTTCTCTGATTTTCTCCAAAGATCTCGATGCCTCCTTCAAACCATCTTGAACAATAAGATTCAAGATATGTGCACAACACCTCATAAAATGCAAGCAATTTAGTATTTAACTTCCATTTTTCATCAACATAATGAGCCGTCACAGTCATATAACCTTGTGTAGTCACAGCAGTCCATGCATCAGAAGTCAAACAGATTCTACCAGGAAGTGCAGCTAACAAACTCTTTAGTTTTGCCTTTTCACACAAAAACACATTTTTACAATCAACCTTTGCAGTGTTTCGACTGATAGGCTTGAATTCAGGATTTAATATTTTATTAACAGCGCAAACCCCCTCATACTCAACATAGCTAAAAGGAAGATCATGCATGATAATACATCTAGATAGTGCATCTCGATAAGCTGTAGTATCAAATTTCCACTTTTTCAATAGTGTGGCTTTGTTATCCAACAAGTCACTCACATCATGAAACTTAGGAGTTTTAAAACACTTAAGAAAATGACGCCTTAAGTGATTAGTTCCTGAACTAGATTTACAAGTATAAAATTTCCCACAATACTTGCATTTACATTTATCTACTCCATCTTTTTGACCAACCTTGTCAAAATAATTCCATACCTCAGATGCATTAGACTTAAGTTTCTTAGACTCCCCACCATCATTTTTTTCATCACCATTACCACTCTTATTCTTGGTTTTATTACTAGTAGTACTAAGACCAATAGAGGCACCAGTACCTGCAGTACTCTTAGGAGTAGTAGAACTTCCCAATATTTCCATGTCATCATCAACATTCTCCAAATTTTTATTAATATCCATATCTGCAGCATAAAAAACGTACACACTAGTTTGTTAGGGAATATGACATCAAAGTAATGATTGCTTTGAATATAAAAAATACAAAAATAATTACAATATAAATTAAAAAACAACTACTTGCAACTATTGAAGTCAACAATTGTAGGCTACATATACTGAGTTCTAAAAACTAAAATTTGAGCATGAAAGATTAAGAGGATTCATGGACTTATGAACTTTTGGCCCACAAAACAAAGAGACATTTTCCCTGCAACTACAAATCAACACTAAAACGATTTCAGCTTTTATAAATTAATAATCACCATGTTTGAGAAATTTTAATTCACAAACTGAAACCCAGTTAAGACTTAAGAAACAAAATTAAAACATGTAGATATATTATACCTATCGATAATTCTTTAACAGAATTCAGCGGAGAGAAGAGAGTAGTGCCGTAGAGTCTGTAGAGATGGAAGGTTGAGAGCGGGCGGCGACGTCAATATAGTAGGGTTGGGGGTTTTAATTTTTTGTTGTTATCTAAATATGTTTTGTAATCTTATCTGTCATCTTGTATTGTGCTTGTGCTGAGTTGTGCACGTCTTTTCTCCCACTAATTTAGTTTTTAACATTTTAGTTAAAATATATACATAAAAAATGAAGTTGCCTGGCGGGCCAAAAAAGCCCGAAAATTTTGGGCCAAAAATGGCCTGAGCCCATTCAGCCTGTCGGGCTACCCGGGCCGGGCCAAATAGGCCCGGTTCTTTTTGGGCCTCCAAATTCAAGGCCCAACCTAGCCTTAATATCGGGCTGACCAGGCTGGCCCATTGGGCCGGGCCCAAATTGCCAGATCTACTTAGGCTATTCCAACAAGAATATTTAAAATGAAAGAACAAGTATTTGTTTGAGTGTATCTTGTTGTGTTGTATCTCATATGGTTGTGTTTGTAGCTACAAAACTTCCTCTATATATGTGATGATTGATCATGGATAGGCTCCTCTTGGGGATTGAAAATCTACATAAAAATATAATTAAAATCAAGAATATAGTTGTTAGAAAGCAATCACACATATTAAGGAAAGTATGTCTGTTGTCAACGACTAGTTTTTTGCTGTCAATATGGTATGGCGACCGGTCGCGTTGAAATAGGCATTGAAAAGAAACACTGAAAAATTACATAGGGCGGCCGGTCCACATAGGGTTCGACCGATCGACCCTATGCTTGACCGGTTGCCTCATAAAAGAACAATACATGGAGTTAGCAATGATCCCAAACACCGGTCGACCTATGGTCAATCAGTCGACCTCTTTGTAAAATGTTTCGTCTCGTTTTCTATTTCAAAACTCAACTTCAGGTACGAGTTGCCCTATATGGCGACCGGTCCAACCTGAGACAGAAGTGTTGTCTAATTTTTGTCGGAAATAAATTTCAAAACATACTCTGAAAAATTAGTAAAAACATTTTAAATCATTTAGGAGTACTTTAACAACATTTAGAAGCATTGTTTTGGTGTAAAAATCTACTAGTATTTTGCCCGTGCGATGCACGGGGTGGGGTGTACCGTTTGACGTAAATTGCATGGATATAAGAATTATATTATCGATAATTAAAAATGTACAATGCATATTTAAAATAAAATACTTTGGATGAACACATTTAAAGATAGAATTTAAGTAACATGAAATATTTATTATTTAAAAAATACATATATCATTTAGGATGTCATGAAGTAAAATGCTCGAAAATGGATAAAGAATCCTGCTCGAAGCAAATTGCAAATTATTTTTCTCACAAAAATTCAAAGTTGAATTGAACCTAGTAATGTCTTGTTTTCTGTAAAAATCTACATTATATAAGCTATAAGAAAAATTTGTATAAATAAAGAAATATAAATAGATTTCTCAAAATTATAATCCCAAATTTATTATGTAAATCATACAATATATTAATTAAGACTACGAAAATAATTCTTTTTAAAATCTAATATCATAACCTGAAAAGGCACGTAGGGCGCCTAAAAAATTCACTCAACAATACCAAATTTGGTTGCACAATATCAACTTTATGAACTATCTTTTGCATATTTTATATGTCTTAAATATCTAATTTAATTATTACAATAAAAAATATTCTTAATAATTTATTATTGTTTAAATGAGATAACATAAGCTTAAAATTAATGAACAGTTTAAATATTGAGTAAAATTGAAATATAATAGATTTAAAATAAAATTCGTTCAATATTAATATTATTTGTTAAAACTCAATTATATATATATATATATAAATATTAATTGCATATATTTCCATATACGATGACAATAATTTTAGAACCTAAGGATTTGCAATAATACAAATATATTATAATTATAAATAATGAAATTTAATGTTACTAATTTGCAAAAAAAATTCAAACAAATATCAACTACAAATTAAGCCCAAGCAAAGTAAAAAAATCCCAATCTAGAACAATAAGTAACAGATTTTTTTGACCTAATTCGGAAGTCATTGGACCATTTTCAAGCCCAAGTCCTAGAATATTCTTATCATAACTTATCAAATAAAAAAATTAGACCATACACGATTCTTACATGTGTAATAACAGACGGCCTTGATTGCATTAAACAATTCATAAACATATTTACCTCTAAAACTTTGGTCGGTACATTTGCAGAATCACAACAATTGGTGCAAAACTATGATCTTCCACATATGGCAAAATAGTTTCAACATAGTCCTCCCACAAAGTGCAACAACACATTTATTTCTGAAAAAGAAAAAAAAAATTAATTACATCCATTACTCCAAATCTTGTAATGTTATGTCACTAAAATGGGTCATCTTGCCACCGAGTTCCTTGGTTTGAGCCGACTTCATCTTAACAACTTTGCCTATGATGTCTGTAAATATATTAAAATCAGAATTTTCACAGATCGTAAATAATTATTGATAATGTATATTATAAAAATATAAAAACTTATTGTATACCGAAAAGCATGATCTCAACGACCTTCTCCATTTTAAACAATTCTTCAATGTTCTTAAACTTGTATAAAAAAGTCTAGGGAATGTTTGATCATCCAAAAGAGAGGTCTTTCAATGAAAAATAATGTTATATCATATAGTCGATGTCCTATATTTATCCATGTTAATACAATTTATCTCATATATACTCTTTTCTGTCAGCACTCATTTATATTGTGCGATATTTACTTTTATATAGTACCATGTACTCAACCCCCTGTAGTGAAAGAATTCACAAAGAAATTAGCTAATATTGTGTAAAGATTTTAATAATATACTGACAACATAAAAGATTAGACCTATGAATCGCGAAACATACATTCTAGTCTATTTATATTCGTTCTATCATCATTGTACGTTGGTTTTTCATAAAGACAAACCAGACGTAGATACAAAGCACGATAGAAAATATTTTTCAGAAGAGGATATGAAGGAATGTGAATGTTGACTGCAAGGTGAAGTCGTATTTATAGATGTTTTGATGGATAATAATTAAGGAAAATATATATTATAATTATGCATGCGTATTGTAATTGTATTTGTACTCAAATTTATTTTTGGTTATATTACTATGGGCCCTCTTATTGAGCAATTTTGTTTGAATCTTTTTTTCCCTTTTTTGCAAGATATTAATTATTAGTTATTGGAATAATTATATATTAGAATATAATAGTCGATCTAAATAAATAAGAGAATTTTCAATTTGTGATTTTCAATTTATCATATTGATTCAGTTGTTATCAACATATATAATTAACTGAATAATCTTAACGTAACTAAAAATATTACAATCAATGATAACGTTATTAGGATTTTGAATGTTAAATCTATCAAATTTCACAGATTAATTTTTAATACTAAAATTAACCATTTCAGTGGACTTGTTACCAGTCTAACGATTTAGACATTGATTACAAATTAATTTTTATATGTATGCCAAAATTAAAAAGTCAACTATATTATTTTAGATTCCAAAAACCGATTTATATCACAATAATTACCATTAATAAAATACAATTGTATCATGAGAGAAATAAAATAAAAATCGAAAAGAGTGTTTAGAAAGTGTCATTTAGGCGGGAAAACAAATTTAGAAACTATTTTGCTTTTATATATATATATATATATATTTAAACAAAATCATCAAAATCATGATAAAAATATTTATCAAACATAAAGCAAATATACATGGTGATCTTAGGGCATCCACAACAATGGATATATTTGTTTCAAGCATTTTTGTGGGTTCACTAGTCCACGTCATCAATCAAATATTTCACTCCTCTAATATCCCAAATTCCATAATAGAATATCTCACTAACCACATATTTATGGACCCTGCTGTCACTTTATTTATTTTTATTTACACATTTTGATAATAATCAATTGATTTAATATCTTTAATTTGTATTAAATTTATTTACATATTTTAACATTTATATAGTATAATTATTTAATTTTGAAATTTAACATGGAAAAATGCCAAAAATTGCGACATAGAAATTGCAAACGTCAAGTTAAAAAAACTCTACTAATCTTTTTAAAAATGCCAAAAATCATTTGATATTAAATAGAAAAACACAGTGTCTTTCAAAATAAGAAAAATAAAACAAGAAAAAGTAATACACGGATGTATTCTTTTCAAAATTGACAAAGTAAATATGAAATATTAAAAAAAAGAAACAAAAAGCTACCCAAGTGTATGTTAATCCAATGGTATAGGACCCACTTGGGTAGCTACCCAAGTGGGTAGCATCGACTAACTCGCAATAAACATGGTGGCCCAAGGTCCCTTCTCCCACGAGTCCCACCCAAGCAAACGGTGTCTTGCACGCACCAATAGTATTGTTGCATGATATTCATGCTTTTCTGCTGAATTTGTTTTGTTTTCTCTTGTTCATCAAATGTCCGGTGATTAATTTGTGCCCGGACATTTACGCATCAACAACATATTTTTTTTTATAACTCAGCTTTCAAGCTTACACCTAACTATGTTGAGGACAACAATGACTTCGCCACTACTCATTCTTTGTCGCCAAGGTAAACCGCGGAATGTACACGCACTGACCAGTGTTCTGATGGGGTCTGCTGATGTACAATCAGATCCTCACAGGTAAAGAGAATAATTATGTTCGACTCCCTAATCTAATAATAATGATCTCTCTCCGAATCAAACCCACACGGATGCTATTCAGTATTAGTTTCCACCAAATCTTCATAATCTATATGCCCCCAGGGAGCAATTTTATGGAGTAGTGATTTGGACTTCTGACCTCCACCCCACAATTGTTTGTGGTAGCCAAGTGGGCTAAGCCCCCTGGTTGCAACATATTTCTTCACACAATGGTAACGGGATATTTCAGTGGGACATTTGGAGAAATATTCATTCCAAATGTCTCCCATTGTAGATGTTCTCATATGAGATTGTCTAATGGACTTAAATTAATGAGACGAGTCCTATAAAACACAAATAGTATGAGTTTTTTTTTATAACTCAACTTTCAGGATATGGTCATGTTCCATGATCTACATATTGATTTTACAATATCAATCATGTAATGGAACATGACTAGATCAACTATCTCAACTCATCGCCGTCTCATCGCATTTTCCATGTAAGTGAAAAACCCACTGTTCTAAAAATCCCCGCCTATCCCTGATTAGTCACCGCCTAGGCGCTAGGCCTCCATTGTCCACCACATTATTTTTGCGATTAGGCCTCGCCCAAGTCCCGCCTAACCCCGCCCAAGTCCCGCCTAACCCCGCTCAGGCTCCGCCTAGGCGCTAGGCCCCAGTATACCGCCCGACTAGCGCCTAGCACTTTTTAGAACACTGGAAAAACCTATGATGCTGATTGTTTTAGAATTTCATCTCATTTCTCCTTTGTATGAAAGTTGCGTCAGTAAGGGTATCCGGCGTAAAACTTTACCACTTTGCTTTTTGTGTGAATTTGTAGTGTTAACTAATTTTAGACAATTAATTGACACTATGAACTTCACACCACCGACCTCACATAGTGGAATAAGGTGCAGTTGTTGTTGATGATGATGATGATGAACTCAACTTCCAGGATCGCGCCTAACTAAACTTTATATTACACTTGTATATACACTTGTCATTCATCTAAGTAGAATAGAATATGAAACAGAAATCGCATCCCCAAAATGATGATACCACATCCGAGGCGTATCCTCCCTATTATGAGCTCCCCAAAGTTTTTGAAATTTCAATTATTTATATGTATATTTTATTTTAAAATATTAATTTTTAGTACTAATATTTATTTTTTATTGATTTAGCCACTCCAAAATTTTCAGCCCTCCAATGTTTCGGGTCTAGCTCCCCCCTGACCACATCTAAGGGTATCAATCAGGTTTATAACACGGATATTACACGTTTTATAGGGTGTGCACGGTTTGGTTTAACCGATCAAACCGAACTGAAATTCCGATTTGAAACAAAATCGAACCGAAAATTTCGGTTTGGTTTTTGGTTGTTTTTTAAAAAAAAAAACAATTTTTGTTTCGGTTTTGAGGTTTGGTTCACCGAAAACCTAATTTTTTTTTCCTTATTTCCTAGTCATGTTATGAAGTTAGTGTTATAACTTGCAAGTAATGAGAAGAAATCAAGAAATTTTAGGTGCATAATCAGAAAACATAAACAATGATTTACGTATATATTGACCAGGTTCTCGACAAAAATATGAAGATTCTGTATGCAATTGTTATAGCACTTTCATGTAACAAATATTGAATTTATTTCTTTCATTTATAATAGCACTTTCATATATAAAAAATTGAAATATAAATTATAATGACCTTGAAGTTTGAAGTTTTGAACTGCACAATACAAATTATATAATGGGCCATGACTTTGAAGTTTTGATCTGATTATGCAATTGATTTTAGTAATGTTACTTTTTTCACTGTTCATTTATGTACTGTGCGGTTCGGTTTTATGGATTCGTTCAGTTTATGAGCCATAATACAATAAATTATATATTTTATAATTTTTTCTAACAACTTCGGTTGGCTGAAAAACCGAACCAAACTAACCGAAAAAAGTTCGGTTCTTGACCGAACCGAACCGAGTAATTCGGTTCGATTTTCGGTTTAGCAAATTGGCCAACCGAACTTTCGTTTCGATTTGGTTCGGTTTCGGCCGATGAACACCCCTAACTTTTTATATGAGCCCAAATACGACAGGTTTAATTATTCATGTCAAAATACACGACATGTTTATGATACGGGTAATCCGACCAAACACGAAATACCTATATAATTTAAAGTTTTACATAAAAATATTTTTTTTAAAAGAGTGAAAAGATAAAAAGTACAATAAAATACATTAAATTGCTATAAAATGCATTCAATAATTTGTCGAACATCATATAACCAACCAGAGCCGAAGCCGAAAACTGAAGACTATGGGCCAAAATTTATGTTTTCTTGAAATTAATAGATGAATAGGTAGTTTTTGTTTTTTAGGGAGGGCAAAAATTATAAAATTTAGTAAATTTATACATAAAAAGTTTTACTAATTATGAAAAAAAATTTGAAGCCGAGAGGGGCCGCAGTCGCCCCTCGGCTCCGTTTCATCCCTGTAACAAATTAAAATATCACGAAATATGAAAATAACATGCCCAATATGCAACTATATAACCATAGCTGGTCCTAGGTTTTAAGGGGCCGGGAGTGGGGGAAAAAAAGAGACCCTTATGTTTATATATAAAATTGAAAATAAAAAAATCAATATTATAAATGTACTTTACAAATTTAGCATACAAAATAAGATATATAATTATAAAAATATTATACTTCAACTTTTTTTGGTCTTATTAAAATAAGTTATGGAAAAAATTGTTCATGATAATTTATAATAGAAAAAAGACCAAAAACAAAAGAGAAAAATAACTCATAATATGGAGGAATGGCACATGAATAGTCTTAAAGTTTAGCTCTTTAATTCTTCGTATGGATGGCAATGGGGTGAGTTGAAACCCGGCTCCGCATTAAACCCACTTTGTCTGGGGCGGATCTAGACCTGGTCAAACGGGTCCCGATGCGGGTTACAGTCCACTTTTGAAAAACCCACCGATCCGAGGCGGGTAACAGGTCCAGTTGACTCCCCCGAATATCTATAATATTTACAATTTTATTTAAAATATACTAATTATTAGAGGATTTATCCTCACGGACAATACTCATATATTAGGCTACTCTTCTCTAATTATTCACTGGCCAGTTTTATTTATTTATTTATTTTTAGAATATTCACTTACCAGTTACCTTATCATTCTCTCTAATATTTTGGCTTGACAAATTGCATGCTTGACTAACATCACACTACTCTCTGCTTGTAGGAATAATTTGTTGAATTTGCCCAACATGTTTCAGAATTTAATAATTTATTTTAGTTAGTTTGGGAGCCTTTTTTTTTTTTTTAATACCATTATAAAGTCCTGAAAGGAGTAGGACAGGTGGGATTTGATCTCAGGTCAATAGTCTGGTTTACAAATGTTCAAACCAACTGAGCTACAATCAATTCCCTAGCTTGGGGCTCCTTTAATGTTATGCTAAAAGATCAAATTCATTTCTTAGCAGTTAGCAGACACTAGACAAAAGCTTGGAGTGAGAACTGTCAGGTTTTCTTTTTTTAAACTTTGAAGATGGTTTAGTGATTTAATAAATGAAAATTAGTTAAACTTTTTAATTGGCGGGTCCAGTGGGTTGGACCTACCGGGTCTCGGGTTTAGCCAAACCCGTCCCAGGCTTGCCCCGTTGTCATCTCTAATTTTTCAATTATGTAAAAGTGTTAACAGATAGATTTCTTGATGAATAAAGGATTCTTGAAGAAAAAAATAGCAGGAGAATTAAGAGAGAAAATAAACTGATCTTGATGGAATTGAATGATTGAATTCTATACATTGAGCTTGTACTTATACTGTACAAGTATAACTAACAAATAACTAACTATCATAACAAATTAACTGTACAATAGAAAACTAACTAAAACTAACTATATATTTTAACTAGAGTTTAACACCCCCCGCAAGTGGTGCATGGATATCATTCATGCCCAACTTGGACATGAAATGATGAAATAAGTTCGGAGGTAGCGGTTTTGTAAAAAAATTTGATTTCTGCTTTGAAGAGGGAATATGAATAAGTTTAATGAGTCCAGTGTCAATCTTCTCCCGTACGAAGTGACAATCTATATGTATGTGTTTCGTTCGTTCATGCTGACAAGGATTGTGAGCAATACAACAAGCCGATTTACTATCTGTGTATATGATGGCTGGTTTATCATGTGTAATTTGTAGATCATTTAGCAGATAGATGACCTTCTTGTATCTGTGCAACATTCCCAATCAATATCACTGAACCTTTTGAGCTGTGTAGATGACTAGGATGGATAAAATAGACCTTTACCTGGATTATGTTTGAAATAACAAAGTACTCTATGTGCTGCAGCAAGGTGAAAAGTTGTTGGCTTTGCCATAAACTGAGATAGAGTTTGTATACTGAAAGATAAATCAGGCTTTGTAATAGAACAATCTCCCAACTAGTCTTCTATAGGATGATGGATCTTCCAAAATTTTGTTGTCATTGTTTCTGAGGCCTGCTTTAGAATTCATTGGAGTGTTGGCAGGTTTGCAACCAAGATACCATGCCTCAGTTAATATGTCTAATGCATATTTCCTTTGGCAAATAGAAATACCATTCTTGCTTCTTGCAACTTCAATTCCCAGTATATATTTCAATATGCCCAGGTCTTTAATAGTGAATGTCTCATCTAGGTGATTCTTTATGGATATGATGTCATTGAGATTGTTTCCTGCTAGGATGATATCATCTACATACACACAAAGAACTGTTATAGAATTAGATGAAGTTTTGATAAAAAGAGAAGTATCTGACTTTGACTGAGAGAAACCAAAAGTTAAGAGACATGAAGTTAATTTCGGAACCATTTGCGCTTGAGGCTGTTTGGACCATATAAGCTTTTAGTAAGTTTACGAACTCTGTTATCTGTACAGTATCCTGGAGGTGGTGTCATATAAACTTCCTCATCAAGGTCTCCATGTAGAAATGCATTGTTCACATCTAGTTGATGGAGATGTCAATTGTTTGATGTTGAAATTGCTAAGACAAATATGACAGTTGTCAACTTTGTGACATGAGAGAATGTATCAAAGTAATACAATACTTCTTCTTGTATATATCCCTTTGCTACAAGCCTTGCTTTGTATCTCTCAATTCTGCCATCAAATTTTTACTTGATCTTGTACACCTACTTGCACCCAATACAATGCTTGTTTGAAGGTAATTCAGTTAAGATCCAAGTATTGTTTTTCTCTAAAGCCTGAATTTTAGATTTCATGGCATTTTGCCATTCAACACTCTTGCTTGCTTGATTGTAAGTCTTAAGTTCAACCTCTTTTGTTTTAGAAGTTGTAAAAGCTTTATGAGCTGAAGATAACTGAGAAGTGGAAATGAAATTAGCAATATCATATTTTTGATTGTAAATAGATAAGTTGGCTGCATGATCTGGTTTTAGGGGGGTACAACACAATCATAAAACTTTAGATAATTGGGTATAGCCCTGCTTCTAGTGGATTTTCTGGAATATCTGAATTAGCTAAATTCTCAGTACCAGAATGAGATATATTCTCATTAGTAGAATCACTTGCTGCTGTAGGAATCATATTTGAGGGAACATTTTTTGTAACCTGTGAAATATCTGCATGAGGAAAATCATATGGAACAGATATAGCTTCAACATTATTGTTAGTAGTAAATGTCTCATTTTCTGCAGATAAATCTTGAGGTATAGCAGCATTAGGTATATTCTCAGAAGGAAAAACATGAGATTGAACAATCTTGTGAAAATTATCAAAAAAATCTGTTGAAAAAGATAGATCTTTGAGGAGAGGTATTGAAGTAGTCTGAGAATTGTTCTCAGAAGTTAAGGAATGAAAGGAAAAATTTGTTCACAAAAACTAACATTTCTGGAAGCTAACACTTTATTATTATTAATATCATACAACTTATAACCTTTTGTACCAATTGAATATCCTATAAAAACACATTTCACAGCTTCAAATTTTGTCCTATGAGCAGTTAAAGTAGAAGCATAAGCCAAACATCCAAAAACTTTGAAATGACTGTAATCATGGGCCTTATTAAAAAGCATTTCAAAAGGAGATTTATTTTTGAGTAAAGAACTTGTCACCCTATTAGTTATGTGAGCTGCAGCTTCAATACAATGATCCCAAAAAATAAAGGCACCTTGGACTGAAACATAAGTGTTCTAGCAACTTGGAGAATGTATTGATCCTTTCTCTCCACAATACCATTCTGTTGAGGGGTTTCAACTCAAGAAGTTTGATGAACTATACCATAAGTTTTGTAAAAATTAGAAAGTATAAACTCAGTCCCATTATCTGACCTTAAATTCTTAATTCTGACATCAAATTGTGTTAAAACAAGGTTATAAAACTTGTGCAAGTGAGCAACAACATCAGACTTATATTTTATCATAAAAATTCATGTACATCTTGAGAAATCATCAACAATTGTTAAAAAATATCTATAACCAACAAAGGAAGGAACAAAAAAGCTTTCTCTATTTGGCATAATGGCATACATCACAAGAATCAAAATATTTACAACTGAAACTAGTTTGTAAGTTTTGAATGTAAGGTATTAAAGAGAGTCTTTGAGCTGAAAGATGGCCTAATCTTGAGTGCCAAAGGTGGAAGTCTGATATTGAAGTAGTATTAAGAGCAGCAGATGGTAAGATTAAATGGTATAAGTCATTGGACTCTTTAGCAAAACCAATTATCTTCATGGAGTTCTTGTCCTATAGTATACAAAGACATAAAATGTACAGAACAATTTGAAGATTTTGTGAGTTTGGAAATAGAGAGTAAATTTTAAGAAAATGATGGAACGCAAAATACATTATATAATTTTAAATTGTTATATATAATAACATCACCAATAAGAGTAGCGTTAGTCATGTTGCCATTTGGTAAGTGAATGGGAACATATATTTGTCTTGGTTTAGAACAGTAAAAAGAATGATCACAAACCATGTGATCTGTGGCACCAGTATCCAAGATCCAATTAGTGTTGTGTGTGGAAATATTGTAGCAATAATGGAGTTCTGATTCTTTGCATATGCTAGAAATTTTTGTACCATTTCAGATGAGAAGATATGATCAGGTTCAACTCCATGATCTTGGGTAGGAGACACAGAGATATTTGCAGCTGAAGAGGGAGCTTGCCTAGGACCTTTTGGACCTTTCCAACTAGGTGGATAGCCAATTAACTGAAAACACTTGTCAATTGTGTGACTTGTGATGCCACAATGAGAGCATTTGGGCTTTTTCTTGTCTTTAGGTTGAAATTTGGAATTAAATGACTGTTTAGCCAACATTGCCATTGAAGAATCAGTAGAAGAAACTGGGAAAGAAACATTAGTTAGTCTCCTTTGGGATTCTTCTTGCAATAGGAGAGCATAAACCTTGGCAAGACTTGGTAATGGTGAAGACTAGTAATTGGGTACGCATAGAAGCATAGGATTCATGTAAGCCAACCAAGAATTTAATGACTGAGCCATTTTGTTGGATATTAGACATTAAAATAGAGATATTACAAGAACAT
This sequence comes from Rehmannia glutinosa, assembly GCA_016081115.2. Lineage (NCBI taxonomy): Eukaryota > Viridiplantae > Streptophyta > Magnoliopsida > Lamiales > Orobanchaceae > Rehmannia > Rehmannia glutinosa. Next base: position 12,849,542 of record CM071929.1, on the reverse strand, counting down.
TTTCCACAGGTACACTTAATGATAGGTTAAAAACTGATATACTCGTCCCAAATGGCTTTAAAATTGTTGTAATATGCAGTAATGGATTGAGTTCCTTGAGAGATAGAACCCAGTGATTTATCAAGGTGAAAGACATGGGGTCCATCACTTCGAAATAGCGAGTCTTTAACTCATCCCATACCTCTTGAGCACTTGTAAAATACAATAGACTCTAGCGGATTTCCTTAGAAATGGAATTAAGAATCCAAGATAGCACCAGACTGTTGGCACGCTGCCAACAATTGTACAAGACTGAAGAAGATGGAGAAGGAATCTGAAGTGAGCCATCAACAAAGAAACTTTTATTCTTGACATTGAGGGCCATTAGCAACTTCCAAGAAACATAGTTCTCTCACGGTGACGGTTTATATACGATCACAACACCGGGGTTATCACTTAGGTGAAGGAAGAATGGAGATGTGTAGTCATTAGAAGGACATCTCTGTGTAGGAATCTCAGGATTAGAGGCCATGATGAAGGCAAGAATCAGTGATCTTGAGCAATAACAACATTGGAGATTCGAAGAAAATTTCAAATATGGGCGGATGAAGCATTTCAAACTGATACCATGTTAACAAATAAATTTCTTGATGAATAAAGGATTCTTGGAGAAGAAAACAGCAGGAGAATTAAGAGAGAAAATGAACTGATCTTGATGGAATTGAATGATTGAATTATGTACATTGAACTTGTACTTATACTGTACAAGTATAACTAACAAATAACTAACTATCATAACAAATTAACTGTATAATAGAAAACTAACTAAAACTAACTTTATATTTTAACTATAGTTTAACAAAAAGGTATAAAAAAGGGTGGCGCTATTGGCATCCCCTTTTTTGATGAGTACACTCACTTTCTAATATTTCAAAAATGTCATTAAGTTAGAAGACTATAATACCCTTACTAAAAGCCAAGTTCTAAATACACCCCCCAATCTCTAAGTACACTCAGATCATTCATTACACTTAAATCTACTAAAACACACCCACCCACATCCTTCAGCTACATTCTTCTTCTTCTTCTTCTTTCTTGAGAAAAGCTGAAACTTTGTTCTTATAAACCCTAGTTTTTTCGACACCAACACAACAACTTAAATGGACAACAAAGAATTGATTCCTTCAAATAATGTAAGTATCTTCTTGGTTTTCAACTCAAAATTATGTAATTTATCCACTTTCATCGTTCGATATTTCTGCTGCACCATTGTTTTTCCACCGAGAGGCACGATCATCAACAACATGGAACAATCATCACTTTGATCGTGCCACATGGCAATATGGCATGATTGCATGTTCATATTCTATCTATTGTGCCACTTATAAATATTGGATTTTCAATGATCGTGTCATATTGCCATTTGACACGATGGGGGGTGGAACGATCATGGTTTCCATCGTGCCATTTTGACAGTTTGTTTTTTGGGCTTGTTGATTTTGTTTTAATAGGGTATGGCCTCGTTGCCTACGAAAAATAGTGTTGTTTGTCCTCCCAAGAATGATGAGAATGTTGAAGAGCTTGGTGTTGTTACCGATTACACACACGTATTCACGACGTACGAGTTATTTGTTTCTCGGGATAAATTATTTGATTAGGTGCGTGAGAGAGGACATGAGCACGGCATGGTTATTGTAATAATTAGGTCGGACAGTGGTCAAGGAAAGAAAAGACCTCGGATATTTTTGTCTTGTGAACGTAGTGGGCATTACCGTGATTCAAAAAAGACTAGTGATGTCGAACAAAATGATGCTAACTAAGTTAAAAAAAAGTCTCTAAGAGAGAATCTAGAACAAAGAAATGTGGTTGCCCATTTCGTTTGAGGGATCGACAAGTAACAATTGAAGGAGAATGGCCACTAAATGTTGAATGTGGTGTGCATAATCATCCAATTGCACAATATTTGGAGGGTTACTCTTATGCCGGTCGATTATCAAGAAGTGAGGAAGAATATGTGTTGGATATGTCACATGGTAATACTCGGCTGAAGGACATTTTGTTTGGCCTACAGAATAAGTTTCAAGATAATAAGTCCACCATAAGGACTATCTACAATGCCCGTATGAAGAATAGAGTTGTCGAGCGTGAGGGTCGATCTCAAATGCAACAATTTATGCATAAATTAAAGGAGCATGGATATTTCTATCATCATAGACGTTGTGAGACGAGTAACACCATAAATGATATATTCTTTGCTCACCCTACAAGCGTTGAGTTGTTGCGTGCTTTTCTGAGTGTTATTTTTATGGATTGCACGTACAAAACTAATAAGTACAAGTTACCTTTGTTGGATATTGTTGATGTGACGTCGACACATATGCCATTTTGTATTGCAATTGCTTATATGGAGTACGAGCGGGAAGATAATTATAAATGGGCTTGTTTAGGGATGTCAACGGGGCGGGTTTGGCCAAACTCGTGACCCACCCCACGAAAGAAATCTTAGACCCAGGACCCACCCCGCCCCGCATTGGACCCGGGACCCGGCGAGTTGCACCCGGGAACCTGCTGAAATTTAATGATATGCGTCTGCTGCTAGTTTTTTGTGAATTATTCACGCCCCTGAGTCTTTTAAATTTCATTCATCTAAAATTGTAATTAAAATTCTTGACTCAAACATTAAGTCGCCCAACTTGAAGCTTAACTGCTTCAGAAATCAGAATGTCGCATTAAGGAATGGCACAATTTCTGAAACTATAAATGCCCTACATCAAATACGAGCTCACTTGAGAAGAAAAGTAAGAAACACCAAGTATGACTCAAGTCTCAAAGTAAATAGACTAGATAAAAATTAATATTTAATTGACTATTAATTGTATACGGGGCGGGTCCATAAGGACCAGTTACCTGCCCTAGACCCGACGGGTTTTCTTAAAACGGGTCCAAAACCCACCCAGGGACCCGTTTGACTGGGTTTGAACCCACCTCGAACGGGGCGGGTTTAATACGGAGCCGGGTTTTGACCCGCCCCATTGCCATCTCTAGGTTTGTTCAGTCTTAAAATCATTGATGGACCCATCTTCTCTTCCAATTGTGATTATTACTGATAGAGAATTGGCTCTAATGAATGCAATAGAGACGACATTTCCCACTTCGAGGCATTTTCTCTGTCGGTGGCACATTAGTAGGGGATAGATCCGGTGACCCCCTGCATCGCATCGCGGTGGAGGAAGAAGCGATCTATTGGCCCACCAGGTAGGGGGGACTAGAATCCTGTACAATGAAGGAAACTTCATTAAATAACAGAATTCAAAATATATTCTATTCTACATGTTTAATAGGAAAAACAAATAAATGTGCACCTGAGCAGATACCGTATGCTGAATGGCACGATATATAAGTACCCTGACCTCCTTCCGCATGATAGGCGGTACCATAGCAGATACGTGCTTGTGGACCAAATCTGGCATGATCTGCTGCATAGAAGATGGAACCTCTGCCGCACCGCTGCAGAAACCTCCTGCTGCATCCCAGTTAGACCAAATTCGGGACCAACGCCTTGATCTCCCGCCGTACTAAACGCGGGACCAAGGCCTAAATGGTACTCTCAACCAAAGTCGTCACAATGGCCTCTACCTGCTGCCGCACCAATTCTTCTAATAGCGCTCGATCGGCAGCTAGAGAGGGTGTGGAGGTGTGTGGAGGACCATCTGGAACAACGCCCTCAGGGGTTGGACGATCATAATCACCCATCTCAATATGTGGATCCGCATCAAGGCGATCATCGTCATCCATCAATGAAGTCGACTCATTTATGGTGCGTCGACGCTTTGAAGCTTGAAGAGTAATAGGAGTTGTGGACTTCTTCTTCCCGATCGGGTTATCCCGATGAACATAAACACCACCAGATCAGAGGTCGAGATTGACATGCAATAGATAAGGAAGCTCATTGTCCCTCGCAATCAAGGTTCGGTGCGTATCAATCTACAAAATTGCAAGAACAAAATCAGTAATTAATTAATTATTGCCATAATTTAAAATTTGAAAAACACAAATTACATTGTGAACCTGACGGTCAAGAAAGCCATGCAGATTCACGGAGGACTTCGGAAACTTCCACCGTGTGCAGCGTGGAATAGCAATGTCTGAGGCTGGAACCCCACATGAATCCTCTAGATTGGGTATGGCCTCGTACGCCCATATCTAAGAAGAACAATAAAAATAGTTAAATTATAAGATGTATGTTTGTACTAAATGTAAATTATAAGATGTAAATTACATTAATATCACTTACCAAGAAAGCCCAAACAAATCCGTAAATACTGAAAGTACTCTTAGGCTCGGTGGGTAATAGTGAAAGGTAGTGTCATAAAATGAACGCAGTACTTCCCCGCCAGAAAGACTCCCACTAATCAACGTGATCAACCAAAGTCCACCACGAATCCTCAATGACTGTGGACCTTGGATCCCACGCGAATAGCAAAAAATATGCAACCAACAACTTCGCCACCTTCAACTCATCAGATGGATCATCACGGAATGCACCCCTGTAAAATGCAATAGTAGATCATCCATCGACACCTTAACACCACGGTAGTATCTATCATACAACCCATTGGGAGGCGGAACGTGCTTGGTGTTAGGATCAAATGTGGCGGGGGCAAAGGATAGCCCAGTAATCAAAGCGTACTCATATTTGGAGAACCGAATCAAACGGTTTCCAATCTGAAACCAAAATTCGTCCCTCGCTCCTTTCTTAACAACCTCCTTCGCAATAACGACATGAAGGGCGGCATTACAACTAACCGCACGGTTGTCCATCCGCAATACCAAACCAAAACAGGACTTCCAAAACTCCTCGAATACAAAATCCCCGCAATCATGCAACTCAATTTCTAAGTCGTCAAGAATCGATAACCTGCTGTATAAATTGATCTTCAGCTTTATTGACATAAAGTTCGGCCTCTTCCAAGCCCACTGTGAAAAATAGTAAAAAATCAAAATTAGCAATCAACCACTATCAGCAAATCACATAGAGAAATCTAAAAAAAATTGACAGCTACCATGGCACGATGGCTTATTCATCGGTCGTGCCACTAATAAAGCTATCGTGCCACAAAGGCACAATGGTGGCACAATCGATGAATTAAGCCATCGTGCCTAAGTGGCACGATCGTACAGCCGATCGTGCCACCTAGGGCTTCATCGACCGTGCCATTTTGTCTTCTTCAAAGTTCTACATTTCAAATTTTACAGTCGAAATGGCGCCATAACTACACCCATCTCCAACCCATACCCATACAACTAAATATAAAATAATAGCACACTCAAACTACAAAAATGCAAGTTATTTTAAGACAAAGTGGAGTATAACAATACCTCATCATCTTCTTCGCAAACCGGTGCCAGGGACGGGGCCGATGCTGGTGACTGTGCCGTCGCGTCTCGGCCTATTGTGGATGGTAGTGCACCATCCATGAAATCATCATCATCATCGGGAAAAACCATCCTTCTTCTCTGGTATGTTTGGATTTCACGAGCCATTGTCATTGAATAGAACAATTTTCAGAGGTGGTGGGTGTATTGTTTTGTTTTAGATTGAGAAAATGGGGAGGTGAAAGGTTGGTGTATTTTGGGAAAAAATAAGACCAAGGGTAAAATTGAGAAAAAAAGGGGGTGAACTCATCAATTGGGCCATATTTGAAAAAGTGGGGGGTGGTGTACTTAGAATGTGGGTGTACTCATAAAAAAAGGGGGTGCCAATAGTGTCACCCATAAAAAAGAGCAGTTAAAGAAAAAGCCTGAAAAGGTAAAAATCATTGGTATTGTTCCTACCAAGACTCAAACGTTTGTCTTCCAAAGTGCAAAGATGACACGCTACCGCTCGGGCAAGTTGGTTTAACACCAACATTACTATTGTTTAGTTATATGTATAAAAGAAGAAGAAATCTCCGAAGGCCCTTTCCCATGGGGGCCCTGTGCAGCAATACTACCTTAACTGCCTCAGGGCCGCCCCTATATATGACTTAAATAGGTTAATTATGTTGACACACATATCGACCTAATATCACCTATTTTTTCTTATGTTAATCGTGTTAGATACGAATTTGACCTTAACCTGCGAAGAGTACCTTTGTGTTGATTTATGTTGATGTGTCATGAATTTGTCTTAAATGCTAGCCAGATTGGACATATTTTTTCAGACTGACCACCACCACTATTTGGTATATATTCTAAATTTTCTTGGTATTTTTTCGTGGTTCCATGTATAACTTGGTGGGGCACGCATGCAAAATTGATGCAAATGTTTTTTTGTGTAAGTATAAATAAACCACGAGTTTATAGCTTAAGTAATATTATCAATTTTTTTTAGGGGATTGACCGGAGTTCGAACTCGATATCTTTTAATTTTTTTGAAATTTATCCCATCCATTCCAACCAAACCAGTACTTTCAACTTATTAAAAAAAAGTATAAACAAATAATTAATTATATGTAAAATTTTAATTTTTTTAAATGACAAATGTTTGTTTAATCTATCCTTACAAAGTTTATTTTATTTATTTTAATCAAAAGTATCTCATTTATATATATATATAGATTGGTTTAAATGAGACCAACCCCTTTAGGTTAGTCCATAAGAACACCTATGAACCCTTGATTTAAATTTTTGATGGTGTAGATCTCTTTTGTTATTTTTGGGTTATAAGGGTATGATTGTACTTTTATATTTAATCAGTTTTATTAATTGGATAGTTATTAGCTATTTTTAAGGAAACATAATGCTACCTTTTCAGTTACCCGATTTTTAGGGAGGAAAAATAATCAATTTCAAGCATTTTTTTCAAAATTGATACTTCTTTCCGCCATATTTGTGAACAATCATTTTATTGTATACTTAGTTCAGTGGACTTGTATACTTAGTCATGTTTTATTGTATATTTAGTTCAGTGGATTTGTATACTTGGTTCAGTGGAATCATATTCCTAGTTATATAAGTAGTTTAGTGAATTTGTATACTTAGTTCTGTGGATTTGTATACTTCATTCAATGAAATTGTATACTTAGTTATATAAGTAATTCAGTGAAATTGTGTATTTAATTCAGTGTAATTGTATAGTTAGTAATATTTTAATGTATAGTTAGTTCAATGTAATTGTATACTTAGTTAAATGTTATGCATACTTAGTAATGTTTTAATGTACAGATAGTTTAGTGTAATTGTATACTTAGTTAATTGTTTATGTATACTTAGTAATGTTTTAATGTATAGTTTGTTTAGTGTAATTGTATACTTTTCATTAATTGTTGCATGATTCTGTTGCCATATTTGAATAATTTGCAGGTTCGGATGGGAAAGGAGAAAAAGAAAAGGTGAATTGCTTGATTATGGGACGTGATTTATGGGAACGTGATCAATAACGAGATCACGTCCCTATAATGTAGGAGGATGTTACCATGTCTGATTTTATGGATTCCAATTTTACCCTTTCTATTGTATAGTTAGTTACGAAAACATGTATAGATTGTAATGTATCTTGGCCATTGATTTACTATTTGGATGGTCTAGATTCGGTCTTATGGAGGGTGGTCTCACAAGATCCTCTCCTATATATATATATATATATATATATATATACATAACAAAAGTATCTCATTTATATATATACATACTTTTTTTTTTTTTTGTTTTGGTTAAGATTAATGTAATGAAAGACAAAGTGCCCACCGCAGTTCCTAATATTTCACATATGGGAAAATAATTTTTTTGGTCTCGTATCTTATACTATTTGGTGATTTAGTACTTTAAGTAGTCACCTTCCAATTTAATCTAATAATTTTTTTTAAGAATTTGGACTTTGAATCTAATTTTGACCAAAAATGTGTAATTTTGTCGAAAATTGTTGGATAGATATTTATTCGAACCAAAAGTGATTTATAAAAGATTGAATTTGATTCAATTGATTAATTTTTTTGGTGTCTGTGATTGGTAAGCTAAGATAACTGGTAAAATAATTGAATAAAAAAACTAAGCTAAGATTGGGGGAAACACCGCAAGAAAAAACCAATTTCAATACAGAAAAATTTGTAGGTATAATTTGTAAAATGTAAGTAACTATTGTGTGTAAAATTATTGTAGGTAAATATTTACCAACAAAATCCAAAGTTGCTGGCAAATAGCTAGAGTGTTTCTGTTGGTAAATTTTAAAAATTGTTTGTTATTTGTGGGTAATTGGTCGGTATAGTTCGGGTAAAAATAATATTTTTTGTTTTGTAGGCATTTGTAGATAATTATAAAATTTCGTGACAAAATCAATTTTTTCGGTAATTCTATCGGTAAACTGAAATTTTCTTGTACTTAAAGTTATAAGTACTGAGAATATATAAACTACAAGAAATAAAATACTAGCTAGTGATAGAATTTCGTGTGATGACATAAAAGTTGGATTAAAACCACATATTAAGTAATAAATAATTTTAATTTAAGTTGTCTCGAGTAATAATCAATAATTATTGCCATATATATGTACAATGATAACAATTTTTTTAATCAATAATTAGTAAATACTTCTGTTAATCGCACTATATATACATGTCATTTACTATCAATAATCATAATTGGAAGCTATATATATTGAAAGTTCTAGTTAAAAGGTGACGGTCTAAACATTATTTTGTGTTACTATTAAATTTGTGACAATTATTACTAAATAAATTAGTTATAATTTTACAACATCCAAAATTTTATTACTAGTATTATACTTTTTGTAGAAAGGACCAAATTTGTGTTGTCTGGTTGGGAAGGATCCCTGAATCTGATGCCACGCAAAAAACAAAATCCCTAGCATTTTTTCCCCTCCCTCTCCCTTTTACGCCCCCCCCCATCCCCCCTCCCTCCTTCCCCCTCCCCCTCCCTGTTCTCTATTGGAAGGATATCAAATAGCGATCCCTTGGGCGTATAAAGGTGGCCGAAATTTTTGGTCCAGAGCAAAAGCGGGTCGGAGCTTCACGGAGGTGTCTCAGAGCGGAGAAGACGATGGGCTGCGGCAGTAGATTTGGGAGAGGGAGAGGCAAATTTTTGTTTTTTTTCTCTAGTTTGTTAGTAAATCTGTTGTTTTCTTATTTTGTTTGTGTTTTCTTTTCTCGGTTGATTTGCGAAATTCATAGGCGGATCAGTTTTTTCCGTTCTGCAGTATGTAGTGGTTGCTCGTGCCCAATTTTAGTTTTTTGGTGTGTTACAGTCTACTTTAAGGAGTGCTGAAGTCTCCCGGCGTAGAGTGGTTAGTTTGGGGTGGGTAGTTTTTTAGTCCATGTGAATCTGAATTGGTTTTACCAATTCCTCGCTTGTCTCTTAGTTAGTCTTGTCGGCTCTTAGCTTTGACTACAATTGTAGTTATAATTTAAATTTTTGAGTTGTTATAATAAAATTTTATGTTCCGACAAAAAAAAAATGCTAGCAGATTGGACACAATTTCCAGACTGACCACCACCACTATATATAAGGTATAATTCCATCACGCAAAATTTTTATATTGAAAGGCATTTATATTAAAAACAAATATTATTTTGAAAATAAATGTTTTTAATAATATAGCAACATAAATTAAATTAAAACAATGACATGATTAAGTGTAAAAATCCTTAGTTTTTTTAAATGACTAGTGGTGTGCTACTCTCCTATGGAAACACATGACCTACCACAAATAAATTAAGCTAATTTTTAATATTTCTCAAGATATGTAATCAACATAAATACACAATTAATACATTTTTTTTGTTTTACTCGAGATTTTTTTTAAAAAGCTTTCATGTAAAAAATTCTGAAATATTAGAAGATGAAAATATATATGAGACAAAAAAATATTTGGCCTTGTGAAATGCTGAAAATATGAAAATCAGGTGGAAAATAAAACCAAATCTAATAAACATATTTGTTTGAAATATTTAATTTGGACTAACATATATTAATTAAATATGCATAGTTGTCTTACGATTTAATCCAATTAAAGTGATCTACTAAAGTTTTAATTTTGGATTAAAAGGATATCAAATTGTAATGAGATTAAATGTGTAGATACTATTAGGTGATATTCTATTTGTTGAGGGACCAAATAGAAAATAAAGCGGATACTTATCCAAAGCGGTTATGGTCCCTAAAACAACAGTTCTTAAAAGCCAGATAACTTAAGTATTCTTTCTACATAATGTTTTACAGTTTTAGAGAAAACTCTCAAGGCAGAATCGTTTGTTTTGAAAGACCAAACCAAAATCAAGAATTAAAAGGGATAGAAGTGTATTTAGAGATGTTATGGGTGTATATAGAATTTTGCAGGGTACTAAGTGTATTTTAATTTTTTCAGTTAATAATATTTTTGTAATAAAAAAATGTGTATTAATATGTTTTGACACCACACAACATGAAAATCATGAGAATGAAAAATATAACCAAACCATGGGGAGGAGATCTAAACATTCCCGCAACAACTAAAAATTCCATAGATCAATTTACATAACTTACATAATATTTAGGCCAACTTTTTTAAAGCCAAATTCTTAGGCGGCCTTCCTCTTCCCCTATTGGCAGAGCTCATCTTATTTGGTGTTTCCATGAGAATCAAATTACCAGAAATTGCATCAAATTCAAATCTGATTTTGGTTCCAACCAACAGCTTGTTTGCTCTCCGAAATACGACCCATCCTTTAGCCATGCAAATCCAGAGTGTGTTTGTGTTTTTTTTCCTGTATAATTCAACTCGCCATTTCTTCCCTTGTGCATTTTGCAAGTTTATAGCACTTTTTCTTGATATTCCCGTCTCCCGTGCAAAAGCTCTCGGAATTGTCTGAAAAGTACTTACAATAGTTCAATATTAACATATACAATAATGCAATAATTAATTAAAGGGATAATTACCAAAAAAAAAAAAACTCCGAGGATCGGGCTAATTACCAAAAAAAAAAAAGACTTGAAATTTGATTCTGTCTTATATAATTTTTCGTAATTTTGAAACATCTCTGAATTTTTTTGTAGTTAGCCCAAATCAAGGATTTTTTTTTTGGTAATTATCCCTTAATTGAAACATATTTGGTGTACGATTGTGGTCACCATCCAGTATCGGTTTCGTTTCTCGATAACGCCTGTAAAGCTCTTAATCTCGCTCAAGTACTCTTCATCACTTTCACAATTTTCCTTTTTGATTTTGGATTTTCGCATTTTGGAAGCAATATTTTTACCTGTTTTTGTTGCAAATTCCACAGTAAACCAAAAAAATATGAAATTGGAAGGGAAAAAAAGGGATGATTACAAAAACACCCCTGATGTTCAGGCTAGTTACAAAAAAAAAAACCCAAAAATTTTTGAAAATTGCAAAAAGAAAACCTTAAGGTTGATCTTTGAGAGGGTTTCGTGTAATTTTAAAACATCTCTAGATTTTTTTTTGTAATTAGCCCAAACTCAGAGGTGTTTTTGTAATTATCCCAAAAAGAAAAGCACAACTTTGAGAAGGTTTGCTGATGAAGTAGGCTCTTTCAGGATTCCTTCCTTTCCATAAATTTCAACCTGGAAAGTTGATTTGTTGACCAATTTGAACACAAGAAAATCCATTCCACTTAGCTGATTATCCTTCACAAATTCGGGCCAACCATTTCTGAAATAGAAATCCTCATCGGGCTTTTAAATCTCGACATCCCATGATTTTCCAGATTCAGTTTTCAAAGTGGCTGCATGAGGCAGAATTTCACCATATTTCTTGACAAACTCAATTGGTATACGCTATAACATCAGTGGAATATATAAGATATTGTTTATTGGCCAATTAATTAAACATATGAATACAAAAAAAAATAGAGAAAGCTAATTAATTACCAGCTTGGAGGAAAAATCAAATAGTAAGATCTTGAAAAATGATGCATGCTTGTAAATTTCCAAACTTGTCATTTGATAGTTTAGGACAGCAATTTGATCACCAGCTATATGTAAAACTTATTTATCTCTAACTTGTGGTAGCTTTAACTAAAAGGGTGAAGAAATTTCAGGGAAAAGTTAACCATAAAAAACAAGAACAGTGCATGGAAGACAAGTAGCAGCCAGCTTTTTAGTCAAACAAGCAAAAGGGCAGCACTTTTTTGGGAAATCTTGCAATATGATTCTCTACTCAAATTAACCACAGGTTTAACAAATTTATTATTTGGCCACTCAAATACGTAATAATCTCAAGATTCGGTTCAAGAAGTGTGGTTCAAAACAGTGTTCTAAAAAGTGATACGCGCTAGTTGGGCGGTAGGCTGGGGCCTATCGCCTAGGTTAGAGCCTCGGAGAGGTTAGGTGGAACCTGGACAGAGTTAGGGGAGACCTAATTGGAAGAAAAACATAGACGAGCAAAGAGAGCCTAACGCCTAGACGTGGACTAATCGGGGCTAGACAAGAATTTTTAGAACAATGGTTCAAATATTAATTTGGTTCATATCATTAGCTCTTGGGTGACCATATACTGTGAGGCACTTAAGCTAAGACTAATTGAAAAGATAATGAAACTAAAATGTAAAACCGTAAGTTAAAAGTGAAAAGAAATGAAATAAATATAGAGAATTTACACTACGAGAAATTATATATATATATATAGTAGTAACAAAATTTCATGTGATAGTATAAAAGTAATGTTCAAAAGCATATATTTAGTAATATGTTCTTTTATTTAAGTTGTCACTATTAATAATTTGTAATTACAGTCATTTTCTATATAGTGATAACAAATTTATATCAAAATCATGGTGACAACACTTATCTCAAAAGGTTGCCACTATATTAGTCATTTATACATTATCAATCATTATTACTTAAAAGCCCTATATATTGTCAGTTTAGTTAAAAATAATGTCAATTTGTATTCCTAGTTAATTCATGAGAATTATTCCGATAATAAATTATTGTTAGATATATTATTAATGATAATTTTTACAATATCCAATATTTTGTCACTGGTGCAATATTCTAATCTGTAAAGGTTAATACGTCCATAGTTAGAGTTTGGGTTCGTATTTTTTTGAGTTAAGTATACCGACATTCTAGCATTATCATGAGGATTGCGAAAGCTGTTGGCACTTCGGTTCAGATTGATGAACGCTCATTGAATGACTCTCTTGGTCATTTTGTTCAGGTTTTGGTGGACATTGATTTAGATAAGCCGCTACAGGATTACATTATGGTGGAACGTGTAGGGCACTGTTCATTTGTTCCTTTAAGCTTTGAGAAACTTCCTTGATTTTGTGCAAATTTCTGTATTACGGGTCATAACTCTTCTTCTTGCCATCGCGTGGTGCCTCATTCTTCTCATAAAGATTAGTATGCTCATGATTCCTCTCAACGGGAAGGTCCAGAGATCGAAAGATATATCATCCAGTCTATTCCTCTACGGACAAGGGTATGGTTGTTGAGGGAAAAACAGACCCTAATCGGGTTCCGGTTAAGGGTAAAGAGGTCGAATCTGAAATTTGGGTACAAGTTAAGAGAAGGTCAGGTCGTTCTACGGAGGGTGGACCTTCTTCATCTTCAGGTATGCATAGTAAGAACTCGTATGATATTTTGGGTGATGACTCGGGTGATTTGCCACGTGATAACACGAATTTGGACCACCCACCCAACAATAATACTAGCACTAACAAACGACAATCTAGATAGAACCATGGTTCCTTATCATCCACCACAACAAGGTTCTGTCTTGGTTACCAAGGATGCGATGATTACAATGAACTTGAATGAAAAAGGGGCAGACATATTTACATTGCGCAATGAAAACTGTTTCTAATAGTCTTCCTCTCAACGATTATATTCTTAGCTCTAATGATCCTTCCAATGGGTTCAAGACTATGGTCACTGCTGCAGGAAATGTTAGTCAGATATGACGAATGAAGAAGATCAAGTTGATGCAGACAAATTGGAAACTTTAACGACCAAGCTAGGCGACTCCTCAACTACTCCGCTTGTCTTTCACTTATGTCATGATTCCTCAGAAGTTATGAACGCTATGACAATTGTGGCTTGAGGATCCTGGGCCGACATTCCACAGGATACTCAAGCACGTGCTAAAAAAACCAAATGACAGCGTCATTCGGAAATCTTCTAGAAATAGACGTCCTTCATTTAGATTGTGATTTTAAGTTATTTTTGTTATTTCTGTGTTTCTCTTTTCCTTTCATTTAATTTATTTACATTTATTTAAAAAAATTGTCTGACATATTATGTACTTGTTTGGGAGCACTTTTGAAATGGACTTTTCGATCTAAAAGTCCATTTCAATAAATTTTCATGTTTGGTGGTTATTTTGGAAAGGACTTTTGAATAAGTCACTCTTCCAAAAAGTCATTATAGAAAAGTGAGAATGAGACGCTTTTAAAAAGTCCATTTTCGATAAATCCATTTTCTAAATGGACTTTTCCATAAATGCTCCCAAACAAGCCCTATATTTTTTGTAGCGATAGGAGGATGTGTTGTATCCATAGTTCTGAAGGGCTCATGAATAAGACAACGGACTTGTACTGTTATATAATCATATTGCTAGATTAGTATTAATTTCTTGTGCTAATAAATTAAAAAGCTTTTCATCACATTTGACTTGTCATCCTTAATTGACACTACCCACTGTTGAGAACTATATTACATACAAAAACTCAAAATCACGATGAAACCCTTCTAACAAAATACACAATCTCAGAAATTGTTCATCTAACAAGATACACAATTCTCAGAAATTGATTATAGCTCAATTTTGAGCATTTTAATCCAGACCATTCATCTGAGATCAAATCCCACCGGCCCACCTTTCCCACGACCTTGTATTCAAGATAAAAAAAAATAAGATACAAAATTCTTCACATAATTGAAAGCAAGTCTTCACTGGACTAGTTTTCTCCATTGAGCAGCTTAATTTGGATCACATTCTTATCCGGAATGTATTCGAACAAGTAAGTTTTCTCATAGACTAAACCATTTGTCCTTCTGAATTCACTCCAGCCCCTACTTATGTCCAGCCTAAACCATGACAAAATAGGGACCTGATGTAGTATAACAGGCCAACACCGCTGCTTCGGAGGATATTGCAGCACCACAGCTTCTTTGGTCATTAAACCGGCTGCCACTGCGAATTCTTTACGAAACGTCTGAAGTTCAAGAAAGGGAATCGCGTAGTGTAAGATAGAATAAACGTATGTAGCAGACCAAGAAAATGGACACAAAGCCAAATCTTGGCCAAACTTATTTTCGTAGAGATTTAATTAGGGAATTTACCAAGCCTGATCTGTGATGTTTCTTTAGAAGTAGTTTGAATTGTGGATGTGCTTCATCTGTAGTGTATTCTTGTTCTTGTGTGCCATCACTTCCTGCAGCTTCATTCTCCACAATATATGCCCTTGGTTTTTTGTTGTTCACCTCTGTTTTGTGATATATATTACAACGAATACGATAGAAATTGCAAGGATTGGCTACATTCAAAAGATTAACCATTGAGAGAATGGTTGCAATCACCACATCATCTCACTTACTATTTTTTTCCAGCTAGATTTAGTAAAAGGGACTAATTACAGTGGAAAAGATATGTTGGTTTACCAAAACTCTCAAAGGCAAGCTCTAGTTAATAGTACAATTTATCAATTTCAAGAAAACAATTTAGTTACACATCAAAACTCAAACTTATATTATTTTTTTCTAAAAAATCTACAACATAATAAGTACATAACACATGATCATGATTTTAGATCCCACTGCTCATAATGCAACAGAGAAAATTCAAGGAAAACACACATTGTTTAAGTAAAATCCAGGCCTTAAATCTATAAATGACCAGGAAACAGAGATAAAATCCCAACAACAATCTACCCGAAGCAATTTACACTCAAACATTACATGAAAATATAAACAGAAAAATCAAATTCTAAGATTAAGAAGAAATTGAAAAAGCAAACCGGGGGTGTTAAGGTTGATGCATGTGCCATTGAAGCTATCAGAGCCGTCGAACGGAGAATTACAGGCTGAAATTTGCCTTTCGCAGCCACTGGTTCCATAAATCGAGACATCAAAAGTAGACTTGCCAATACTAAACCAGAACACCAGAAACTCTCCCAATTTCAACCCAACACCATTAGCAAATTTTGTCCAGCCCCGAGTGAAGCAATAGTGCTCCTCCTCCATTTTCTCCAACTCCACATTCCAGGTCTCCTCGGAATTCGTTCTCAGCTTCGTATTTTCAGGAAGAAATTCCCCATATTTCCGAACGAATTCAGGTGGCAATTGCTGCAATTAAAGAAATACAGAAAACGAAGAAACCCATAATCTCCTTACCCAAATTTATAAAAAAAAAAAATCCATGTTTGATAATAGAAAAGACTAACCATGTTGCAAGTGAAGTCATTAATCATGACCTTGAAAAAGGAAAGGCCTGGATTTGGGTTTCCTTCCCATTTTTGCTCTCTACTCTTTGACAGAAGAGAGAGCAAAAATCATGTTGAAAGCTCATATAAACTGTGGCAACTGACAATAGGCCCCTCACATCCTCCTTTTATTTTAGGTGAAATTTCAGTTTGCCCCTTTAACTTATATAAGGTTACGATTTACGCCTTTCAAATAAGAAATATACTTTTAATATTATAACTACTTTTTTTTAAAGTTAATATTATAACTACTTTCTAATAAGAAATATTGTTAGTCCAAGTGGCTACGATAATCTAGAGGAGGGGTGAATAGATTATGCCGATTTTTCGCAAATCGCCCTCTTTTTCAAATGAACAAGTAATTGACAAAAATGTAAATGCGAAAATTAACCAACACTCGATAATTTATAGTAGTTCAACCCACATAGGGCTAATCTACTACCTACCCCAAGATATCTCAGGGATGGATTTCAAAAAGAAAAAAAGATTTTATTAATTACCACAATTAATACAACACCTTGAGGATTACCACAATCCTCTTACAACACCTTCAAGGAGATTACCACAATCTTCCTTCACCACCTTAGAAGACTACCACACTCTTCAAACACCTATCACCTAGATCACCCAAGTGTATTCTTACCACAAGAATACTCACAAGGATGTCTTGTGTTGAATGATGGACAAAATTCGGGATTACAACTCTATGAAACCAATCAAAGATTGAGTGCAAGTGTAATCAAGAATCAAAAAGCCTAGACCTCTATTTATAGGGAAGTCTTCACCAACATAGGCTCCCAACATAGGCTCCTCTATCTTCACTTTTTTACAAAAGAAGATCACAAGATGTGGAAATATTGTACAAAAATCAAAAGTAAATCTTGTTGTCAAACATTTCAAAAAAGATAACTTTCTTTGTCACAAAATAGCATAGGGCGACGGGTTGCCTGTTGAAGATTTCGAGCGTTTGAAAAAATAGTGCGATCCAGGTAGGGGTTGCGGTGCGGCCGGTCGGAGGGTCGGCCGCCGTCGCCCCGGTGCGGCCAGTCGGCCCTCCTCGGCCGTCCCCTGCTCCATTTTTTCAAGTCAAGTATGTTCTTTTATTTTTCACCTCTTGGTCAAGTGGAAGTCGACCTCTTGTGCGACCGGTCGACCTCCAATTTGAAATGTTGTTCGATTTTTATCAAAAATAAACTTCAAGAAATACTCCAAAAAAATAGTAAAAATATTTTAAATCACTTGGGAGTATTTGAACAACATTTATAAACATTGTTTTGGTGTAAAAACCAAATTAAACAGAACCAACAAAAGTGTTGTCCATTTTTATAGAATAATAAATACTAAGAAATACTCCAAAAATTAGTAAAAACATTTTAAATCATTTATGAGTATTTGGACAACATTTATAAACATAGTTTTGGTATTAAAAACTCATTTAAACATAATCATCAAAATCTTGATAAAAACATTTATCTAACAAACTCCCCCTTTTTGATGATTACAAACCAAAACAATTTTAGAAAGTTGATTTTAAAACAAAACAATTTTTCCGGTCTAAAACATCAATCCATTTTAAGCAAGATTCATCATAAGTATAAACACACAAGGATAGGAGCAAAGATTTTTCAAAATCATTTTTGCACAAGCTCCCCCTATCAATATGCATATCAAGAACAAGTATACAAGCAACAACTAAAAGCTAAAAGCTTAGCTTTTACAACTTAAGCTTGAATTTCATGAGCTTATAAGCTCCCCTGTCACAAGACATCATTAGTCAAGCATAAAAGTCCATAATACATCACATGGACTAAGTATTGTTCTGACTTATGGCTTTCAAGAGCCCTGACTTATAGCTTTTCTTGCGAGCTTATTTTTGCTTCTTTGAGCATATGAGCCTTTTCCTGTTTCTCCCCCTTTGGAATCATCAAAAAGAATGTTAGCACGATAAAAATATCATACAATCATATCAAAGTGCGCAATTTTATCGATATATCGGCGTTTTGAAAATTGAAACTTAAATTCCAAATAAAAGGGAAAAATTGATCAATTGACTTGCAAAAGCTCATTTGATTGATAAAACATGATCTCTATAAACTTATAAGACTTTTCAAATCAAGAAAATCACGTTGGTGATGAATCTTTTATTGAAACATTTTGTCGAACACTTGACGTGCGTCGAATAAAACTAGAAGTATATAACGCCTTTGAAATTCATTTAAGCCAAAAATTTTCATCACCAATTCAGTTCAAACAACATTCAATACATCATAAATATTAAGCTCATCACATTCATATGAAACTAGCATCAAGAATTTTGCAAATAAGTCAAAATCTTAAGGGTTCAACCCAATTGAGCAAATGGAGTAGAATTCTTACCATTTATTCGGTAAAGATGAGCAATGATGATGATAATCGAGCTTAATGAAGTCCAAAATATAAAACATATGCAAGAAAACAAATTTGAAGTGAAATTTGTGTGAATTCAGCAAAGGGACGAAAAATGGCCAAAATAAGTTAAAATGAAGAATCTTTGTCAAGACGAAGCGGTTTTAATCAATTTTAGGCTTAGGGCGACCAGGTCGACATTGTCTTGACATTTTGAAGAAATCGAATATTCAACCAAAAATCCGATTTTTCGCCCCTAAGTTTTAAAAACATGCAAAATGCAAACGTAAACCTCATTCAATATGCATTATGTCTAATCGAGCTCGTATGGATGCAAAAGTCTCGGAAGATAGCTGTTTTGTAAAAATGTCCGCTAATTGATCTTGAGATGGTACAAAAGATATCTCAATTTTCCGTTTTGAAACACAATCCCTTAGAAAATAATGTCGAATCTCAATATGTTTAGTACGGTTATGATGAACCGGGTTTTGAGCAAAGTTTATAGCGGATATATTATCACAAAAGATAGGAACACTTTCAAAAGAACATTTATAATCCGCTAAGGTTTGTTTCATCCAAAGAATTTGAGTACAACAAAATGCCGGAAATATATTCGGCCGGCCGTTGAAAGTGAAACATGAGTTTTGCTTCTTTGAAAACCAAGATACTAGGCAATCGCTTAAGAATTGACATGATCCAGGAAGTACTTTTCCGATCATCAATATTTCCGCATAGTCCGAATCACTATAACCTTTAAGAGAAAAATTTTCATTCTTTGGATAAAATAAACCATATTATTGAATAGCACATTTCAAATATCGAAAAATCCTTTTAACGGTACTTAAATGAGATTCTTTGGGATTGCTTTAAAAACGAGCACATAAGCATACGACATGAAGAATATCCGGTCTCACGTGCGGTTAAATAAAGTAAACTACCAATCATACCTCGATATTTGGATTCATCAACCGACTTGCCTTTTTCATCTTTTTGTCTATCTTGACATTTGTTGACATTGGTGTAGAGCGGTTCTTCCTTCTTCAATGCCAAACTTCTTTAGAAGTTCTTTTGTATACTTTGATTGAGAAATGTATATTCCTTCTTGGCATTGCTTAATTTGAAGTCCAAGGAAGAAATTGAGCTCCCCCATCATACTCATCTCGAATTCACCTTGCATTAACTTAGAAAATTTCTTGCACAAAGATTCATTAGTAGCACCAAAGATAATATCATCAACATAAATTTGCACTAATAAGCAATCTTGCCCTTTTTCAAAAACAAAGAGAGGAGTATCAACTTTTCCTCTTATAAATCCATTTTGCAAAAGGAAAGAGCTAAGTCTATCATACCATGCATGGGGTGCTTGTTTTAAACCATACAAGGCCTTCTTAAGTTTAAAAATATCATTTGTCCTAGAAAAATTTTCAAACAGCGGAGGTTGTTTTACATAGACTTCTTCTTGAATAATGCCATTTAAAAAAACGGATTTAACATCCATTTGGTAAAGTTTAAAATTTTTAAAACAAAAATAGGCAAGTAAAATACGAATAGCTTCTAAACGTGCTACGGGTGCAAATGTTTCATCATAATCAATACCTTCTTCTTGACAATAACCTTGAGCTACTAACCTTGCTTTGTTTCGAACAATATTGCCTTGGTCATCGAGTTTGTTCCGAAATACCCATTTTGTACCAATAATTGTTTGAGATGGAGGACAAGGTACTAATTCCCATACATCATTCCTTTCAAATTGTTGTATCCAACATGTCCAAGTCGCCTATGCCATAAGCTGGTTAAATCATTATTGGCAACAAGGCAAGAAACATTTTGACTAACCAAGTCACTTGTACAAATTTTGTAAAGATTGCCTTTTCTACTAGCTTCACAAATAATTTTATCATTTTTAAGAACAATGCATTTTTCTTTAGTAAATGAAACAACATAATTTGAATCACAAAGTTGGCTAACACTTATCAAATTGAACTTAAGCCCTTCTACTAATAAAACATTACTAAGAGAGAAAGAAGAGTTACCAATGTCTCCATTGCCAATGATTTTTCCTTTGCCATTGCCGAACATGACCATACCCTCTTCTTGGAGCTTGATGTTGGTAAAAAGTTCTCTCCTTCCGGTCATATGGCGTGAACATCCGCTGTCCACGAGCCATTTTGAATCTTCCATTGTTGTTATAGCCCCTATAACCTACAAAGGAATTATTTTTAGGTACCCTATAATTTTGGGGTCCATGGGGGTTAGCCTTAAGACCTTTAGGTCTCCAATAATAGCTAAAATTATTCTTCAATTTACAATTGCTAGCATAGTGTCCATTTTTACCACAATAAAAACAAGTAATAATATGAGGACTATTAGCACGTACAAAGGTTGGACCTTGGTCTTTTTTCTTAAAAGCATTTTGAAAAGGTTTGTAACCAAGTCCTAATTTAGAATGCTCACCTCTTTGTGCATCTAAAATTTTTGTGACTTTATCCGTACTTAAATTGAATCGATGCACATCTTTTTTCAGATTTTCGATATCATTTGTGAGCGTTTGTTTTTCGGTATCAAGAGTACGGATGATAGGTGTGAGTTTTGCATGTATTTTAGGGAATATTTATGGCTATAATTGTTTATAAACATGCAATAACGTGTATGAAATGGTATATATTCGCTCTTTGTGGAAAAAGATATTATGCTTGCTTGTTTTGTAGGAATTTAACGATATTTGGAGTGATTTTGTGACAAATACGAGCATTGCTACCTAGAATCATCAAAAATCGAGCGATTACACCCAATCGGAAGCCAACTATATGGAGTCTAGAGTCATTGTGATGAGTCGTGTGTCAAAAGAAGCTTGGATGATCAAACAATAAGGAGATTTATCTCAAGGAACATCCAAACGCGTATGGAATTTCCAACCTTTGGGTTTAGTATTTTGGCCATAACTCTCTCTACAAAATCGATATTGAGGTGATTCACGTGGCTATGGAAAGCTAAGAGAGAGGGCTACAACTCTTATGAAGACCCCGCAAGCAAATTCGGACGTTTGGGTGGTGCACGGGCCACCCGTGCGTGGACGCACGACCCGTGCGTTCTACAGAGGCTGGATTGTTTCTACAGGATGGCGCACGGGTAACCCATGCGTGGGCGCACGACCCGTCGCGCCCTACAGAGACTGGATGTTTTCCAATGGCTTTGAGCACGGGTAACCCGTGCGTGGCGCACGACCGTGCGTTTCTTGCGAAAAACTCCAAAAATGACAAAGAATTGACCAGAGACTTCAAAAAAGGGTATAAATACACTTCTTGGGGCGCACACCAGGGGAGGAAAGGTCTGGAAAAGACCCAAGAACACAAGAAATAGCTCAACTTCATCAAGGAAGAATCAAGAGAAGAATCGGGTCGAATCGGAGCTTGAGGATTGAAGATAAATCGAGAGATTATCCATTTCCCTAAGTTTTCTCATTCTTTGTGCTTTAATCTTTCATTTTAGCTTGTCATGAATATGAACAATTTGTCTATGAGTTGTTTATTTGTAATGAGTAGCTAAACATCTTGTGATTTCCGGGTTTTGGTAGTAGATTAATTAAACTCTTGTTGAATGTTTTAATCTTGGTTGAAATTATTATCTTGAAGCCTATTTGAGTACTTTGAGCTTATTCTTGTTTTATCACTTGGCCAATGATTTAACATGTTTGATATATTGATTCATAATTCGAGAGATGAGTTTCAATATTAGATCTTGAGTACTTGACATGAATATTTGCATGAATCGAGAGGTTTGTGAATATTTGTGAGGACATTTGATCTTTTGTGCATTTGGGAGTTGTGTATCTTATGTTGAGTAGAGATGCTAGCATAGATATTTCAATCTACATTTTATATGCATCTCGAGAGGGAGGATAAAATAGCTTTGTGATCGTCTTATAGGAATATTGATAATAACTTTGGCTTTGATTAAATCGGACAACAAGAGGAATATTAATTGAAACCATAATCCGGGAATCCATTTTATTCTCTTGATAATTCCATTATTATTTTCATCTTGTGTTTTTGTGGTTATTCTTGTCTTTACCTCCACAACAATCATCCAAATATTGATCGTCTAAATAAAAATAAGACTATCTTAGTTCAATACTTAGCACATTAATTTATTAGTCTCTGTGGATACGACCTTGCTCACCCTATTCTATAAACTACACCGTACACTTGCGGTGAAGCTAAAAATATAGGCGAACAACGGACCATAGTAAGAGTAATTGCATGAGCCTTATCAAGAGAGTCATAAGAAGTAAATAATTTATCTTTTTCTAATTTAAGCTCTTTATGCTCCTTTTTCAAATTCTTGTATTTAATAATCAAATTTTGAAACTCATTTTGCAATTCATCAAAATCACATTGTAATTCATCAACTAGGGAAGAAGATGAAACATTAGAGTGTACCTCGGTACTTTCATCGTCTATGGCCATAAGATCATGTTCGGATTCTCCCTACTCGTCGGTTGTTTCAAGAATTCATCCCAAGTTTCGACGTCCGTATTTAATGCCTTCGTTTTCGGAAAAGGCTTTTTCTTCTTTTGTTCCTCTTCCGCTAATTTTGGGCAATCGGCTATGTAGTGCCCGGATTTTCCGCATTTGAAACAAGAATTGTCTCTTGGCTTTCTTGCTTTATTTTTGTTTACAAATTTTGCAAATTTTCTAACAAGAGCCGCCGTTTCTTCATCATCCTCATCACTAGCATAATAAACATTATTAGAAGAAGATGCTAAGCCTTTAATAATATTTTGTACACTGTTTAGAGGTGGATGGTTGAGAATTTTTCCTCTCCTCGAGATATACTTCATAAATAAGGAGGTTCCCAATGAGCTCATCAAACTTGAGTGTCTCAAGATTTTGAGCTTCCGTGATTGCCGTCACCTTTTCGGACCATGAGCCGGGAAGGGCATTTAAGACTTTGGTCACCTTATCTTCTTTCGGAGATGACCTTTCCAAGAGCCACAAGAGGATTGACAATGTTGTCAAGCCTTTCCACCATTTTGCTTTCACCATCATGCATATTGAAATTTTCAAAGTCTTTTACAAGCATTGTTTTTCTTGCTTGCTTCACTTTCTTTGTGCTCTCATAGATGGTTTCTAATTTTTCCCAAACTTCATGTGTCGACCGTATGCCTCTTATGCGATTATATTTGGTGGCGGTAAGAGAGCAATGTAAAATGTTTAAGGCCTTACCGTTTAAAGAGAAAGCCTTC
This sequence comes from Rehmannia glutinosa, assembly GCA_016081115.2. NCBI lineage: Eukaryota > Viridiplantae > Streptophyta > Magnoliopsida > Lamiales > Orobanchaceae > Rehmannia > Rehmannia glutinosa. Next base: position 12,825,515 of record CM071929.1, on the reverse strand, counting down.
TTGTCATTTTCATCATATTCCTTGAACGGCTTGGGAGTTGTGGTACCATCCTCCAATTTTGTTGTTGGTTGAGCAACTCCTTCAATGACCACATTCCAAATATCAAATCCGCACCCTTGTAGAAAGCACTCCATGCGGTCTTTCCAAAATGCGTAGTTGTTGGCGTCGAATAGTGGTGGCTTGTTGGTGGAGGCGCGGTGGTGAGATAAGCTTCATTCGTAGCCATGGATCTTTCCTCTTTACTCGGAATGAGCTAGCCAAAGAGTTTGGCTTTGATACCACTTGTTAGTTCAAGTGGCTACGATAATCTAGAGGAGAGGTGAATAGATTATGCCGATTTTTCGCAAATCGCACTCTTTTTCAAATGAACAAGTAATTGACAAAAATGTAAATGCGAAAATTAACCAACACTCGATGATTTATAGTAGTTCAACCCACCTAGGGCTAATCTACTACCACCCCAAAGTATCTCAGGGATGGATTTCAAAAAGAAAAAAGATTTTATTAATTACCACAATTAATACAACACTTTGAGGATTACCACAATCCTCTTACAACACCTTCAAGGAGATTACCACAATCTTCCTTCACCACCTTTATAAGAGTACCACACTCTTCAAACACCTATCACCTAGATCACCCAGTGTATTCTTACCACAAGAATACTCACAAGGATGTCTTGTGTTGAATGATGGACAAAATTCAGGATTACAACTCTATGAAACCAATACAAAGATTGAGTGCAAGTGTAATCAAGAATCAAAAAGCCTAGACCTCAAAGATGTGCAAGTGAAAGTACTTAGGCTATTACAACAAGAATGTAAAAATGAAACCTTGAACAATTTGCAGATTTCTTGTTGTGTATTTTGCTTGTGTGTTTTGTATCTTGTATCTTCAATTCATCCTCTATTTATAGGGAAGTCTTCACCAACATAGGCTCCCAACAAAGGCTCATCTATCTTCACTTTTGTCTACAAAAAGAAGATCACAAGATGTAGAAATATTGTACAAAAATCAAAAGTAAATCTTGTCAAACATTTCAAACAAAGATAACTTTCATCACAAAATAGCATAAGGCGACAGGTTGCCTGTTGAAGATTCGAACGTTTGAAAAAAATAGTGCGATCCAGGTAGGGGTTGCGGGGGCGCGACCGGTCGGAGGGGTCGGCCAGGCCGCCGGGGTGCGACTGGTCGGCCCTCCCTCGACCGGTCCCCCGCTCCATTTTTTCAAGTCAAGTATGTTCTGTTTCATTTTTCAACTCTTGGTGCACCGGTCGACCTCTTATGCGGACCGTCGACCTCCAATTTGAAATGTTGTCCGATTTTTATCAAAAATAAACTTCAAGAAATACTCCAAAAAATAGTAAAAATATTTTAAATCACTTGGGAGTATTTCGACAACATTTATAAACATTGTTTTGGTGTAAAAACCAAATTAAACAAAACCAACAAAAATGTTGTCCATTTTTATCGAATAATAAATACTAAAAATACTCCAAAAATTAGTAAAAACATTTTAAATCATTTAGGAGTATTTGGACAACATTTATAAACATAGTTTTGGTATTAAAAACTCATTTAAACATAATCATCAAAATCTTGATAAAAACATTTATCTAACAAATATAAATGTTAATTTTAACATTATAACTAGTTTTTTTTAAAGTTAATATTATAACAACTATTTTTCTAAATATTTCGTGAAAGAAAAACTAAAACTAAAAATTAGTTGTAATGTTTATATACTCTCTCAGTCCCACTAGAATATGACAACTTCCTTTTTTTTACTGTCCCAAAATTATAGGCTAGTTCCTTTTTCTTTTTATATAAAGTGAGTACATATACATTTTCGTAATGCCATATTAAAAAAGATAGGATACATAGTGGCGGATGCCAGAAATGGATGATGGGGTGGGCTAAAAAGTAAAAAAATTTAAGTACAATAAAATATAGGCATAATTTGTCTTTTCAGTGTTTATTGAAGTTGTGCTCAGCGAGACTTCGTTTGGTTGAGCTTATAAACTCTTCAAAACATCTTATAAGTTGTAAGATGTTTGTAAGATTATAAGCTGTTTAAATATGTTTGATAAACTTTAAAAAAAAAAGATCTTATAACCTCCAAAAATAAGATATTATGAGCTTATAAAATTGTTTTTAAAAAAGTTGGGGAACCTGAGCATATTATCAAAATAAGATCTTATTTTGGCATCCTCCTTTAATTTTGACTATTTTAATTATACAATTGTCATTAGTAACATCTTATAAGATACAACATCATTTTTTATCCAAACACTTTAACAACTTATTCTTAAACTTAGATATATCATCTTATAAGCTCAAAAAATATCTTATAAGATATAGGAGCTTATAAGATATTTTAAATAAACTTAGATAAATTCATCAATAATAAAATTTACATCTATACTATTAACAAAAATCTTGTTCAATGTAGAGCATCAAACAATCCGCAAAAAGTTCATATAAATTACTTTGAATTATTCTACGGTAGAGTAAATATTGTTAAGGACCTAGGAATTAGTAGGGGGCAAAAATAAAATCACAATACAAAATTATTTGACCAATGTCTATCTAATTAAATTCATGTTTGATTTTGAAAGAAAATAAAATGGGCTTGGCATTTCAGAAGAAGGCAGAGGCACGACTAATCGAATGGTTGAAACTAGAATCAGACTTGTCTTTTTGTTTTGGTCATTGGCTTCGTTCTTTTCGCTTTTTTAAAGAAAGGGGGTTTTGTTAATGTATCATTAGATTAAAAATGAATTGGGTAAAATTATAGGGTGGGCTAATGATAATAAAACTAAGAAAATAAGCATAAAAGTAGGATGGGCTAATAATAGGATGACTTTCCACAAAATGTACATTGGGCTCTAGCCCAGGTGGAGCCCTTGCATAGATCCGCCCGCCCGGAGAGAAGACACAATAAAACTCCATGAAATTCAGCTATTTAAATTCTTGTTTGGGATGACACAATAAGGAAAGAATGCATTAGCAATATATATATATTATATATATATACTAAGTTAGCTTAAAGCCAAAGACAAAAGGCTTTTGTTCAACAAACATGCGGTCTTTGCTTTAAGAACATTGCCATAAGTTCCGGGAGCAACATTAGTCCAACAAGAACATGAGGTGTGTGAGGCGGAAAAGTTGTAGTCACAAGTCAATCGCCAAGTGTATATGCAATTCATTAACAATCGGTGAAAAAAATTCACTTATGGTAATATGATACCAAAGGTATACATTGGACACATTTTGTTAGGTATCACAGGATCATTATGAAACTAAATGGATGAATTTGAGAGAAAAATACCAATTCTATTTCACACAAGAATAGATTTGAGGAGATTTACAAACTCACAAAAAACTCTCAAAACTCACTCAATCTCTCAAGGATTGATTTTGATCACTCTCAAGGATCTCTATGATATTCCACTTACAAGGGATGATTACAATCAAGAATGAAGCACCTATTTATAGATGGATGTGGGAGGGTAGGTGGTTGAAGCTTCAACAATGGTGGGCTTGTTGGGAAGCTTCATACTTTCCTTGTCAAACTTGATCACCAACTTTTCCAAGATGGATGGCTTTAGATGGAGGATGTGGTGGAAACCTAAATTGAATTCTTCAATTCTCCTCCACCATATCAGGAATCAAAGCATCCCTGCTATGTCTCTCGCATAACTCAAGCTTTTCTCGTGTAACCACCTTCACAACATGTCTCGATGGATTCTCCTTTGTGTGGATTTTAACGAGTTTCAATTGTTGTCGTTCTATCGTCTCGCATATCCAATGATATCGAATGTCAATATGTTTTGTACGGGGAATGGTACATGGAGTTCTTGCTCAAGTCCGAGCACTCATTGTCACAATGTACCTTGTAATCTTTTTGCTTAATTCCAAGTTCTTGGAGATAACGCTTTAGCCACAATATTTCTTTTTACAGCCGGCAAAGAATATACTCGCTTCATTTGTGGATAAAGCAACACACTTCGCAGATCTTGATCGCCATGAAACAGCTGACTCCCCCTGCGAAAGTGTAGAGAAATCTGAAGTTGATTTTCTCTTGTCAAGATCTCTGCCATATATCTCAGATCAGTATAGCCCTCCAAGATCTGGATCGGCTCCCGTAACAAAGACATATTTTAGACGTACCCTTCAAGTACACGAGAATCCATTTCACTCGCCTCCCAATGCTCATTTCCGGGGTTAGAGAGAAAACGACTCATCTGTTTCCATCGCTGCGTGAGCAATATCTCGGTCTTGTACACACCATTGCATACATCGACTTCCAATCTTTGAAGAATATGGCACCGATGACATTTCCCGATCTCTTCCTTGGATGAGGGACATGCACTCTTGCTCAACTTGAAATGATTGGCTAATGGAATGCTTATTGGTTTGGCGTTGTTCATATTGAACCTCTCGAGCACTCGCGTTCAATATACTTCTCCCGAGATAGCCATAACCTCCGGTTCTTCTGTCTCGAACTATCTCGCATTCCCAAAATGTTGAGCCGGTCCTAAGTCTTTCATGTCAAAAGACTTGACGCTTCTTTCTTGGTGACTAATCTTTGTTGCATCTTTTCCCACGATCAAAATATCGTCTCACGTATAGTAGAAGAGCAACGAAATTTCCATTTGCAAATTTATGAATATAAACACATTCATCTCGCATTAGTCTTCTTGTAGACTTGACTCACCATACACGAGTCAAATTTTGTGTACCACTGCTTGGTGCCTGCTTGGACCATACAAGCTCTTCTTGAGCTTGCAAACGAGATTATCCGAAATCTCAAAACCTTCTCGGCTGCTCCATATAGATCTCTTCTTTGAGATCTCCGTGAAGAAATGTTGTCTTCACATCCATTTGTTCAAGCTCCAAGTTCATACTTGCTACTAAACCAAGAATAACTCTAATTGATGTCATCTTGACAATTGGTGAAAAAATCTCATCAAAGTCGATTCCCTTTTTCTTTGGAATCCCTTGACTACCAAGCGAGCTTTATGTTTCACCACTTTTTCGCTACCATCTTTCTTGACTTGAACACCCATTTGTTTCTTAGTGCCTTCTTCCTTTCGGAAGTTCTACGATCTCATAAGTATGATTCTTCTGCAGAGATTCCATTTCATCCCGCATTGCTTGACCATTTTTTCTTTGTCCTTATGAGATATCGCTTCTTGGAAACTCTCGGTTCTCCATCTTGATGGTAAGGTAATCGGATTCTGAATATCTTCTAGATGGAATCCGTCCTCTTTCGGACCTACGAACGGGAACAACGAGGAGATCCACCATCATTCGGCTTTCGATGGTATAGGAACATTTGGTAGAGCGGGTTGTGGCTCCCCCGCTCAACACCTTCTTCTACCTCTTCATATTCTCGCTTCCGTATATCTTCCGCACTACGTCACCGTCTCTCACGAGCGGTTCGTGCCGCATCCGAGATTTGAGCACCAATATTTGACTTCCGAGACATTGTGGGCTTTTCAATGTCTTCTATTGTCTTACATTCATGGAACACTACGCCCCTACTTTTGATCACCTTATTCTCCTTTGGATCCCATAACTGTATCCAAACTCTTCATCTCCATAGCCAATGAAAATGCATGGAGTTGTCCTTGCATCAAGCTTCTCGTCTCGAGCTCTTTGGATACATGTGCATATGCTAAACATCCAAATACTCTCAAGTGAGTATGATGGATCCTTCCTGCACTACGTTTCTCAGGAACTTCAAAATTGATGAAATGCGATGGTGATCCGTTGATCGTAGCAAGCAACTCGATCGCTTCTCCCGAATGGCTTTGGCGGCTTAGCCATACCGAGCATGCTCGAACACGTTCCATGATTGTCCGGTTCATTCTTTCAAGCGACACCGTTATGTTGAGGGTGCGTGGGATCGTTTTCTCATGTCGAATGCCATATGTTTTGCAATAGGCATCGAGCTTTAGAAGTGTATTCGCCTCCATTATCGATCGAAGACACTTCGCTTGTTTCCGTTCACGTTCTACCATGACATGAAACAATTTGAAATATTCAAACACACGATCTTTTGTCTTCGGAAATACACCCACAACTTTCGAGAAGCATCAATAAATGTCGAAAGTATTTGTTACCGCCTAGTGATTCAACCTCCAGGGGACCGCAAACATCAAAGTGCACCAAACTGAGCAACTCTGATCTTCTCGTTAAAGAGGAACTAAACGAGACTCTTTGTTGCTTACCAAATAGACAATGATTGCAAGGATCCAGTGCAGCTTCCTTGTCAACATTGATAAGCTCCTTCTTTATCGGGGTAGACAACCCTTTCTCACTCATGTGACCGAGTCTCTGGTGCCACAAATTTTGAGAAGCCTCTTTCTCAAAGAATGTTGAGGCTATCTGTACATATTTTCACATGAGTCTTGTACAACGTGCCACAAATGTGTCCTCGAGCAACTACCATAGTACCTCTTGACAACTTCCACGTGCCTTTGGTGAAATGATTATCATAGCCCTGTTTGTCCAGGGCAATCCCACGAAAAGAGATTCGGTAGAAGATCGAGGCACATGTCTGACATCCTTCAAAGTGATTGTACTCCCGACATTTGTCTTTATCTGTATATCACCAATTCCTACAATTCCAGAGGAACTGGAATTTCCCATCTTCACTACTCCAAAGTCACCAGCTTTGTATGTTGTGAAGTAGTCCTTATGAGGAGTTACGTGGTAAGATCTTTGCAAAGATCTACCACCCATTCTGTATCTTCTCTTGAGATATGAAGGCATGCCTCATCATGGGTTGAACAAAGCGCTACATCTCCAGGAATGATAGCTAGCGTTTCTCCACCCTTTTTTTTTTTTTTGGGAACCGCTCGACCTTGCTCCTCTAGCCATTTATAGCGCTTCTTCTTCATATGACCCTCTATTCCACGATGATGACATTTATATGTTGGTTTTACGCCATCGGTGGATCTTCCCCTACTTTTGCTCTCCTTTTCCTCTACTACGTTGTTGCTTCCCGTCTTTGTCTCCCTCGATTTTCCGTCACAAGGGCATGGGTCCGATCCGTGCCCATGTCTTTCTTCTTCTCGCCTCCTCGTTGAATAGGGCATCCTTAACCATGTAGACATGGTAAGTTTGTTTCTCGGGGCCGAAGTGCTGGAGAGAAACAACTAGTGTTTCCCACCATCGGAAGTGAACGAGAAGTAGGAGAGCCCGCATTTCATCTCCAAGTGGCATCCCTACGCAGGCGATAATTGGTTTACCAAGCTCGGAACTCACTAGTATGCTCGGCAAATCAAGTTCCATTTTTCGCCTTCATGTTGACTAAGCGCTCATCAACAAGGCCTTATTCCGAAGCGGTCTTGGCCTGGTACATGTCCTCCAACACGCGAGGAGGGCATATCGCGTCTGTCTCCTGTGCGACATGGTGAAAGACACTATGGTCAATCCATTGCCGGATCGACCAATAGATTTTTTATTCGACTTCTTCCACTGTTGACTTGGAAGATCGGGATTAACACCCTTTAGCTCTATGGGGTCGAACAAATCTTTCTGATTGAGTAGATCTTCCATCGGGGTTTCCATAACGTGTAATTGGTAACATTGAGCATAATCATAGCTCCAGAAGATGATGTTGACTCATCCGTGGCCATTTTCACCTTCCAACAATTAGTTCACAAAGATAGAGATTGAATCTCACGAAACGGAGTATACCGTCACGTCCGGAATGGTAAAAAATGGTGGAATAGACACTCTGGGGTTAAAATTTCAATTTCTGAAAAATTTGGGATTGATCTGCAATTTTCTGAAAATATAGGGATCAAACTGAAATATCAAGAAGTTCAGGGGCCAATCTGTAATTTCTGAAAGTTCAGGGACCGTAATGAAATTTCAGAAAATCTTGGGATCAAAATGAAATTTCTAGAAAGTTTAGGGGTCAAAAAATGAAAAATATAAAACTCAGGGACTGATTTGTAATTAACCAGAAATTTGCATGCAGTAATCTGTTCATCTTCTTCCTCAGAGTTCCGGCAGCTCGTACGGCTTCATCCGATGTCCGTTTTTCGATCCGAAAACACGTACGGACTCGTATCGACGAGAGGAATCCAATGGAATGCTGAAAAATGAGTTTTTACAAACTTTGTAAAACTCGAATTTTCCAGACCCTGTGCAACTTCCGGCGAGCACTCCGACGAGGCTCTGATACCACTTGTTAGGTATCACAGGATCATTATGAAACTAAATGGATGAATTTGAGAGAAAAATACCAATTCTATTTCACACAAGAATAGATTTAAAGGAGATTTACAAACTCACAAAAAACTCTCAAAACTCACTCAATCTCTCAATGATTGATTTTGATCACTCTCAAGGATCTCTCTATGATATTCCACTTACAAGGGATGATTACAACTGAAGAATGAAGCACCTATTTATAGATGGATGTGGGAGGGGTAGGTGGTTGAAGCTTCAACAATGGTGGGCTTGTTGGGAAGCTTTATACTTTCCTTGTCAAACTTGATCACCAACTCTTCAAAGATGGATAGCTTCTAGATGGAGGATGTGGCTGGAAACCTAAATTGAATTCTTCACATTTGAAGGATCCATGGTTACTGGGAAAGAAAAATGCTCGATAGGCAACAATAAAAGAACTTATTGGTCAAGTACGAAATTATATGACTGCATCTCCTCAGGATATCCTCAACTATGTTCCACTTCTTGTCATTCAAAGAATCAAAATGCAGAGCAAGGGAACTCTGTTCTTTTTTCAATTCATCAGGCCATCTGCATACATGAAAGTCCTTGCATACGTATAACAAGTGTAATTACTTCTGTAAAAACTTTCAATAACAATGTCATTAATTAAATTAAAAAATGAGACAAGGTGGTTGAGAATGGCCACATTAGAATATTGTTACAAAAACACATTTACGACATCTCCACACAAACTTTAATTAGTAATTCGACATTCCAATAATCAGTGTTGTCCAGTAAAACAGATATGTGAAGTCCTTACTAGGAGAAAGAAAGTGAATCACCCATGGTAATCACAAATCCATCATAATTATTCAGAGTTTTGAATTTTGACATCTATTAAAAAGCACATATGAGAAATCGGGATTAATTAATAACCCTAATCTAGGATACATGTAAAAAATCATTATTGATCAAACCATACCTCAACAATTCATCAACCTGGCGATAGCAGATTAACTAGCGTCGGCAATTGGCGGTGGCGATTAATATAGGATGAACAAAAGCTGAAACAGAGAGAGAGAGAGAGAAAATGACAGTGAGAGAGAGGTGGAGGCTACGGAAGCTGGCGGAGGCGGCAGCAATAATACAGAGTGTTGGTAACGACGAGAGGAATGTGAGAGAGAAGGAAAGGAATGGGTTAAAATGTGGAGGGAATTTGGGTATATTGCAGCAAAGTTTAGTGACAACACAAGTTGTCGCAATTCTCAATCTTTTCTTCGTAAAATATGATTTATTGTGACAACATAATGTTATCGCAAATAAGTTTGCTGCAAAAGCTCCTACTCCTTGTAGTGCGACTCTTTTATTTTCCACTTGATTCGCAATGTTTCAGCATTTGCAAAGTAAATATGTTCTTGTCTCATTTATATATTCATCTTCATAATTTTCAACATTTTTTTAGAGTGAAAGCATTGTTTAAAAAAAAAATCGTGTAAAACAAAGAAAGATGTAATTAATTATGTATTTATATTGATTACATATCATGGGATCGAAAAATTAAAAACTAGCTTTATTTGTGGTAGGTCATGTGTTTTCATAGGAGACCACTGGTCATTTATAAAAAAAGGATTTTTACACTTAATCATTTTCGTTGTTTTTAATTTAATTTATTTTGCTATATATTAAAAAACAGTTATTTTAAAAATAATATTTATTTTAATATGAATGCCCTTTCAATATTCCAGGTACGTAGAAAAATGTTACATTAATTGGAGAATATGTGAAAGTGAAACATATTATTTTTTTCCAAAAAGTTCCTTGCATCGATTTTGCATGCATGCCACAACAAGTAATAGTAGACAGTGCAGTATATCGAACTTCGGAAAAATAGCATAGAAGAAAATTTGCGTGTTGGCACTATACAAATGGGGTAAGTTCAAGAATGGCCCTTTTCCAAGTTTCAGTTACAAGAATGGCTTTCATTATTAAAAGAGTTCAAATATTTACTGAAGTTCCCATTATACCCTTTATAACAAATAAGGAAACATGATTAAATTTGTTCCAGATATCACAGAATATTGAATACTTTCAATTTCTGTCACCTGTTTCATTCGTGGCATTGTTACACCTACTTAGATCCAGTTTCCATTCGGAGGTTTTAAAAAGATCATGTCAGGTTTCCAGCCGATAAACATAACAGGTTATAGAATTAAAAGATGTTCCATTCTGTAATAAATCCCTTAAAATTCATACCTCTTTTGACCGAAACAGCACCGGGTTAAGTGATTTGCAACGCCACCAGTCGGAAAATTACTGCCCCCAGATCGTTTGACAAACAGCTCCTCACTGTTCAACCTCACCCTCAGGGAAGATGATCTGCAAGTTACCCGACTCCTTCAGAAACCGCTAAGCACAGCCTTGGTTCGTTTCCTACTCCAAGGCGTAAAAGTAATTCTTCAAAAGGATGAATCAATAGTACATTATGAACACATGTTGAACAAACAACCTTTATTTTATTAGAACTTAAAGAAAAATTTATTACATCAGTAATCTCCTTTTGGGAGGAGAAAACCTGTTTAGCCTCTCATAAAGGCTATCACACTCTTGTACATAAAATTAAAAAACTAAAACTGAAAACACTCTGGAAATTCTAAACTCACAGCAGAAAGAATTTTACAAAGAAAGTTTATTGTAAGAATACTAAGGGAAATGTTCGATGCCTTTAGCCTTCTGAAAACTCTTGTTTATATAGAGGAATGTGATGCCTCTATTTTTCTTGGATCCTCCCATCCACTTCCGAAAGTAGTTGAATACTTTTATTATCTTCACATGGCTCGGGTCCCTCCTTGTCTGGTATCCAAGGCAATTTGATAAGGCTCCAATGCCTGATGACTCTTATTTTTCCGTCTTTTAGCTAGATGGAATCTTATGACGTCATTGACTTGAATTATAAGCATCTTGGATGCCAATTACTAGATCTGACCCACCTTTTGTCTCTTTGCTGAGTGGGTTGCCCTTGAGTCACATGTCTCTTTTAACTTTGCCGGGGAATCTACTTTTTTGGTGGTCCCCGAAACTTTGGATACTTCTGTGACTTTTCTTCTCCATCACTGGGTCTTCTCCCATCGACTTTTGGCCGAAATCCTTTGCCAAATTCCGGTTTCTTCTGGTTTTGACATTCGGGACAGACCCGAAGTTCCCAATGGCCTATGTAAGCCATATTGCAATATTTCCGGCGAGTTTCTTTACTCCCCGGCATCTTGTTTTCCCACAAAAGATTTCTTTTCTTTTCGAATAGGTCTTCTGCGAATCTTGTAGTTTTTCCTGTCATAGTATTCAACAGGAATGATCCGTTCACTGAATTTTGATAGAACTTGAACGGAAACTTGACTTTGTCCATCTCGGTGGGGAGGACCCACAATCCCCATGCTCTTCTTGTAGTGTCGATCTTCGGTGAAGGTCATGGCCAATTGTACTTCTTCTGAACTAGCCTCCTTGATATTTTTGAAGGCTCTTTCATCTGGTCTTCGAAGCCTAATGTAATGGAAGGCTTCATGTCCACCTTTTCCGACGGGCTCTGTTGCTGCACTTATGAAATACAACTCCAATATATCCCCTCATTTTAGGCTGTCATTGTTGAACCAGCACTCGTAAACTGCTTCCTAGATCCACTTTGGCAATTTTGTGATCTCCGGGAAGCCTGGTGAAGTAGTATAGATCGAGGCCAAAGCCCCAAACTCGTACCACCTCTTCACTTCTTCAGGGCTGGAATTTAGTAACATCCAAACCCTTGGGTATTTTCTAGAAATATCGATCTTTATTTTTTCTAGAGATATCCCTTGCCTGGTAATTAGTTTCTCCCACCCGCCGGTATTTTCGCGAGAAGAAGAAACTTTAATCTCGTTAATATCAACCTTAGAAGTTCCCATCATAGGCCTAAGATTGATTTCTTCGTCCTTTACCCCGGACGTGCTGGGTTGATGTGATAACTCGGGATTTGACTCCGGAGTGTCAGTTTTTCCTTGGGCCAACATTTACGCCGACTTAGGACTTGTGCTAGAGGTACTTGAATCTCTGCTACGGGTTGGGGAGCCCTGCTCTAAACGCTCCGTTTGCTTATTAGCAGCCCGGAGGAGTGGCCCTTGAAATGCCGTTCTCAACTGAGAGTGAGACCGAACACATGCTCGTATACAATCGGTTACTTGTCCCGATCATTCCTTTGTAGTTTCCCGACCAAATCATCATTGATGACCAGGGTATCAAATTCTCGGAGTAGCATTTCCAGCTGGTCTCCAAGATGCCTTGATGCAGTGAGGATGGAATCAGCTTCAATCCCCTCCATCTATTGTTAGAAAATCTGCAAGAACATTTTCATGAGATTTTATAATGACAATATCATAATCATAATATTGACATTCAACTTGCCATCTAAGTATCCTAGCTTTTTCTGGTTTTGATTCAATTTTGTTTTTGTAAAAGCTTTGACACTTGAATTATCGATTTTTAAGATAAACTTTTTAGCCCGTAGAAATAAAGGCCATTTTTTGAAAGTCTTTCTGACTGCAAAGAATTCTTTCTCGTTGATATGCCACCGAGTCGATTCACTGGGTGTAAATAGACCGCTGCAATATCTGCATGGCACTTCTCCGTTTGGTGTAGCTTTAGTAAGAACTGCTGCCCACCAATAATCACTGGCATCTGTGTAAAGAACCAGTTCATCTTCATCCTGTGGAATTGCAAGTTTAGGAAACTTTTTGCAAACTTTTTTAAGCTGCTTAATTCCTTCTTGATGTTCATTCTCCCATTTGAATGATGTATCTTTTTTAAGCAATGGGCTAAACACCTTCTTGTAGTGTGCTAACCATTAGTTTGCCTTCAACATTGTATAAGGGGTATTTTAGGGTTTTATCAAATAAAAAGGCTATTTTTGAAACTTTTGAATAAGTGAGGCTATTTTTGAACATGTGCCTTTCAAAGAGGCTATTCTTAATCTTTTCCCATACCAAATGTTGGGTCAGGTCTGTAAATGTGTTTTGGGTGGCAAAAGGGCGGGTCAAATCTGTTCCCACGGGGCGGGTCTAGACCCGGATAATCGGGTCTCAGAGCGGGTCTTGGGTCAAATATTACAAGATCCGCCCAGATTCAGGACAAGCCCGGGGTCCAATTAATAGGACCCGCCCGAGTCTGGGGTGGGTCCGACATATTAATTTTTATTGTATTTTTTAAATATATATTGAAATATCTTTACATTATTTACTTTTAAATCTGAGTGTTGTATCATGTATAAAAATATTAGTTGAGTACTAATATAATATAATTTACTTTTATAGTTTAAATTACTAATATATTACCTTGTACTAGTGTTTTGCCCGTGCGATGCACGAGGTGTGTTATGTTGTATCATATGAAATGAGTTGTGTTGGACCATATTAAGTTTGTTGTGTCGAATCATAGAAATTTAATGTAAATAAAAATTATTTTTTAAATATTATTAATAATTATTTGTGATATTATCGGTCGAGTAATCTGAGAATTTTCTTTTTGGTGCGTCTTGCAAATCATTTTTTGTATTTAATTTCTGACATATTATTTCCGTGAGATTTAAATTTTCTGCAAATATTTGAATTAAATAAGATAAAAATAAATAAATAAAATGTATATAATAACCTTGAATCTCAGTTTACTTCCAAATAGATATAAAGTATGTTCGTTGCAGTATCAAAATGCTTATATAATTAAAAAAATCATATAATTTTTTAATTTGAAGTTTATAACATATGTATATAAACTGCAAAATTAAAATTATTATTTGAATAACGTGAAAAATGGGTTCATTATCTTTGATATAATGAAATAACCCAAGTTGATATTGTATATTAAAACTATTAGTAACAACACATTTATATTGTTATAAAAAATATAAATGATATAGAAAAGAAAATAAAATTTTACCACGCTATCGTGAAAAACACATTTTAGATTCAACACTTGATTTTTGTGATTTTCTAGATTCAACACCGATTTTGTGATTGTATAATGACCTTTCATATATGCGGACTAACTTAAGTTTCATAGTTACATAGTATTCCTCATGTTTAAATGTGCATGAGTGTAATAAATGAAGCCATGTATATTTTTTGTGGTTAAATTCAAAGAAAGCAAGAGAGAATTTACAATACGAGTTTGCTTGTAATGACATCTCACAATTGTCAACTATTTATAAGGGTGTAGGAACAACTTTAAAGGAAATTACCATCATATATATCAACCCTATATACTAAAAAAAAAAACAAGTTGTTACATGTCTTCACCGAAAGCAATTTGGTACACGTGTCAACACCTTATTCTTCCAAGTCCATGTGTCACCTTCATATTTAGCCATGTGGCACACCATGCCACCACCTTATTATTCCAATTATAAATTGATTTACTATATCAATTTATCATCAACTTAATAATTAAATTCCGTATTTCCGTATATAACTATTAAAATCTAATCAAATATTTAATTAGCAAATTAAACAATCCCAAAAATCAAGGATATAAAATTAGCAAGTTATTTTTGAGTTTGTAAATTAATTTGATTTAAATATTATTATGATACAAAAATCAAGGATATAATTTGAATTATTATCTCTAATACTTATTATACTTTTAATTGTGATTTAAATTATTTACGGGGGTATAACAATTATATTAAATATCTTTTTTTTAAGCATGTCAATGATTCATTATTTTTACCATAACTAATTTATTAGCTTTTGCGCAAAAGCAAACTACGGCCAAGTATTTTGAAATTAGCACAAATAAACAATTTTATAAATATTTTTTTCCTTTCCAGAAAACATTCAAAGATTGAAATTGCACTCTTTCAACCATTTAAAACTAATATGGCTTGAAAATTCGTTATTGTGACGAGGATATTACACTTTCAAATAGAACAAATAATGTAGTTTACAAAGAAGTTTTTTAGAATTTGAAGTGAACGATTGTATGAAACTCTTCTAAATTTTGAATTTCTTTTTTAGTATTTTTAATTATTATTTTGGATCTCTTATAACAATCGTGAGTTTGCGACACAAATTATATTTTTTGACAAATACGTGTAACACGCGGGTGTTGTTCTAGTGTTATAATATAATACCATTCAATTCGAATATTTAATATATGGTAAATTTAATCTATGGTGATAATTGGATATGGTTCATGAATTGTTATATATAGATTAGATGTTTTAAAATTTAATTATTTTGGAATATTCTCACTAATGCAAGAAAAAAATAGACGTTATCAATTTATATGATTTGGTCAATCCTGCATGGCTCTGCTGATTAATTTTATACCAATTTGAATCATTTGAATATTTAATTGCAATTACTATAAATAAAATCAATACAGTCTACATTTATGGAAAACTTATAAATTGTAATTACATATTTTAATAATATTTTTATAGTAACATTATAAATTTGATCAATATTTATCTGATTATTTAAACATTTTGATTTTGAATCATGTTTTATAGAAAAATATGTAGCATTTATTCTTGATTACAATCAAGATTTGGCCTTACTTTCGGTTCCCATAAGTTTTTTTATAGTAGCCATATAACCAATTTAAACCATATTTAACTAAATTGAATAAGATATAACAGATATCCGAATTAAACTTCTCTACATGTTTTCTCCTTAATTTTGGTATGCCTACGAAAATTAAAAAAGTCAACCATATTAATTTAGATTCTAAAAATTGATTTATCTCATAATAAAAGCCATTAACTTGATAAATTACAATTGTGTTATAAGGAGAAAATAAAAAAAATACGAAAACAAATTTTAAAAAGTGTCCTACAGTTTTAGAAAGGGATTTGTTATTTTGATAATTTTTTACAGTAATCTTATGAATTGTTAATGCAATTTTTGATAATTTTTTATAATAATATTATAAATTCGATCCATATTTATCCAAATATTTACATGTTTCCGATTTATATCATGCTTTTAGAAAGAGATTCAACATTTATTGTGATTGCAATCAAGATTCAATTTTAATTTTGGTTCGTAAGTCTGTTTTGACAATTATTTAGTTAATTTAAACTATATTTAACTAATTGAAGAGGATATATTATTGAATTAGATACCAAAATTAAGCTTTCCTATATGTTTTCTCCTAAATTTTAGCATGTATACCAAAATTAAAAAGTCAACCACATTAATTTATATTCCAAAAAACGTAAAAAAATAAAATAAAAATATTCGTATATATATATATATATATCCTACTTTGAATATTTATTTTAAGTATTAGTTGAGAATTGCAATATACTATTAGTATCTTTTTAATAAAAAAATCTTAATAGCAGCCAAATAGTTGTAAATAATAGTTATAATAAGTTGCACAATTAAATTTTTTTTTGACCTACTGGCATTGTATTGCTTTTGAAAATTTGGATACAAATAGAAAAATATAAATCATTGTAATTTAAAAAATATATTGGCAGGTCTAGATCCACCCCGACGGGTTTGAGGCGGGACGGGTCTTACTTTTTCTTGGCGGGGCATGTCCCAGTTTGGCCAAACCCCCCTTTGTCATCCCTAAAAATGTGTCAATTTGTTAGCATTAGAGTAAGCGTTGGGCTGGGCCGGGCTGGTTCACCCCTAAAATATTCGGCTTTTGAAAAAGATTCAGTCCCACTGGACTGGGTCAAATTTACTTGGGCCTCGGAAATATTTGGTCCAATCTAGCCCATATGGGCATATTGTACACAAAAATTGTCGGGCCTGAAAATCGAGTCAAACCCGACCTAATTGGGTTAGGCCAAATATACCCGGATTTTCGGATGTTCTAATAATTTGTCCTTTCTACAAAAAGATTAATATTTGTATAAAATTTTGGATGTTGTAAAATTATAATTAATAATATTCAATAACAATTTATTATAGTAATAATTGTCAAAAATTTAATAGTAACAAAAAATAATGTTTAAATTGTCACCATTTCACTTGAACTGTCAATATACATATATACACTGGTGAGCTTAAGGGGTAGGGGGTTGGCACTGGTTCCCCTCTTTTTGATCTGAGCCATTCATGTCTTACTCTTTGATTGTGTCCATCAGTTGCCCCAATTAAAAACCCTCACTTCCAAAATAGCCTACTTTATAAGTCAAAAGAGTTATTCTTCCTATCACCAATTGCTTTTAAGATGAAACCTCACTTTGTGGCTTGAGCTCTCCCCCGTATTGGATAAGCTTCATGTGTGGGACTGTACTAAGTTTCCCCGAATACTTGGTATTAGAGCATTGCCCATATTCAACCCAAGGTGACTTATCGTATGATGAAGCATGAAGAATCATGTGATGATGATGATTAATGAATTGTCGAATTATGACTCACAAGTGAGAAGGGAGTGTTGAGATATGCCACTTGTGAGTTGTCCCACATTGAATAATTAATGAAATATAGCCTACTTTATAAGTTAAGTGAGCTACTCTTATCATTAATTGATTTTGGATGGACTCTTACATGGTGGATTTGGGTTCTTTCCAATATTAGGCACACTTCATGATATGGGCCGTGTTAGATTAATTTGTGTACATAATTGTAGTAGAATTTTGGGAAGGATATTTCATAGATGGATTTGCAAAAATGACAAGCCTTTGAATGATATAATGCAAGAAGGTAAATGGGGGCTTGAACAATAAATACATAAGCACTAGCTATATACTAATAAAGAGAAAATACAAAACAACCCCTATAATATAATTACAATATAACTAACATCCCCCTACAAACTCATGATGATTTAGTAAAAATCATCGAGAGTTTGCCAACCAAAAAACGAAAGCGCGGAAGCGGATGAGACTTGGTGAAAAGATCTGCAATCTATAAGGATGATAAGATTAAATGTAAGTTGAGGGTCCCATGCTATAGATGATGACGAGTGGCATGACAATCAATCTCAATGTGCTTTGTTCTTTCATGGAAAATTGAGTTGTGAGCAATCAAAAAGCACTTTTATTATCGCAATGCATGGGGGTAGGTGAGGACAAATGAACACCCATATCTGCAAGAAGCCAACGTAACCAAACTATTTCAGTGGTAGTAGAGGCCATTGCCCGATACTCTGCTTCTGTGGAGGATCGAGAAACAACATTTTGTTTCTTACTCTTCCAGGAAATAAGAGAGTCTCCAAGAAAAATACAAAAACCAGTAGTGGATTTTTAATCGTGGCGGGATCACTAGCTTGATGCATCGAGAATATGTCCTTAACTCTAATACAGATGTGGATGGAAATAAAAGACTCTTGAAAAGAGTACCATGAAGATATCGCAAAATACGAGTAACTGTAGCCCAATAAACTGTAGTGGGGCAAGTGACAAACTGACTCACAATATGAACGTCATATACAATATCAGGACGCGTAATGGTTAGATAAACCAAACTTCCAACAATCGTGCGATAGAAGGGTAGGGGATCGGATAAAAAGTGTGCCATCGGAAGGAGAATATCTAACATTAAGTTCCAGAGGGGTATCAACAGTCCGAGTATCAGTAAGATGAGCTCGATCAAGTATATCAGCAATGTACTTGGACTGTGAAAGAAGATAACCTCGAAGGAGAGCGGGCTACCTCAATACCCAAGAAATATCGCAAATGTCCCAGATCTTTCATTTCAAACCGAGAGGCTAACTCAGATTTTAATAATGCAATCCCATCAACATCATCACCAGTTATGATCATATCATCAACATATAAGGAAAGAAGAATAATACCAGCACATGTGCGCTCGAAGAAGAGGGCAGAATCATGGTTAGTAGAACTAAAACCAAGTGAAGTAAGCACAATGGAGAATTTTTCAAACCAAGCCCCTGCAGCCTGTTTAAGACCATACAATGCTTTCTTAAGCTTGCAAACTTCACCTTGATTATGAGGAACGCCTGGAGGTGGGATCATGTACACTTCTTCTTGAAGATCACAATTCAAGAAGGCATTTTTGACATCCAATTTAGATATATATCATTTACGGATAGAAGAAACAACAATAAGAGTCGAATGAGTCATCTTTGCAACGAGGGCAAATGTTTCCTCATAATCCATACTATCTTTTGTTGTGAAAAACCTTTAGCAACCAAACATGCTTTATATCGTTCAACCAAACTATCGATTTGGATTTAATTTTATAAACCAACGTGAACAATTGCTCGTTTAGGGTGGTAAAGATACCAAGTCCCAAGTGTTTGTTTTATGAAAAGCGAGAAAGTTCTTCGGTCATAGATGTCGCCATAAGGAATCGAGAATTGTCTCTTTATAGGAGTGTGGTTTAGAAATATGGTGAATAGAGGACAAAAATGATGCAAAGGTAGGAGAATAAGAAGAATAAACAAAATCAGGTAAATGAGTGGACTTACGTGTACATTGAGGATATCGAGGATGCACGTGATCCACAGTCTGAGAAAGCAATTGGGATGCGGTAGGTGGAGATGGAGCGAGAGGGATCCAAGGAGTCGTATTATCGACATCGAGAATGGATCAATATGAACAAGATCAGTTTTGGAGATGCTATATGGACTAGAGGGAATAGAGAAGAAAGGAATATGGTCAAGAAAAAATACATGATGAGATACATATAATTTTTGAGCAACAGGATCAAAGCAACGGTATCCCTTCTGACCTTCTCCATATCCTAAGAAAACACAAATAGTCGAACGAGAAGATAATTTGATGCGTTCAACATGGAGGCGAAGGACAAAACATGCACAACCAAAGACTCGTAAGGACGAATAACTAGGGGTGTAACCATAAAGTTTCTGAAATGGAGATAAACCATATATAATGGATGATGGAATTCATTTTTTTATACAATGGACAGCGGTAAGGATGGCTTTCCCCTAGAATTCACTTGAAATAGAACCAGATAGTAAAAGAGATCGAGCAGTTTCAATGATATGCCTATGTTTTCGTTCAGCAACATCATTTTGTTCAGGAGTATTTGTGCAAGAGGTTTGATGCAAAGTCCCATCTAAGGCAAGCAATTCACGAAAATTATTAGATGTGTATTCCCCATCCAAATCACATCTAAAACATTTTATGATAGCTGAGAATTGAGTTTTTACAAAAGCTCGAAATGAAGTATATATACTAAGAAAATCAGAACGATATTTCATAAAATATACCCAACAATAACGAGAATAATCATCAATAAAAGAGACATAATATCGAGAACCCCTATGGTGGAAAAGGGAGCAGGTCCCCACACATCAGAATGAACCAAATCAAATGGCGCAGTAGAAGAAGAAACACTTCGATTAAAAGGTAAATCAGAAAATTTTGCCAGTTTACAACCACTACAATCAGAAGTATCATGAGACGAAAATTTTCCTAATGCACCAGTAGAAACCAAAAATCTTAAACGTGAAGACAAAATATGACCTAATAGAGAATGACACAAATAAAAGCTAGACGATGAATGACTCAAACGAAAAGAAGACAAATCAATAGTAAAAGCTGCGATAGAGGGTACTATGAGCTCATCCAAAATATATAACCCTCATTGCCTACGACCTGTCCCAATCAGCTTCCGGGAATGTGGATCCTACCCACAACAAGAAGTAGGAGAGAATGAGACTAAGTAGCATGAATCACACAATTGACTAACAGAAACAAGATTTAATGTTAGTTTGGTAATATGGTAAACATGTGGAAGAGACAATTGAGGTGTGGCTACAGATCCAAACAACAGATTTAGCATTTGTGGGTGAAATGGAAGTAAAACATGATATATCAGGGGACATATGATGAAAAGCTCCAGAATCTAATACCTAAATAGAGGAAGATGTACCTGACGAGCTTGGAGTTGACAAACCTGAGGCAGACAAAGCATGAGATGAGGCAAGAAATTTCTGAAATTGTTCAGCAATTGTATCCATAGAAGGCTGACTGGAGGGAAGAGAACCAGACATCACATAATCTGATAAGGGTACATGTGCAACAACACGAGCCGGTGGGGGCGGTCTAAAACCACGTTAATTTGGGTGAACAAATTGATTTTGTTGAGGGCGCGGAAATTTCTGTTGAAAACGTTGTTGCTCTCCTTTATTCAACTCAGGACATTGAGCCTTCTAATGTCCTGGTTGTTTACAGTAGCTACACTTATTATCAGCGACCTTCGGATAAGGCCTGAAAGGAACATAAGATGGACAAGGGGGCACATCAAGAACTGATGAAGTAGGAACATGTAGAGCTCATTTCCCTGCCTAAGACTTTAGGCGTAATTCCTCTGCTAGCAATTCACTGACAACAGAATTAACAGATGGTAGAGGAATATGATGCAAAATATTTCCACGAAGAGAGTCAAAATCATCCCGAAGAGCCATCAAAAATTGAACCAATCGTTGCTCCTCCCTACGAGCAATATATGGGGCAAATGCACGAAGCTCAGGAGATTCAGTAAGGGCTAATTGATCCCAAAGGTCAGTCATAGCAGAATAAAATTCTTGCACAATCATGTTTTTTGCTGAAGAGCCCAAATATCTATTTCCAATTGGTACTGTTTAGCAAAATTCGATTGAGTATATAACCGCTCCAAATGATCCCAAACTTTTTTTGCAGTATCATATTTAGCCAATTGCATACCAATAGAGTTCTCCACAGAATTGTTAGCCCAAGTAATAATTTTCTAATTGTTCACCTCCCAAACCTGCATCTCTTCAACAAATTTAGTATTATCTTTTTCAACAGGTTGGTTTTTTGTTCCAGAAATATAACTCCACAATTTTTTTCCTCTCAAAAAATTTCTCATCACATAACTCCACTATGAATATTTTTTTTCGTTCAACCGTACACTAATTGACTACAACGAATCATCTCTTTCGCCAGCCATAATTAAGGAAATAAACACAAACACCAACCAACAACAAGATAGATCGATACAAATATCCAACAAATCAAGCAAATCTACCAATAAAACCTCTGCAAATATCTAATTCCTTGAAACTAAAAGATGAGGGAAACCCCCGGGGTGATAGGGTAATGGCATATAAGCTATTCATATCCTAATAAAGGTTTTAATCTCCAAATTCCGCCTTCTTCCTGTATCATTATCACAATTGCTTCCACAGCTGCTGGAAGCCAAGTTGGTTACACCCATACCTCCCAGGAATCATAATCCTAATACCAGGCGTGAATATCTAACATATCTACTAATTGATGTACTTGAGATGCATTTCCTCTAGCTCCCGAAAAAGACATTATATGAACTAGATTAAAGGGGTCAGTCCCGATGGAACCTTCTCTTCTATTGTAGATTGACCATAGATAGACGAACAAGCCATTATGCTTTTCTATTGCTTACTATTTTGATTATCAAATCAACTTACTGCACCAAATCCAAATATAGAAAGTCAAAAAGATGAATCCGCTTTTAGGAATCATTAAATCCTATATATGATTGTTTTGGTCTATCGTGGAAATTCTTTGAAAGAAAAGAATCAAATAATTTTCTGTGGTGAAACAAAATATCTCTCATTTCCCCCTCGAATAGATTTTTTTTGTTTCCAAAGGGCTCTCCAACAAGTGCCAACAGATCGAAAATCGAATGAAAACAACACAAAGCTGCAACATACTCACTATGACACTGATACACCCATCAGAACTGACACTGGTAGCAAAGCCTCTTCTAAAACCTTGTTTAGAGCCACAAAATGTTACTAAATACATACAAGTACAACCACCTTACTTAAATTGTAATCGGGTACACCATAAAGATTATAGAATATAATTGTAAATAGAGAAGCAAAATGTAGTGAATTTAATCAAATATGTATATATTATAAAGGATTATTTTTCAGGTATAACCGTATAGACATATATGCTTATTGCCTAGCTAGCTGCAAACTGCTCCTGAGAAAGGTAGGACCACTTTTTTTTTTTTGTGTGCCTATATTTGTACGGTTCATCAGATGGAATGCAACTCCTATTATTGTTTTTCTCTGTGATAATGATTGGTGATTCATTTGTCGGGAATCCGCTTATCCACAGTCGGTTATAGCTAGGGGTGATCATGGTGCGGTTTTGCGATTGTTTTAAAAAAATTCAAACCGAATTGCCATATGCGGTTTTTATAAAAAGTAATTTAAAATTACGGTTTTATGAAGTAAAATCAATGGTGCGGTTTTAGGCGGTGGGGGGCGGCTGTGGGCAGTTTGACGGTTTTAATAAATGCATATATTATAGGATTAATAAATTAATATATCTCTCATCAACAAAAAACAAATCCATGAGAAATCATAATACCAACAAGGAGGGAAAATGAAATCATAATTCCAACATCATCTATGTCCTTAAATTTAAAGTTAAGTTTCAGTTTTGTAATCTATTTGCACGCCTCTGTCCTTAAGTATATTTAGCTCTGCTTGAAAATGCTTGAAAATGAGAGGGATGATTATTAAGGAAAATGAACAAAACATGTAAGATTTAATTTCTTTTTAAACATTATGATTTTGCAAATAGAATGCACCTTGCATTATCTTTCAAGTCACATACATTTAAAACATAATGTATTTTAATGGTATGTTACTTCGAATATAAAACAAAATGTAAATTTGTAACAACAAATAAATAATTTAAAATACATTGGAAAATGTAATCATAAATTTATTATTCACCAAATTAATTTTTCTTCAGCTAAAGATGGTAGAAAAATATATTATTTTACCCCTAAAATTATATAAGGGCGGTGCGGTTTTGTTTCAAAACCACAACCGAATCAACAAAGCGGTGCGATTTTCATTCACCATTCTAAATCGCGGTTTTAATCAAAATATCACTATAAACGGTGCGGTGTGGTACGGTTCGGGCGGTGCGGGTGGTTTTTGAAAACTTATGATCACCCCTAATTATAACTTCAATTAAACAACATAAAAGTGAAAATGTTGTCAGCCAATGAACGTCCACCACCACCACCACATGCTCCATCTTTTAGTATTTCTTTTTTCTTCTTGTTTTTATTTTTTTATATATATTATTTTCTTTGAATTTCAAAGGAAAGAATGATATTTACATAAAATAATATTCATGTAAATACATCATGGTAATTAACCTATAATGTTTATTCATACTTAATTAAATCTTTTTTTTTTGATTGATTAGTTAATTAAATCTCTTAATATAGTGCTTGGTGGTGGATAACTAGGGGTGTTATTCATACTTAATTATATTTCGTAAATATTATCACGGATATCGTCGGACTCTTTTCCCAGTTTGATTATGTTATTCGTTGTTTTGTTAGACGTTCGGGCAATTGTTTAGCCCATATCTTAGCTTGTTATGCCATTCATTTAAGTTGTAATGAGTCACTAGTTGGAGCTCCCTGACCAGTTGGCATACATTATTAGTTCGGAGTCAATCTCCTAATATATTTGTTTCTTCTCTAAAAAAACTAACATTATAGTTTTGTTCGATGAAAGTAATCTTACTCTAGTTATGAGTTTTAACTAAATTTGAGTAATATTTCTTCAGTAGAAAAGAAAAAAACTATATTATTTTCAAACTCGAGGAGCCTAATCACTCAACTTGCAAAATATACAAGATAAAAGTTTAAGCTATATATTGAGAATAGATAAATTCCCAACTTATAATCTACAGCATGAATTATTAAGAACATTTCAAAGTTGAAGACCTAACATCACTATATATATATTTATAAAATTTCTTCATTTAGATTTTTAGTGGCATAGCTTCAAGAGGCCAACATGTAACCTTGAAGGGCTTGAAGGGCTAACAAAAATGGCCTTTGATCATTTTCACAATTCGCATACAACATGTGACCTTGAGAGATACGAGCAAGTTCTAGAATTCTAACAACATGAATGATACACTCAAATCAATCAACAAGATCGCATATGATGAAAGCAAAGAAAGGCTCAAAAGCTCACATGCTTGCAAATACGTAATTCAAAGCATCAAACCATGTTCTCAATATCCACATGCTCAATATCATCTATTCATGGCTCAATCAACTCGTACTCAACACCCAATCCAAACAATACAAAATTTTCAAAATAGAGCACGAGAATCTCAATATTGGTCAACTCACTCTCTAAACTCTATTAAAGCAATAAACGTGCTAAAAAGTCAGAACGTGCTTCTAATGCAATGCAACCTAAAATGCTCTACATGCAACTATATGAAAACACACAAAAATACAAATTTTTTTTTTAAAATCCACACATTTCATATCAAGATACTATCCCTCCCCCAAACTTAAATGAAATTATATCGCACGTAAGGAAAGATAGAATTTCAATAAAGAAAAGTGTGAAGTTACCATTGGGTTGCCTCCCAACAAGCGCTAGATTTACCGTCTATAGCTCGACGTATGAATTGGTGCCTCCCTTGAATGCATATATTAGCTGCTTTGGGTCATGGTCAAGTGCCATATTTGCCTTACTTGCACCTAATAATGCATACTTGGGGTGTCCAAGCAAGTATTGGAGTCCTGATGTTGGAACACTTTGATTTGAATTATGCTCATGTTGTCCATGCGCGTATGTGCCACCAGTGTTCGTTTCGCTGTGAAATAGCTTTCTTATGATATCACGCATGCACTGACCGGGCATCCACGCGCTGTTCATGTGTTCCTCGTCCTGTTTCTGCTCTTTTTCGACACCACACACAGGCTGAAAGTGCATAGACACACAGTCCGTGTTTGGTTCCAAACTTTCTTGTTTTTTCAGGATCTTCGACTCCTCGTATCCGGTACCACTCTTTTGATGAATGGTACTAGATTGTTCCTTTGAGTTGACTTCGGTGATGCTCGAAAAATGGCTCTTTTGTTGTTGTTCACCAATAATCGTAGCTAATAGGCCCACTTGAGTCTCAAGATTTTTATCGAATCGCCATTTTCAACTCCATCATGTCCATCCTAGCCTCTTGTGCATCGAACCGGTTCCTTGTCTCACTTACAAATGAAGTCATTTGATTCATGAATGCAATGAGGGCGTCTTCCAAAGATGTCTTTGCCTCTGCATTAGTAAACCCATTCATTACATTGAAGCTTGATGGTGGTGGAATCACATTCTCCGTGTTAGCATATGAAAAATTTTCGTAATTCGCCCAATTTGGATAATAGTACGTAGGAGTAGGATTATTCCAATAACTGTAAGAATTCCAGTTATTGAAATAATTGGCATTCTCCATCCGAGCAGGTGTTCGTGCACTACCTATACCAACTCAAAGAAACAAATCAAACATTGTAGAGAGAGAATTTACAAAAGAAAAATGAAATAAAATAAAAAAAAATGCCTAGATTAAAAATAATTCTATCTATCGCAATATTAACACCATAAATTGTATTAGTCCCCGGCAACGGCGCCAAAAACTTGTTCGCCTTATTTTTAGCTTCACCGCAAGTGTACGGTGTAGTTTATAGAATATGGTAATCAAGGTCGTATCCACGGAGACTAATAAATTAATGTGCTAAGTATTGAACTAAGATAATCTTATTTTTATTTAGACGATCGTAATTGGATGATTGTTGTGGAGGTAAAGATAAGAATAACCACAAAAACACAAGATGAAAAATAATGGAATTATCAATGGAATGAAATGGATTCCCGGGTTATGGTTTCAATTAATATTCCTCTTATTTTCCGATTTAATCAAAGCCAAGGTTATTATCAATACACCTATAAGACGATCACAACGGTATTTTATCCTCCCTCTCGAGATGCATATAAAACGTAGATTGAAATATCTTTGCTAGCATCTCTACTCAACAATAGATATACAACTCCCAAAAGCACCAAAGATCAAATATCCTCACAAACATCTACAAACCTCTCGATTCATGCAAATATTCATGTCAAGTACTCAAGATCTAATATTGAAACTCATCTCTCGAATTATGAATCAATATATCAAACAAGTTAAATCATTGGCCAAGCGATAAAACAAAAATAAGCTCAAAGTACTCAAATAGACTTCAAGACAATAACTTCAACTAAGATTAAAACATTCAACAAGAGTTCAATTAATCTACTTCCAAAACCCGGAAATCACAAGAAGTTTAGCTACTCATTAAAAATAAACAACTCATAGACAAATTGTTCATATTCATGACAAGCTAAAATGAAAGATTAAAGCACAAAGAATGAGAAAACTTAGGAAATGGATAATCTCTCGATTTATCTTCAATCCTCAAGCTCCGATTCGACCCGATTCTTCTCTTGATTCTTCCTTGATGAAGTTGAGCTCTTTCTTGTGTTCTTGGGTCTTTTCCAGACCTTTCCTCCCCTGGTGTGCGCCCCAAGAAGTGGTATTTATACCCTTTTGGAAGTCTAGGTCAATTTTTGTCATTTTTGGAGTTTTTTAAGCACGCACGGTCGTGCGCCCACGCACGGGCTACCCGTGCGCCATTTCGTAGAAAACACCCAGTCTCTCGTAGCATGCACGGTCGTGCGCCCACGCACGGTCTACCCGTGCGCAATCCCATAGAAAACATCCAGTCAGAGGGCGCACGGGTCGTGCGTCCACGCACGGGTTACCCGTGCGCCACCCAAACGTCCGAATTTGCTTGCAGGGTCTTCAGAAGAGTTGCAGCCCTCTCTCTTAGCTTTCCATAGCCACTTGAATCACCTCAATATCAATTTTGTATAGAGAGTTATGGCCAAAATACTAAACCCCGCCAAATCTTGGAAATTCCATACGCGTTTGGATGTTCCTCGAGATAAATCTCCTTGTTGTTTGATCATCCATGCTTCTTTTGACACACGACTCATCACTATGACTCTAGACTCCACATAGTTGGCTTCCAATTAGGTGTAATCGCTCGATTCTTGATGTTTCTAGGTAGCAATGCTCGTATTTGTCACAAAATCACTCCAAATATCGTTAAATTCCTACAAAACAAGCAAGCGTAATATCTTTTTCCACAAAGAGCGAATATATACCATTTCATACACGTTATTGCATGTTTAATCACCATTTTAGTCATATTTATACCTCAAAATAATTGCAAAACTCACACCTATCACCTACACTAATATTCATAACCATGAATATCGTTTCCTGAAGCCCTCCTCAACCAAGAATAAAGTTTCCACCACCATCTTCTATACTCCCAATAGGGTAAACCAAACCACCTCTTCTTGTCACTTTCCCACAAAAAAAAAATCGATCTCTTAAATATTCCTCACCAAATGTGAAATCATTTTTTAGAAAACCAGCCAAACCATTCACTAATACTGACACCATCAATGTTTACCTCAAGAGTATCATACCCATTCTCAATGACGTGAGTGGTGACATTTGCTCATTGAACAAAGCAACGACTATTTTTACCGTCATCTCCCAAAAAGCCACTCACGCAAGAATTGAGTGGACATCATGGGGATTTAGCTTTTCCAAGGGACAAAGGGAAGGGGATTCTGTTTTTTGTCTTGGTTTTGCTTCTAATGTTTATTTTATTATGGGTGGGCTTGTTTTTGGGTGTAGCACACCATTTTGTGGTTGATGGAGATAGTGGGATTGCTAGATATGTATCTGATAAGTGGAGCACCACTGAGAAGAAATTTAAGGCCAAGCCCAAGAGTGATGAGAAAGACGACCCAAAAAAAGAAGTTTGATTGAGTGACTAGCTACTTAACTTTGTGTTTTTTTTAGGAAACTTGTGTTCCTTTTTTACAAGAATGAGAAATCCATTGTTTGTCTATTTAATGAAGTTTTTGTTTATAGGGATAAATATTGTTAACACCCCCAACTATACAGGGTTTTACACTTTGCCACCAGAACTTTAAAACGATACAGTTTGCAACCTGAACTTTACAAAATTTTGCACTTTGGTTAAACTTCCAAATTTACCCCTGGACTTATGAAAGCTGAATTGCAGTTTACCCTCTAAACTTTAAAGTTGTTGCACTTTGCAACCTGGACGATAAATTTCATTGCATTTTCCTTGATTACTCCCAAAGGTCTTGCGATCCTCGAAAATGGTATCAGAGCCTAGGTTTATTAAGAACTTTTAGTTAAATTTATTATATTTATGTAATTAACAATTGGTGAGAAGAAATTACTCCGAGATTATGGATCTGGACCGATGTCCGAGATGTACCCTTACAGACATATCGTCAAATATTGACGATGTATGCACAAGAACACCTTGACCAGGTTTCATATTGGGAATACCAACATGAAGAAAAGGAATGGCAGTGAGCCGACGGGGAAACCTTAAGGCAATGCAAAATGCGAGCGAATAATATTATAAGCGATTCCGGATGCTTAACTGCACCTATATGTTCACTTGATGAATCTTCAAGAAACGGTTCATGAAAATTCCCATCGAACAATGATTCCGATGGAGTACCTGGAGTGGAACGAGATACTTTCCAGACAAATCTAAGATCTCCAAGATCTTAGAGAAATCGTAAGACGGTGTAGAATTATGGCAACCGCCATATTCATCTACCAAAGACAAGTTCATCGATCTTGAACCGGATGGAGACGATGGTGAAATATCGAAAGAAACTCTTGAACTCCTTCATGATATTGAAACGGGTCAAAACCGGCGGACAGGCCGAGTTCATCGAGAGGAAGGAAACATATTGATTTTGGGACGGTACCTATTTACACCAAAAAGGAAACCAACCAAAATTATACGAAAGATGACAGATGAGGAAAAGCTCATTGCCCTAATCAAAGGAAAATCCATCAAAAATTAAAAAGATGGATATTGAAAAGATGAATCTTAAAGATCTACATGACGGCGAATCCTTCGCGGGATTAGGTATTGTAGACTTAAAGATGAACGCATGTGAAGAATCAACTTTGGTTACCTATGACCCACAAGGTAGACCAATTCCTCCACCACCGCCACCGTTAATCCTAACGTCGAAGAAAGTACGGGTTCACATCATGGAGCTCGGGACGAAAGGATACCACATCGGGATTTCACGACCGGGAGTGATCCACTTTCGTGGACAGGAGGTCGAAACCCTCTTGCGGGAACTGCAGACAACCTATCGGAAGGCCGAATGTTTATCGACGCCTTATGGAAGATCGCACTCGACCCAATACATCCGTATGGGTTGATGTTAAACTGGACATCCCTGATTTTAAAAACAGAGAAGTTCTCATTGATGAATGGGCTTCAACTATGAGAATTTCAGCAGAACCCTCGATCTTACAAAGGATTCATTCATTTTACTCCTTGAAATGAGTCTTGAAGGATCGGTGAAGATTTCTGGGATATGACCGATGCTAGTACGAAAAGTTCGGTCACATCGGGGGAATCACTTAAAGGAATTGTCGATGGTATGGCAAAACTATTCAAAATCCAATTCATCAAGACGGGTTATTTCGAGGATTACAGGATGAAAAAAGAAAGAAATATAAACAAGCCCTCTATAGCCTTGAGTTCTTGGATATTTGTCATATTGACGAATATATCAAGTTGTTCACCGAATAGGTGGAAATCCAAGATTGAAGAAAAGAAGTTCGCATGGCCTATTCTTTGCCAAGATCCCGAGTCCCCTCGGAGAGAAATGCTTATCGTGAATACAAGGGTGGAGTGGAAGAAAGCGTAGGGCTTTAAAAATGTCTTTCCTAAAGGCCAAGTTATCTCGAATGGTGCTATCAAGCGGCTACGCACATGAATTACAAGAGATTAAGAGGAATTAACAAAGCAGCGGTTCCTCTATGTTGCGTGGATAATGATATCCCAACAGTTGTGGGAGGTCAACCAAGGCGGCACAAGAAGAAGAATGAGAGAAGCCATCCATACCGAGGAAGCAACAACAAAAGAAGCAGTCTTCATGGAGACCTAGAAGGTTCGTCAAAACAAAAAGCCCGAAGCTATAAATCGGGACAAAGACCCGACCAAGCGGGGAGTAGAGCCTCATCATCGAGGTTCTAATCAAGCAAGTACCAGCAGAAATCCAGGAGAAGAACTTTCGGGCGTGCTCACACTAGAGCTAATGAAAGTTTCAAAGATCAGAATTGCTTGGACATGCGGAGCAAGAGGGCATATCTCAAACGGATTGCCCGTAAAAAAAAAACGAGGAGTCGAGAGGTTCGAGGCCACACCGTAAATCGAAGAAGCCGTTTATTATCGGATTTAATACAAGTGTATCAATTTGAGGATATTCCCTCGATGAAAGCATCTATGAAGAAGAGATCTATTCTCGATGATGGAAGTGACTCCACTCGGAATCGAGTGAAGAAGAAATTCTTCAAACAGATGACCGGGGAGGATATGTCAGATTCCTCTCTCACACGATGGTTTCTCATAAAACTCTTATGAGAATCATGAAGGAAGATCCAAAGCTTCAAGTCTATGATGGATTTACAATTGGAGCTATGGAAAAAGCATTGGATAAAATTGGGTTTAAGAATGTAAAACACCAAATTATCCATGTGGTAACAACCGGAGAATTTGCTATTCGATGGAGTTTACCAAGAACTGATCGAGATGCAGTTGGTCCCTATTAAAGAAATACAAGAGATAAAAAGCAAAGTTAAAAGAGAAGTTGCAAATACACTCTCATGGATTCATATCGGAGCCATAAGAGTAATTATTAAAGCAACATTCAAAGAAGGAATACAAGGCCGAGTATTTTGCCGCCTATATTGATTCAGTCTCGGAATATGTATCGGGGCGGATGTTTTTCCTAAAGAAATTGAGAAGATTTTGCCTATTGCAGGAAGAAATTTCTCTAAAAGGATTCTTATCCTTAACAGGGGAATTAAACAAGCGTAAATAATGATCGGAGGAGGGCGCAAAGACCCTTGGTACAAAGTAAAAACGCCACCAATCTATTTCCATGATACATGTGCGAGATATTTTGCCGGGAAACAATTTCCTACAAACATTCAAGCGGTTCACACAAGAGAACGAGACGGAAGACTTATTTTCACAACCTTATGTGATCATAAGATTATTGTCCAGAGATGCGGGAAGCATTTTACGTGAGAAAAATGCCCATTAATTTTCGCAGCGGCGTGGTGATGAGGCCAAACTTCGCAATCCAAAAATGGCGGATCGAAGGAAATTTGGTGAAGCTTTATTATCCTAGACAATTTGGTTCCATCCAGGAGGATCGGAAGATATGGGATAATAACTTGTATTCATTCGAGTACAAGGAGAAGAACGAGTCACCCAGGAAGCCATTGCGGCATTATGGATGAGTCTAATGGAGAATCCATAGAGTGATGTAACCATAGAGGAACAAATATCACTCGAGGATATCAAGAAGAAGATCCAAAGTAATTACAATGAAGATCCTTTGGCTTGGTGGGATAAGAACGAGCTTAAAGCTTCCTTAAAGGTTAAACCTGGAAAGGAGTACGAGTTCGTAAGATTCAAACCAATCCTTATGAACCAGGAAGATCGTGAGGATATGCAAAAGATACTTAAGGAACATCTTGACCTTAAGTTAATTTCACGAGGAGTTTCTCCATACAGCAGTCCAGGATTCTTAGTCAAAAACCATTGAGAAATCAAAAGAGGAAAGCCATGACTTGTTATTAATTACAAAGGGATGAATAACATTTTGGAGTTCGACGGATACTATATCCCAAGAAGAGAACACCAGTTAATCAGATCAAAGGTGCCAAGATATTCTCAAAGTTCGATTGCAAGTCCGGATTCTACCAGATTAAGATGGAGGAAGAAAGTAAGAAGTTTCTGACTTTCTCTACACCACAAGGACACTATATTTGGAACGTGATTCCTATGGGATTGGCTAACGACCCCGATATATCAAATAAAGATGGATAATCTTTTCAAAGATTATTTTAGTTTCATGTTCGTGTATATCGACGACATTCTAATCGCATCAAAGAACATGAAGGAGCATCTCAAACATTTGGAAATATTTTCGGATGTTTGTCACAAAGAAGGATTAGTGCTTTCGGAAAAGAAGGCGTAATCGCAACAAAGCATTGAATTCTCGGAATTGAAATCGATGAATCGGGAATTATTCTACGTAATCATATGTGGAAAAATACAGGATTTCGGATACACTAAAAGACAAGAAGCAGTTTTAGAGTTTTCGGGAGTTGTTAATTTTTTGGAATGTTTATTAACAATCTAGCATACTACAGGAAGGTGTTTAGCCCATTACTTAAAAAAGATGCAGTATTCAAATGGGAAGATGAACATCAAGAAGAAATTAAGCAACTTAAAAGAAGTGTGTAAAAAGCTTCCAAAACTTGCGATTCCCAAGACGAGGATGAATGGTTCTTTGGATGCCATTGATGATTTGTGGGGGCGGTTCTTACTAAGGTCACACCAAATGAAGAAGTGTCATGCATATATTGCGGTGGTTTATTCACCGGGGAAGGTGAAGCAAACAGATGGCATATCAACGAGAAAGAATTCTTTTCAATGTAAAGGTTTTTAAAAATGGTGTTATTTTTATCGGCTAAAAAGTTTACTTTAAAAATTGATAATTCAAGTGTCAAGGCTTTTTTCGAAAAATAAAATTGAATCAAAACTAGAAAAGGCTCGATTACTTAGATGGCAAGTGAATGTCAATATTATGATTATGATATTGTCATTATAAAATCTCATGAAAATATTCTGCAGATTTCTTGACACGAGATGGAAGGGAGCGTTCTTTCGACTTAAGTCCTTAAACGAGTAAGACATCTCGGGAAAACCGGGAGAGTCTAGAACGAGATTTTGGGACGCTATGTCTCAATGCGAAGTTTGCCGGACGACTTCAACAGTTTTAGTAAATCCATTTCTAGTCAAATACGAGCATGCCGGTTCGCTCTCAAGGACAATTGTTCTCAAGATGCAAGGGCCTCTCTTCAGGCCGCATCTCCTACTTGCAAAAAGGGGGCGAGGTTATGGATTCAAGTACCATAATCACAAGTGTTGCGGGTGATGCATCCCCGAGGGTGTACAAATCGAATGAATGTTGAAGCTCGGTGTCACAACCCGAGTCTTCAAGACAACCCAAAGACCTGGGGTAAAAGAGGGAGAGTTGAATCTTAGGCCACGCATGTGCAAATCTAAGGTTCAAATGACGAGATTAAGATTTCTCCTATGCGGGTATATCGAGGCAATGGGAGAAACTAGTTACAAGACAAGGTATTAACCAGCAGAAAACAATGGTTGATATCTCAGCAAGTATAGAGTTTGGATGAAACCAGAAGTCATCCAAATGAAGCGACAGAATGGTATACTTTTGGAGCTTTAGCTTCAATCTATACTTTGTGTCACCAGGATTCCCTTAAATCTCAAAATTACCAAAATGGATTGGGGAAGTCACAGACTTGGGCCAATAATCCACACTTGGCCGAGGAGATATTTTAGAATTGTATTTTATCGGTCAGCCTCTGAACCAAATAAGAAAGGCTTTAATGAAGCTTTTCATTTCATCAAGCTAAAAAGACCGGATGGAAATGCTTTAAAATATATTAAGGTAGCTTTACGGAAGAAGGATTGTGTTAGTAGGAGCATTTTCTCAAGACGAAGCAAAACTATTTGGAGCATGGGGTCTTTGGGTTTGTCTAATCAAATGGACAAAGTCAAATATCCATTCAAGTTCTTCCGATTATGAATGGATCTTTCCTTTTGAATTCGATGATTGGATCAACCACGGGGTTTGAGATGGAAGAACTCTTCGAGACCAAAAGAAGAATTCTCGGGAAAACAAGATTTAAAGCAAGCAAAGAAACTTACCGGAAATTCAGTAACATGACGCATGTTGGTCGTTGGGTCGACCAGGACCATCAATCCATGCCAGAACAAAGGAACCCGAGTTTGGGAAAGGATTTCACCCAAATCCGACCGACAAGATCATGCGGTTGGAAAGGATAAGGCCCACTCACAAGACGCGTT
Organism: Rehmannia glutinosa; assembly: GCA_016081115.2. NCBI lineage: Eukaryota > Viridiplantae > Streptophyta > Magnoliopsida > Lamiales > Orobanchaceae > Rehmannia > Rehmannia glutinosa. The sequence goes on along the minus strand of CM071929.1, from coordinate 12,790,476 downwards.
ATCCTCGGGGACCACGTAAACCAAATTTTTAAAAGATTCCCCGACAAACATCACACGGGCTGAGTCACACGGGAGAAAAAAAAAAACCACCGGCGAGGCAATAATGTGGGATATGACGTAAGCGGTGACGTCATATATATCAAAGAAGATTTGAAGTCCGCTTTGAAGTCCGAACTTACCTCTATAAAAGGGAGAGTTGATTTGAAGGAAGTTGAGGACATCGAACATTTTTCTTAGTTTTCTTACAATAAAATCTGAGTGAAAATTTGTTATATTTGGAGTGTTTTAGTTTTAAGTTTTATGTATTCGAGTGCAACTCGGCTATGAGAGGTTAAACAAGTTTTCTCCTCCCAAAAGGAGATTACTAATGTAATAAATTGTTCTTTAAGTTCTTAATGTACTATTGATCAACATGTGTTCATAATGTACTATTGATCAATCCCCTTTGAAGAATTACTTTTACGCCTTGGAGTAGGAAACGAACTAAGGAGTCTTTGGCCGAGGTGGTTTTGAAGGAGTCGGATAACTTGCGATCATCTTCCCGAGGTGAGGTTGAATAGTGAGGAAATTTGTCAAACGATCTGGGGCGTGAATTTTCCGACTAGAGTGTGGCGTTGCGAACCACTTAAGCATGGGGTCTTTGTTTGGTCAAAAGAGGTATGAATTTTAAGGGATTTATTAATTTTACGGAAGCATGTTGGGCTTTCGATATGGTCGTAATGGACTATTTTTATTTTCGGGTCTAAAAGACCTAATTTGTATAAAGGATAATTACTTGAAATAAGATCGGATATAAGTATGTCTTGTTGAGTTTATAGGTGAAACCCGACATGATCCATTTAAAACCTCGAATAGAGACTGGATCTAAGTAGGTGTAACAATGCCACGAACAAAACAAGTTACAGAAATATCGGGTTCTCATTTCTCGAAAAATCCGAAAAACAAATTGATTATGGAGTGAAAATTTTATGATTATTGTAGAATGCAATATATTTATCCTTATGGAGCAATCTTCCTCAAATTAGAGTTTAAAGGGATAACTAGAACTATTGTTTTTAAAGAATACAGAGTAAAATGGTCTAAAAACTATTGTTTTTAAAGAATACATCCAAGGGGTAAAATGGTCCAAAGGTTGCAAAATGTAACTATTTTCATAATTCGGGGTGCAAAGTGTTACAAATCAAAGTTTAGGTTGTGAAGTATAAAAAGGGGTAAAGTTGGGGTGGCAAATAATAATTATCTCTTGTTTATATTATATTGTGATTACGGGAATTTTTTTTCTTTTTCTTCAAAAAGAAGTTATAATTAATTTCAAATAGTCAATATTTTCGTTGCAACTTTCATCCTCATTGAAAAGAAATGCTAAAACTTTCATCCTAAGTGAAAAATATCGCTATAACTTTCATCTTCAGAAAAAAGTTATAATTAAAATAATGTTATAGCTTTCATCCTCACCGAAAAAGAATCTACAACATGAATTATTAAGAACTTTTTGAAATTGAAGACCTAACATCACTACATATATATAATCTTTCTTCATTTAGATTTTTAGTGGCATAGCTTCAAGAGGGCAAACATGTAATTTCAATTTTTAATAAACTTCTATAAATACACAAATCATTTCTTCTTCTTCTTCCTAACATTTTAATTTCTTCCTAAAATATCTTTTTTTTTTGATAAGTGAACTTAAAAAAAAAAAAAGTATAATGTAATTCTTCAAAATTAAAATATATTTAGTAACAAACTTCATCGTTCTTAATTAAGGAAAAAGAAAAAATAAAAATAAAATGACAAGTACAAAGATGATCCGTTTTTACTATTTCTTCGAGGATGAAACATGGACGGGTAATCTATTTTGCAACCGATATTGTGGGAAACACATATGCACCGGGTTTTGAAGCTTAATAGCTAAACCTTATTATTCAATATGGACTTTTCTTTTTCCTTGAGGCAAAGCTACTACGTCCAATTTCTAGAGACATTCGCTTGTCCGCTTGGATATCTCCCGCCTTCATGCGTATCCTCTTTAGCTCCCGCACCTAAAATATATCTTCTAACATTCCTAAGAGCTATAGAGTGTATCTTGGATGCGCATCAATGGTCGCTCAATAACATGCATGATAACTAGGTCAATATCAAAATCGGACACATGATAATTATACCATCCCCCAAGTAGGTGTGTAAATGGTCCGCCGCATTGTGAACAAACCTAATTAAGCTCAGTTTTACGTCACTCAAACTATCACTATCTGACTATCATTGTCTTTGTCATAGTTTGTTCCCTCAAAAATGTCGCGCATCGATGTATTAGGCCTGATCCGCTCGCCCCAATTTGTATATCTTATAGTCATGACTCTAGCCAACTCCTCACATCATAATAACGAACAAAACTATAATTTCGTTTGTCCCATAATTTTTTAAAAAATGTCAATCTATCAAACGGACCGAGAATGACCAAGTGATTCTGTAACAGTTGCTCCATCTTAACACTGTTATCAGAAAATAATTTGCCCATCAAATCACTGACATCAGCAGGATAGAATTCTGGGGATTCATGCTGAAACAATTCGTTCATAAAAAAATTATGGACCAACCAAAAATCACGCTTTCGCGAATCTATATCGTCATTCTTAAACCCAAGGCCCAATATTTTCACTTTATTATCTACAACCACTAAGTTTTCTAATTTCAAATCATCAATCATCAGAGATTTGTTTTTGGAGTGCAAATAAACCACAAATTGGATAACTGAACGTTCTTCCTAAAATATCTTACCGACATTAATATTCATGACCATGAATATCCTTTTCTAAAGCCCTCCTCAACCAAAAATGAAGTTTTCACCACCATCCTCTATACTCCCAAGAGGGAAAATCCAACCACCTCTTCTTGTCACTTTCCCACAAAACAAAATCGATCTCTTAAATATTCCTCACCAAATGTGAAATCATTTTTCAGAAAACCAGCCAAACCATTCACTAATACTGACACCATCAATGTTTACCTCAAGAATATCATACCCATTTTCACTGAGGTGATTGGTAACATTTGCTCATTGAACAAAATAACGACTGTTTTTACCGACATCTCCCAAAAAGCCACTCACGCAAGAATTGAGTGGACGTCGTGGGGATTTAGCTTTTCCAAGCGACAATGGGATGGGGATTCTGTTTTTTATCTTAGTTTTGCTTCTAATGTTTGTTTTATTATGGTTGGGCTTGTTTTTGGGTGTGGCACACCAATTTGTGGTTGATGGAGTTAGTGGGATTGCTAGATATATATCTGATAAGTGGAGCACCACTAAGAAGAAATTCAAGACCAAGCCCAAGAGTGATGAGAAAGACGACCCAAAAAAAGAAGTTTGATCGAGTGACTAGCTACTTAACTTTGTGTTTTTTTTAGGAAACTTGTGTTCCTTTTCTTACAAGAAGGAGAAATCCATTGTTTGTCTATTTAATGAAGTTTTTGTTTATAATATATTGTGATTACGTCCACCCTCTTCTTGTCATTTTCCCACAAAAAAAAAAAATTCCATCTCTTAAATAATCCTCACCAATTGTGAAATCATTTTTCAGAAAACCAGCCAAACCATTCACTAATACTGACACCATCGATGTTTACCTCAAGAGTATCATACCCATTATCACTGAGGTGAGTGGTAACATTTGCTCATTGAACAAAACAATGACTATTTTTACCGACATCTCCCAAAAAGCCACTCACGCAAGAATTGAGTGGACGTCGTGGGGATTTAGCTTTTCCAAGCGACAAGAGGAAGGGGATTCTGTTTTTTGTCTTGGTTTTGCTTCTAATGTTTGTTTTATTATGGTTGGGCCTGTTTTTGGGTGTAGCACACCATTTTGTGGTTGATGGAGTTAGTGGGATTGCTAGATATGTATCTGATAAGTGGAGCACCACTGAGAAGAAATTCATGGCCAATCCCAAGAGTGATGAGAAAAACGACCCAAAAAAAGAAGTTTGATCGAGTGACTAGTTACTTAACTTTGTGTTTTTTCTAGAAAACTTGTGTTCCTTTTTTTCCAAGAAGGAGAAATCCACTATTTGTCTATTTAATGAAGTTTTTGTTTATAATATATTTTGATTACGTGAAATTTTTTTTTCTTTTTCTTTAAAAAGAAGTTATAATTAATTTCAAATAGTCAATATTTCGTTGACTTTCATCGTCCTTGAAAAGAAATGCTACAACTTTCATCCTAACCGAAAAATACTGCTACAACTTTCATTCTCACCAAAAAATAAGTTATAATTAAGTTCAAATAGGCAATATTCCGTTGCAACTTCCATCCTCACCGAAAAAGAATGCTACAACTTTCATACTCATCAAAAAATAATGCTATAGCTTTCATAATTACTGAAAAGAAGTTATAATTAAGTTCAAATAGGCAAGATTTCGTTGTCACTTTCATCTTCACCAAAAAATAATGCTATAGTATTCATCCTCACCGAAAAAGAATACTACAAAGATTTTAGAAGAGGCTTAGTTGATTGTATTTTATATTAATCAATATAACTAATTCTCATTTTATTTTCTTACTTTCTAAACTGCAAAATTATTTATCAAAGTCTTATGATAAAAAAAATTGATTATAATTTTGATTATAAGACTTTGATAAATAATTTTGCAGATTAAAACACCAAAGAAACATCATCATTTAAAGTAAGGACATGGCTACCAGAAGGGCAGAGAAACATGTACCCTTTGTGCAGAGCACTGCACCCAATAAAAACATATCTTTTAGGCCGAAACTGCAGTTTGTGGTTATATATTGTATGGGCGAAGATAAAGAAAGTATGAACACCCAAAGACTTTTAGAAGTGAATAATTAAAGGAGTAACATATAGTTTCTGAAAAGGTGAAGTGTTACCCAGATCACTACGAGCTTAAGCATAACAAAATATATCTACTAGGGATAGTGTGTTCATATTGTTTGTGCTATTTTAAGTCTGTGGAATATAAAGAAAAGCACGTATGGCCAGTTTTTTTATTCACAGAAAGAACTAAGCAGCTAATAAAAAAAACTAAAGCTGAGAAGGACAAAGATGAGTTCAAAAAATTACCCCTGCACGGATTCAAGAGACAGAGATGACAAATGTATTCAAACTACGGGTCTTTGAGTGTCTTGAAATTCTTTTATTTTTGTACTCCTGAAAAGCTAAACCACTTTTGTAAGTAAGTTTTTGTTGCAAGTTTCCTTCCTCAGATTTCTGGTTGAGGAATTGATTGTAAGTAACATAGCCGGTGGAATTACTTTACTTTTGACTGAATCGGTCGACTGATTGCCTTATCATCTTCCCATACTGATTTTAGATCAGAATTGTCTAAAACAGAATTATATTTTTGGATATGACTTGCCTTTAGGTTATGTTGGTTGTTACATTCTCATTTCTCAATATTACGTGTTCATATGCTCTTAAACATATTTGCAGTTTACAATAGAGCAATAACCAGTTGCTAGCACTGAGTTTGCATTTTGAGTAGGGGATTTCTAATTTCTTTCTGCACATGCTCTTAATCAAGGGTGTACAACTCTATTTTGGTTTGAGAGTTTGATTTTTTGTTTTTATTTTTATAAATTCATTGGACTATGATCTTATTGTTCTGTTTGATTCTCAATTTTGTTGATTCAGATTGCACAGTTAGAATTATTGTTAGTCCATTTATTTATGATGTAGAGTATATAAAATTATGTTTTCCTTCTGCTAGAGTTGTAGAACTTAAATAATCCCAGGTCCGTTGGAATTATGTTGAATTGTCGATCATATCCTTGTCTGTAAATCATCACTGATAAGTGATAACCTGACATATAGGTTAGATTTGCTATAGGACCACTTCATGTATGCTTATGGTTTTGTGCATATACCTAATGTTTGTGCAACAAACATTTATTGAAATAAACATTGCTCTTATTTTATTGGGGAGTTACAAGTGAAAATATTCACGTTGGATAGTGTATATTTTTTTTTTATCTTGAAAGATAACAAACTCTTTAAATATGTTTTGTGGCCCAAAATGCCCTTGATTCGACTCTAGTTTATATTTGCTTTCAAATTTGTACCATTTCAAAGTGCAAGGCACCTTTATTTTATAGATAATATGCACAAAATAACTCAATAAATATTTTCGTAATTCATAAACCGTAAAACGGAAATATATATATACAACTTAACTATAATCGTAAAAAAAAAAAAAGAAATTGCTGCAAAATATGTACAAAAATACAATTTAAAGCCATATAGTAAATAGTGAAGAATATCTTGAAGAAAACATAATAATAATAATAATAATAATAATAATAATAATAATAATAATAATAATAATAATGATAAACCTATGCAAATTATAATTTTTATGATATAATTTAACTCCATATCGTGAAAATCTGTCATTTTCACTCGACATATGTAAAGTGATTTGCCCACTAATATATTACTACTTTTTAACTAGGATAATAGTCTTGGAGATCATGTTTGCATATATCGTGAAAATATCCTCGATAATTTTGAAGATGTTTGTCATCTTTCGATACGATTTCTTTTATTTATTTCGTGAAATGGTATTGTTTTAATATGGAATTTGTGTGGTTTTGTATGGTATTTGTGTTGTTTTCGTATGGAATGTGATAGAAATCTTGTGAATTTCAATAAAAAAAACCTATATGTTCTAATTTTCACGAAATGGAAATGGTAATCGTTAGAACAGTTTCGTGAAAATGTACCGTGGAAATTGTTGATCGTGAAAATAGTTTCTAGAACAAATTAACGTGAAAATGTTAATTGTGAAAACTAGAATGCAAAAATATACATCGTGGAAATGTGAACGTAGAAAATAATCATCATGAAAATGATTCATAAAAAGTAGAATGTTGAAATTTATATCATGAACTTAGAACATAGATTGATAATAGTGAAATGTGTCATGAAAAAAAATTGTGATATCGTGAAATTTGTTTTCTTTCACTGTGATCGTGAATATCCGCTTTTTGTGATTTTTGCCTTTTGGAGCGTATGCCTTTTATTAGAAATGTTATTATTGTAGTGTTTTTTTTTCCTGAAAACTGTACACCACAAGAAAATGTATTTCGTGTGAATTTGTTTACTGTTGTAACGTGTAAGCGGAGAGATGAAAAAGTGGATTTGAGAAACAAATGTTTGGTATTGTGGGCCACACTAAATTAAAGGCTATTTTGCTCACTTAGCGTAGAAATAAATTTTTTTATTAACTTTTAAGTGTACGGAGTTTCAAAAGCATTGTCGTACTTTTGGGGGTACGATCACTACATCTCATATGCCTACTTATCTTCTAGACATCCCTAAACCATAATCCATGAAGTCCAATTTACATATTTACTAATTAAATAAAATATATAATTTTATTATTATTTAATAAATAAATAAATAAATAAAATATTAATTCCATATACTTAGGGATGAGAATTTGGGTCCTAATCCGACAACCCGTCACAACCCTAGCAATATATATATATATATATATATATATATATATATATAATGGGTGTTGGTCGATGTTTGACGTGTTCACGGGTTAATTGAGCCAGAAAATAACTCGCTAGTTAAACATGTTGTATGTAGTTTGTGTATTACAAAAATTAACGGATTAATTAATTGTAAGAAAAAAAATAATAAGACATGACATTAAAACTTAAATGCAAAAAACCTTATTAATTATGAATGTCCCCAAAATTATGTTGTTTCTTTTTTCAATTTATATTATTATTTAAAAAGTAATAGGCAAAATTATTTTTTTAGTCCTCTAAGTGGAGCCACTTGGAGATTTGGTCCTTTTATTTTCTAGACGTTGAATTCAGTCTTTTAAATGGACGAATTTGGACTTTTAGTCATGTTGCCTACTATAACAAGTAAATATTACCTGTTACACTTATGTGGATTTCTTTCTTTAAAATTTTAATTTTTCAAACTATACTTGAATTATAATTATGTAAATATTGACAAATTATCTATATTTTCAAAGAGTATAAATAGTCATTCAAACTTTAAGAATATTAAAAAAACATTATTTCAATTTCTATATTTATTGGTCAGAATTAATAAAAAGTTAACATATTATATTTCAAAAAACATTACAACAAAAATTTATTAAATATATGAATAACAATTTTTTATATTTGAAAATAGTATAAATTCTTACTTTAACTTTAAACAAATTTTAAAAAATTATAGAATATTATTTTTGATAAAAAAATAAGATATAATTTTTGACTTTTAAATTTTTATGTACATTGTGAATTTCATATTTTAGAATTACAAAAATCTATTTCCATCAATATTTTACTAAAACTATTTCAACGAAAAATTGTATTTCCTTTTAAGTTATGTTACTTATTGATTTTAAATATATAAATAACTATAAAAATTCAATTCAACTATCAATAAAATAAAATAAATTTACAATATTAAATAATTTCATAATTTATAAATAAATAGTTTTTTAAAAATAAGAAAAATACTATTAAAATATTTAATATTTCTAACTAAAAGTATACTTAAATTATAAATATATAAATATTAACAAACTATCCATCTTTTCAAGAGTATAAATGGTTATTCAAAATTTAAAAATATTAGAATAAATATTATTTTAATTTCTATTTCTTTCTATTTTCTTTTTAATGAAAAATTAAATTTTTTGAAAAAAAAAGCCACATAAGTGTAGTAGGTAACAATTACCTGTTATAGCAGGTAAGAGGACTAAAAATCCAAATTTCATCTACTTAAAGGATTGAAATCAAAGTTCAGAAGAAAAAAAATGACCAAAATGACTCCGAGAACCTCTACTTAGCGGACTAAAAAAATAATTTTGCCACTTAAAATTTCTATTTATCATTCTATTTATCATGAAAAGGGACAATTGCATTTTACCCGCCAAACTATCGTGAGTTTTGCATGTTGCATACTATACTTTGGAATTTTCTTTTTGCTTGTCTAACTTTGAAGATTTTACACTTAACCCCCTCGGAATTGATTTGGACCTATCATTAATTGACACATGCCAACTTTTGGTTGGTTCGGGGGGATAAAATATAATGAATAATATAGTTCAGAAAACAAAATATGTAAATTCAAAGTTCAATCGGCAAAATGCGGAAAAAAAAAATAGTTTGGAAGGTAAAGTGCAATTAACATTATTAAATAAGGTACTTTCTCTTAGAAGAATTTTTCCTTGTTTAGATTATTTTTTCAGAATACTAAAATACACTAGCTATGGAATACATTGAGTTATACAATTGTCTAAACATTTTGATTTCATTTTAATTTCAATAATTAATCTAATCAAATTCTATGATGCCTAATTATGTTAACTGTTGGAAATTTACCACTCAAAAGACATAATTTTATTGATCACTCAAATATTACAAGACACACCTCACCTCAGTTTCACTTAAACTCAAATATTACTTAGAAGCTTTGCTTCTCACTCACTTGTTTTTCTTTCTTAACTTGATACAAAATGAACCAACAACACCACCTATTTATACTAAAACTTCATCTAGATCAATGGTTAAGATTGATTCTCACCAACCTTAATCCAATGGTTATCTTTTATTTCCATCTACCACATTCACCACCATACCAACAACTTAAACTCAACTACCAAACTCATCTACCACAATTAAACATAAAATAAGTTTATATAATTCAACACTCCCCTTTAAACTTATTTTATAATCCCAAGTGAACTTCTCAATCTTGCAAAGTCTTCATACTTCAATGGTTTGGTAAAGATATCAAGAACTTGATCTTGCGACTTCACGTACTTCACTTGAACTTCTTCTCCGGCAATGCATTCTCGATATAATGGTATCGAGTATCAATATGCTTGCTCCGATTATGAAATCGGATTCTTGGCCAAAGCTATTCTTTGACTTGTTATCAACATAAATCTCTGTTGGATCTTCTTGTGACATGCTTAGTTCTTTTAACAAATTCCTTAGCCATATTGCATGACTAACACATGATGTAGCCGCCACGTCACCTTCACATGTTGAAAGAGTGACTATTGGTTGTTTCTTCGATGCCCAAGTGAAAGCAAGATCTCCCATGAAAATGTGAATCCGGTTGTACTTTTCGATCATCGGTATCTCGGCCCAATCACTATCATTGTATCAACTAGCTTATAATCATTAGAAATGAATAAAGCGGACCAAAGTTGATTGTACCTTTTAGGTAACGAAGAATTATTTTGCTGCGCCTTGAAATGTGTGGTGGTTGGATTTTCTATATAGCGGCTCACAAGTCCAATGCGTAAAGAATATCGGGCCTTGTACAAGTTAAGTACCTCAAACATCCAACTAGGCTTTTGAACAGTGTTGGATCCACTTTATTTGCTTCATCATCCTTGCACAATTTCAATCCATTGTAGGTCCCAAGGGGTGTAAGTGTAAGGTTTAGAAAGGGGGGGGTTGAATAAACATTACCAAATTTTTGATTTAGTCCTTTTAAAAATTCGAGTTGATACTACACTGTTTGTGTCCTTGGTGGATGACCAATTTAGTTAATTAGTAGAGTTAGTCTCTCCACGGACTCAACCGAGCCATTGATGGAATAACTCATTTGTTAAGTCTAAATTAACTCAATCGTGGTTTGTTTTATTGGAAGACTTAACACCCTTAAGTTTGGTTTAGTTATGATTTAATACTTGGTTTTAGTACTTAGAGATTATCAGTTGGATAGCAAATATGTCGTGAGAATTAAACAAATAAGATGCATGAATTAAAAATCTTGAAATGTAAATAACACGATAAGTTTTTATAGAGGTTCGAAGATGGGGTAATTTTTCTACTCATCTCTTCTCCAACTCCGGAGGAATCCACTAGGTATTGATCAAGTATACAAAGTGGTAACAAATCCGGATACAAGTCTTGATCACACGGTGACTTGATCCTTTGGGACTCGATGCTGAGACGCCTTGATCACTCGGTGGCTTCTCGTGCGACTCGGCTTCTTCAGGGGCAATGCGCTTACTACTCTGACTCACTTGCTCAAGCTCTTTGGATTTGATCACGAAGCCCTCCAAAAGCTCAAGACTTGGTTCGACCTTGAACCTTCCTACAATCCTTCGAGAAATGTAGACCCCTTGATTTTTCAGTAATTTCCTCTTCAACTGATTGAAGTTATCTTTCCTTCACAGGTGAGTGTTGGATTGATGTTCTTCGTAGTGTAGGCTTGAGGATTGAGCGTTTAATAACTTGAGAATATTTCAGGTTTACAGTTCTAATAATTGCTTGAATATTTTTGGTTCTTGTCACTTGCTCTCAGAGTCATTCCTCAGCCTTTTATAGTGATCTTTCAAAAATCTGCCCTTTGAAGACATAGGCTTATTTTTGAAAGTCACTTGCAGTCGTTGGCTTGTCTTGTTGCAGTCCTTGGAATTGCCATTTCCTCGTATGAATTGTTCTTCACCTTTTCGAGTTCGACACGGTGTAGTGCTTCCCATTGGTTTATTCCTTTTGCACGCTTCGGGGTGAGCACTTCGAGAAAGGTAGTATGGAGATATTACTTGTTTAGGTAATTCTCTTGATTTATGTGCAACGGATCTTTTCGATTATCTCGACTTGACCGCATTTCCTTGCTTTCCCCAGGTGACTTAGAGTCGGCTTCCAATCATGGATGACTCTTTGTCACTTCAACTTGAGACTTGGCTTTTCTTGAGTTGACTTGGTGATACTCCACACATTGCATCTGTTTGCTCCTTGATAGAGTTCCGTCTACTCTTTCTTCTTTGCCATACTTTGTCTTGCGGTGAGTCTTCCTTTTCAGTCTCCGGTTGTCTTCTTGCATGTTTGGGCATAGGTGACTTAACTCATCTTGACCAGCCCTATTTATTACAATGCGATTTACAACAAAAAATGGGGTGCCAACTTCCTATTCTAAGTTTTACATGGCATTCATCAAAATCTAAACAATAAATTTCCCAACAATTTCCCCCTTTTTGATGATGCCAAAACTTAAAACATTCAAAAATGTAAATAGCAAAGATACATACATATAGTGTCTTCACATAGAATGTATGCGTAGAATCAATCCTTTTATTGATCATAACATTCTTGTTCTTTTACTTTGTTTTACAAGGTGTATCGAGCAAACATTTGTCTACACAAAAATAAAGAATTTATAGCTTTATTATTAAAACTTACATAGTATGTATTTACATAATAAAATACATGAAGGGGTGGTGGAATGACAACACTTCATCTCCTTCATTGTCTCCTTCTTTCATCTTGTTCAAGATCTTCTCGCTCTTCTTTCTCTTTTTCTCATCGTCAATTTGTCTTCTTCTTCTTTTCATATGCCTTCCTGGCGAGCTTCATCTCTTCTTAATCTCTCTTGTCTTTCCTCCCATAGCTGAGTTTGTCTCTTGTTTTCTTTTCTATTCTTTTCGCATACTCAAAGCATTACTTTTAGCCACTTGCAAATTTGCTACTTGGTCAACCCATTGATCAAAAGAGATCCCTCCTTTCTTGCCTGGATCTACGTATTCAATGTTTTTGGGCGAGGCCCAGTCCGAAACCTCTTCCTCCACCACGCTTCTTCCTCTACCTCGGGCGTGTATTGTCTTGGGGTCTTCTTCTTTCTTTGAGTGACGGCGGAGTGAGTGACCAGCAGAGCGATCGGTAGGTAGTCTCATTGCTGTCTGTCGTCGCCTTTCTTCACATAACGTGAGACCCTTTTCCAAGATACAAGTCCCAAGCTTGAGCCATAGACATTTTTGCAAAGTATCCTTGGATGTGAGCGTTTTAAATTCATCAACCGATCGTGGCTCGGTCCCGAGCATCCGAGATGGCATAAGTGTCTCTATCTACTGGAATGCCTCCATGTTGTTTCAAGATGTTCATAACTCGGGCATCCATTCTTCCTTCCACTTCCTCCATCCCTGCTTCAATTGTTTTTCTCTTTTCACCATAGATATAGCAGAGTGTTGGAGTGGCGAGTCATTTGGGAGTTTTCTGCGATAATATCATTGTGTGTGACAATACCTTGTTGGGGGTTTGTGCGATCATTAAGGTCACATCTTTCGATCATTCCCCTCAACGGACTTTCCTTTCTTTTGTTTCAACACTTCTTCATTTGTCTTTCCTTCGCAGTGCATCCTCTTTTTCAGCTTCGGATCTCTTTGTCTTTAAGGTATTCCTCTTCCCCTTTTTGGCATCATCAAAGGAGAGAGGAACGCACGAAACATCGGCAAGCGAGGAAATCGAGCCTGCGATAGTAGAGTTCTGTCTCGAGTCTTTGTGGAGTATGCGGACGAAATTCGGAGCGAGTAGCGTTAGACTCTCTTTGAAATTAGCTTCATTTCAGCCATAAGAAGGCTGAATTTTCTGTCCATATTTTCTTCCGTATTTGGAGATCACTCTTATTTTGCTCACGCAGCTGAACTTTATCTCGGCAGTGTGAGCTTCATGCATGTGCTCAATGTGTTCTCTCAATTTCGTTTTTGCAAAGCATTCTCGACTCTCCATACAAGCGAACAGCTTGTTGAACAATGTCTGAAGTATCTAGCTTGTTCCACACGCATTGTTTGATGTTGTTGCCACCATTCCCTTATCGATGTTATGCCTCTCAAGTCGCAGATAAGGTTGGCATATCTGTTGTCGATCGCATGTCCATAGAGGCCTGGTGCCTCTCCATCCGTTCAATTTAAGCCAAATAATGCCTTGAACACTTCCCGAACTTGAGTTGTTTCTTACATTGCATCGATGGCCACGCAGCGTCAAAGTCATAGTCATTTGGAACGATGGTACTGACGAAATGACGGGAGCTGAGTGTGGGAGGCGTGCGAGCTCGTTCTCGACTCTTCGGGAGGTCGGGTACCTATAGGGAGAAAGGAAATGATTCTACAAAGGAGTCATCACGACTCGGGATTTGTTCAATGATGAGAGGTGTGCGTGAAGTTCCTTTTTGAGTCGAACTGCTGCGGTTTGGAGGAGCTGTGCGAGTAGACTTCTGTTCACCGAGGTCGTTTGTGAAGTGGACCCGAACCTTTGAACCTCATTGTCTCAACAACTTCGTTGGTCTCATTTGGTTTCTCCAATTGAGTGGGTGGTCCTCGGCCTTATCGAGCGTCATCGGACGATGATGAGATTTCCATTGGTGGCTCATCATCAAAGTTGAAAGTTTGTGAGTAGTCTTGAGATCGACTTGCTCGTCCGGGAACATCCATGAATCGAGTCTTTTGGATCGGTCACGGGGATGACTCGGCTTCTTCGTCTCTTCGATCCCAAAAAGGTTACATTAGGGTTATCATGGGAATCATGAAGCGCGCTTATCTCCTTTTGAGGATGGATCAATGATAGCAGGAGAGATGTTCTCTATTTCGTTTCTTTACCCAGGAAGTCTCAACCTCCCGTGGGCCTTCATTACCTCCTACGGTCTCAAGCTGCGGTGAGGCCTTGGACCTCCCTTTCGACGGTGTCGGTATGTCTTAGGGTCTTCTATGGTGGCATCCATTGGAGTCTCAACCCCATGGATTGCACTTTCATCGCCCGCAGTGTTAACTCCCCAGGGTTGTTCCTTCCTCGTGCCTCGATCGCATCGCAGCAGCGTCATTAGCCTTCAGAGCGGTTGGCACCTCGGTGAGACAGTTTCAACTATCTCGAGCTTCGTTGATGGCAACTTGTTGTTCGTTTTGCGTTTGTACTTTCTCCATTTCGCCTCCTAGATTCGTTGTGGAGTCATCTGCAAAGATTCTCCGACCTTGCCTGCTGGTGGAGGAGTTTCCCCCCTCGGTGGCTCACTCCGGTGAGTGACTTGAATGGGGTCACTCATCTCCAAACTCCCATTTGTTTTCTCCGAGTGTTCGGTAGTTGGGGGGCGGTGGTAAGAGACCTTCGTTAGGGGTTGGCTCAACCTGGGTCCCCACTAACCCGGTTTCATCGCCATTTCCTTAATTCCTTCTTCCGAGTGAGTGGGGAAGTGGTGGCATCAACAATGGTGGCGATTTTTTGAACCACTCCCATTGGATCAATTTCAGTGTGTGTTCGGAGGACTCTCCTGGTCCCTCCATCATGCTCTTCTCATGAAGAAGTGCGGATTCATGCGTTGCTTTGCGCATTTGCAACTCTTCGTAGCGGCAGCAAAGCGGGGTCAGATCCTCATCACTTTCTAATAGAATATCGAAGTGAGAATGTGTATGTTCGTGGTTCGGTGAGAGGGCGGAGATCTTTGGCCTTCTCTCTTGCCTCGCCTTCTTTACGCGATCGCTCGCTCCTTCTCCTTATCCTTGAAGATCTGCAGGATATCGTGCGCTTGTCTTCATCCGATCTTTGAGATCACGAGGTCGGTCAAGGAAGTTCAACGATTCCTCTTCTTCTTTATAAACTCGGGCCATTGGAACTATTCCCTGGATCGACTCAATTTCCATTTCCTCCACTCTCGCAGATGATTTTGGATATCCGGGTAAAGTGGGGATAAGATCATCACATCACTATCGGCTTTATCAGCTTCTTTCTTGTGTCTCGGTGCGCGGACTACATTTGTGTCTTGATTTGCCTCTGTTGATCGCCTTCAGCAGAGACTTAGCTATTTCATCAATTACATCGGGGACTCTCTCTTGGCGGTTCAAAGTATTTGTTCGGTGAGTGGTCGATTCGGCCGATTTCTCAAGCTCGGAGTGCTTGATGATTCTTCTTCGTCTCTAGTTTGTACTAGAGAAATTTACAGTTCGAGAGAGTTTCTTCTAAGTGCGGGGCGTGGGGGGTCTTTGGTGTTTTCTTACGAGGAGTGGCCGTCTTGGCTTATCGCAGTTCTCCTTTTTTGACGATCGGAGAAGGTATTTGAGAGTCCTTCTCGACCGCCTTCTTCTTTAGGCGAAGACACGGCGTGGGGGGTGTGACTGCTGCGGGCGGGAGCGAGTTTGACTTTCTTTCTTTGCTGCAGAGCGTGAGTTTTCTTAGCATTTGCGCAGGGCGACTTTTCTTTCTTTGGTGGAGAGGAAACAGATGTATCTTGAGGGTGGTGATTCCCCTCACTCGTGTCGACTCTCTTGGCGTAGGCTCTCTTCGTGCGCGGAGAGGTTTGATCTCGAACATCCTCTTGTTTACATGGAACGCCTTTCCATGTCTAAGAGGACTCCTTTCACCTCCATTAGCCGGCCAATCACCAGGCCATATCCTAGGGATCCTCCAAATGTGCCATCTTCCTTCAAGGATTTGTTCCTACATTCGGCATAGTCTCTTTGTAGACAAACTCAACCTAGTTTATTTTCCTTTCTTCAATGATCGCGGCCATTACGATCAACTTTGCTTTTGTGATTGGTCAAAGTCGCCAAATTTGATGTCAATACATTTGGCAACTATGTCCAACAACTTGTGATAATCCTCCTTTGACCTCTTGTTTGATGTGTAAACTATTTTATTAGCATAGTCGGGCTTGGCTATTTCCTTCCAAGCGGCCATGTTTGCATCGGCCGTTGATTTACGATGCTCCGCTTAAAGTCGGTAGTGGCGGTGTTGACCAAATCCTTGGCGAGAGATGGTGAGGTTCTTTCCGTGAAGCAGATGACTTTATCCCTTCATCGTGAATCTCGGCGTTCACGTAGAACCGGGCGACCTCCTCCACATAGGTCATCGGATATTCCATTGTCGAAACGATTTCATTTGAGGCGTTTCCAATTTCTCGGCAATTTTCTTCACTAAGGTGTCGTCGGACTCCTGTTTCACCATGCCGTCGAAATCCACAGTAGACCCGGTGTGGATTTGCTTTCCTAACTTGACAAAATCATAGGTTGATGCCATCCTTCAGGATTTTACCGAAAAAAACTTAGAGATTGATTTGAAGATAGATAGGGTTTTGAGAAGATTTTTGCCTTTGCTTACGAGAGAGAGAAATGAACAGTTTTGGTAGTGTGTGAGAGAAACGGACGAAAATGGTTTAAGTATGGTTTATGAAAGGACGTGCGGGTGGTTTTTGAAATGGGATCGAAATCAACGGCTTAGATTTGGCACGCCGATTGAGCATTTAATGTCTCGTATTTAATGCGGCAGCATTTATATCCAATCATACGCTTAGTGTGCGCTTTTGCTGTGACACGTCATAATTATCTTTGACGTCATTCTTAAAAACATTCCCGCTTAGTAAAACATTGCGTTTTTGTCACTTTGCTCATAAATGATTCAACTTTTTCCTCATTTGGTTTAGCTCTTCTTTTCACATTTCTCTTTGTGACTCAATTTGTCGGTGACTTGGTATAACTTCTTTCCGATCTGGTGATTTACTTAGCTGATTTGTGAGTTCAACTCTTTTTCCCTTTTTGTGTTCCATTTCTTTTCTTTGATTCTTCCGAGTGTCGGCTCGGCTCAATTAACCCTAACTCATGCTTGAGTTCTTCAAATCTTGACTCACATAATGGTTTTGTGAAGATGTCGGCCCAATTGTTTATCGGTTGAGATTTATTCCAAGATGATGTCCTTCTTTTCAACATGATCTCTTATGAAGTGATATCGACATCGATATGCTTTGTTCTTGAGTGCAACACAGGATTTTGAGTAATTGCAATTGCACTTGTGTTATCACACATGATTGGAATTTCTTTTCCTCAACTTCATAGTCTCTCATTCTTTGTCTCATCCATAGGACTTGGGCAACAAATTTTGCCCGCATGTATGTATTCGCTTTTTGTAAGGTGGCTATTGAATTTTGCTTCTTGCTAAACCGGAAAATCACTGTTTCCTAGCATTTGACATGTGCCTCGAGGTGTTTTTTCTGTCCACTCTGCATCCAAAGATAGTCGAGTCCGAATAGCCAATTAGTTTGAATCCACCTTCCTTTGGATACCATAAGCCAACTTCTTGGCTTCCTTTCAAGTATCTCAATATTCTCTTATTTCTTTGTCATATGGCTCTCTTTTGGAGCAGATTGAAATCTTGCACATACACCTACTGACAAAGGTGATGTCCGGCCGCTTCTTTGTAAGATAGAGCAATGATCGATAAGTGCTGCTCGTATCTTGTTTGATCTCTGAGGCTTGCCATCCGCATCCATCCATGTCCATTTTGGTGATGTATTCATTGGTATTTTCACGAGAAGACTTCTCCTCCATACCAAATTTCTTCATTAAATCTCGGTGTATTTTGTTTGACTTATGAAGGTTCCATCCTTCGAGTTGTTTCACTTGGAGTCCAAGGAAGAATGTCCTGACTCTCCCATCATGCTCATTTCAAATTTACTTTGCATGAGGTTTGAAAATTTTTCACACGACTCTTTGTTTGTGGATCCAAAAATGATGTCATCCACATATATTTGAACAAGCAAAGTATACTCTTTTTGTCTTGAATTACGAAAAGTGTTCTATCTACTTTTCCTTTTGTGAATCCATTCTCGGTTAAGAATTGTGACAAAGTATCATATCATGCTCACGGGTGCCCTGTTTCAATCCATACAAAGCTTTCTTGAGTTTGTATACCTTATCTCCAAGAGTCTTCTCGCTCAAATCCTGGAGGTTGTTCAACATACACTTCTTCTTCCAATAAACCATTTAGGAATGCACTTTTTACATCCATCGATATACAATGAAATTCTTGTGAGCAAAGATAGGCAAGAAACATCCTTATAGCTTCCAATCTTGCTACGAGGAGCAAATGTTTCATCAAAATCTATTCTTCTTCTTGGCAATATCCTTTGGCTACTAGTCTTGCTTTGTTTCTTACCACAGTAACCTTCCTTGTTCATCTTGTTTCGAACACCCATTTAGTACCAATAACGTTTTGATGGATGGGTCTTTGAACTAATTCCCATACTTTATTTCTTTCAAACCGATTGACTCTTCTTGCATAGCTTGAATCCAATGTGTGTCGTCCAATGCTTGTAACACATCTTTGGGCTCTATTTGCGAGATAAAGCATGTGAACATAGCTTCTTGTTGAGTTGGATCTTGTTTTGACACCTTCTCTTATATCTCCAATGACAAGTTCTCGTGGATGGTCTTTCACCATCTTACATTAGGTTGAAGTAAGTTATTTGGATTCAATCGTCTGGCGTATTGTGTTGCTTTGATCAGCTCTCTCGTAGTCACTTAGCTGCAAATTTTCCATTTGTTTTTGAGATTGACTATCTCATCTTCTCACGAGTTTATAATTCGACTTGACTTCAACATAGGGACTCTTACGTATGGTTGGATGATTGACTTATCGGTGACTCTTCAATGTCTTCTCCATTTACATTTGGCTCATCGAATACCACATGAATGGATTCTTCCGCAACCATAGTCCTTTTGTTGAGTACTCTGAGGCTTTGCTTTCATTTGAGTATCCCAAGAAGATACCTTCATCTCGCTTTAGCATCGAAGGCCTTTAGATTGTCTTTGCCATTGTTGTGGATGAAGCATTTACATCCAAATATTCTAAAATATGCAACATTTGGTTTTCTTCCACCCAAATCTCATAGGGAGTCTTTTTGTCACCGTCTTTTATCATACATCTGTTTTGAGTGTAACAAGTTGTGTTGATTGCTTGACCCAAAATCTTTTTGGTAACCCCGCTTGACCAACATGGTCTTGATCTTCTTTGAGAGTTTATTCATTCTTTCGCAACTCCATTCTTTGTGGAGTCCTTGCTGCGAGATAGTTCATGACCAATACCATTTTCAATACAATTGAGTTATTATTCCATTGACAAACTCGGTTCCTAATGTCGATCTTATTTTGATAATGGTTTGGCTCTTCTCGTTTTGAATCCTCTTCATCATTTGTGGTAGTTTACGTAGAGTTTTTTCTTCTTACACATGAATATTGTCCATGTATATCTTGAGTAGTCATCTACTACCACCAAGGTGTATTTCTTTCCACTTATCTTTGCCGTGGTTCCACTTGACCAAATAGATCCATATGTAGCAGATGCAATATTCTTGTTGAAGATGGACATGTCTTTTCTTTGAATGAAGATTTGATTTGTTTTTCCTTCTGACATGCATCACATATACTCTCCTTCTTGTATCTGAGTCCGGGAAGTCCTTCCACAAGATTACTTCTTGCAAGCTTGTTAATCGTTTTGAAATTCGGGTGACTCGACTTTTTGTGCAACAACCAACTTGATTCAGTTGTGCTCTTTGCTAATAGATAGGTGTTGTGTGTAGCGGTTGACCAATCTACTACATACATGTTCTTTTGTCTCGCATCCTTGCGCAACACAACTTCATTCGATTCAATATCCTTGATTTGGCATATACCCATGTTGAATCCAACATTATAGCCCCTTGTCACGAGTTGATCGATGCTTAGCAAGTTGAAGTTGAGTCCTTCAACATATGCAACATCCGTGATTTCTAATCCATTCCTCTTGATGGATCCAATGCCTCTTATTTCACTGGAGCTTCATTTCTCCAAATATGACTTTTGCTCCTTTAACTTCCTTGAATTTTTGATTTTTCTTATTTCTGTCATATGTCCGGGAATGTGACCACTATCCATATACCAGGTTCCTCGCACTCACTGCTTGAACCCGCAATCAAGGAAATTAAGTTTTAGGTACCCATACTTGCAGGTCCTGAGGGGTTAGAATTGTAAGATGATCCAACCAACTTATAGCCAAATGATTTGACTCTAAGGGGTTGCCATCTATCGATGCCATAATCATAATTAATCTTGGCAAATTGCTTGGGGATTCTAGGTTCATACAACTGTCTCTTTTGTGTCCGTATGCCTGCATATGTGTTTTGGCAATCGCCTTCTTTGGGTAATTGTGGTGTCTTTCAATGTAGTGCCTAGGTGCATATGTGTCTTTGATGAAAGATTTTATACTTTTGGAATGGCCTTTCTTGAGTTCTAGGCCTTTGCCATTTGGGCTTATATTCCATAAGTCTACATGCCGATAGTTCACATCATTCCAATCAGCTTGGCTTGGATATTTTCTACCATTCCCATCATATGTATTTCTTTTATAGATTTTAAGGGTTTTTGGTAGCTCGCTTTTTCTTTCTGAGTATTTTTGTTTGGAGTTTCTTTGAGGAACTCGATGAACCTCTTCTCATTTGTCCTTTCAAAGCACTCAACTCGGCTTCTTTCCTTTTCCTTTATAACCAAGGCGGTTTGCTTGTAGTTGTGCTTTGGAGTGAATGTGTGTGCAACATTTAGAGTTTTGGATTTTTTGGACTCTTCATTGCTTGAAGACCCTTTTTCCAAAATTACTTTTGGAGTTTGACATAGCATAGAGGAATTAAATCATAAGCCTGTCTTGTTTCCACATTTTCTTTGACTCATAATAAGATCATCCAATGATTTAGATGCCTTAGTGAATGAGGCAATAACATTTTTGAGGTCATTCTCCTCTTTTCTATGGCAACTATTTCTCGCTATTAACTTAGCATTTTCGGCCTTTAAACTTTCATTCTCATCAGCTATTTGACTTAGAGTACTCAACTCCTTAGTCAGCCTTGAGTTTTGGCTCTTGAGTAGGCTGTTTTCCTCATTTAGTAATGTGTGTGAGGATTTAATGTGTTCAAAATCTTTCATCATTTTGCCTAATGAATCATAAAGATCGAGTGGGTGATGAAGTGTGTGTGTCACGATCACTATCACTAGAATCCGAGTTTGATGAGTTAGAGTGTACCTCATCTTCTTGGTCGGAGTTGATCTTGTTCCTTGGCCATCAAACAGATCAAGGCTTCTTCTTCGGAGTCACTTGAGTAGTCGGCTTCACTGTCTCGAATCATTGTCTCTCTTGACTTGCAATTTTAAATGATCTCTGCAGCCAACATTGCCTTTTTCTTTTCTTGTCTTTCTTCTGAAGACTTTTGTTTCTCTTCATTTATGTATTTGTTGACTACAGGATATGGGCAATCAATGGCGTAGTGACCTGGTTGTCTACGGTTCAAAGATAGATATTCAACCTTTTGATCGACTCTTTCCATTCTTGGATTGTCGACCCTTTGATATTGACTTTTTGATGATCCATTTCTCTTGGTTGGCCTATCTTTCCTTGACTTGGAGGGAGCCGAGTGTCTTCGGAAGATTCTCCTTGCCTCTCTTGTAGTTCTTATTGAAGAACTTGTTGAACCTTTTAACCATCGGGCTATTTCTTCGGATCAATGGCTTCTTTGACCTCGGCTCTCTTCCCATCTTTAACAATTAGAGTAGTTTGTTTTGGGTACAATCGTGTCTCTTCCTGGTCTTTTCTTCTTAGCTCAAACTCGTAGGCTTTGGTCCGAGAATAGTTCATGGTTGGATGTCTTTGATAGGTCCATGGAATGTCTTAGTGCCATGACTTTCATTTCCCATTCATTTGGAAGATTTTTAGGATCTTCATACACATTTCCTTGTGTATATTCCTTTCCAAGTGCGGATAGCTCGTTGGTGATTTCGTGAACCGAGCATCCAATTGATCCAGGTTTTTCTCCGAGATCATTTTGAAGTTCTCAAATTTTCAGACGGCCACTTTGATAATTTGTTTTCTTTGATTTGCTCGAGCCTTCACAAATCAATGTTAGCTTGTCCCATTTCTTTAGCCGTTTTGCATGATTTGACTTTATTGAACATTGCTTTGTCCAATGTTTTGTAAAGGATGTCCTTGGCTACATTGTCCAGGTTGTATCTTTTCTGTCATCATTTGTCCATTCGGTTCTTGGTTTTTCAACCATAGCCGGGTCTAGGGACAACATCCTATTCACCTTCAAATTGCAGCTCTTCTTACGATTGTGTTCACCTTTAAGATTTGCGGTGGCCCATCCTCTATCACTATCCACATCTCATCATGTAATCTTTGATAGATGAGCTCGCATACGAATTTTCCAATCATCAAATTCTTCAATTGTGAACATAGGGATGCGTGTCAAATTTGCTTCCATGATAATAAATATTAATGATAAAGATAGTTTTGAAAGTTTAAGTACTAAAGCGGACTTTGAAAAGTTTGGAGATCTAGTTCGAAGTAACGGTGCGGAAGGCTCAATGAACCAACCGCTCCGATACCACTTGTAGGTCCCAAGGGGTGTAAGTGTAAGGTTTAGAAGGGGGTTGAATAAACCTTACCAAATTTTTGATTTAGTCCTTTTAAAAATTCAGAGTTGATACTACTTTTTGTGTCCTTGGTGGATGACCAATTTAGTTAATCAGTAGAGTTAGTCTCTCCACGGACTCAACCGATTTATTCTTTGGAATAACTCATTTTTGTTAAGTCTAAATTAACTCAACTGTGGTTTGTTTTTTTGGAAGACTTAACACCCTTGATTTTGGTTAAGTAGAGATTTAGAGCTTGATTTAGTACTTAGAGATTATCTAATGGATAGCAAATATGTCGTGAGAAATAAACAAATATGATGCAAGAATTAAAGTGTTGAAATGTAAATGACACAATAAGATTTTTATAGAGGTTCGAAGATGGGGTAATTTTTCTACTCCTCTCTTCTCCAACTCTGGAGGAATCCACTAGGTATTGATCGATATCAAAGTGGTAAGTCCGGATACAAGTCTTGATCACACAACTGGTGACTTGATCCTTTGGGACTCGATCGGAGACACCTTGATCACTCGGTGGCTGAAATGCGACTCTTTCTTTTCACAGGCATTTGCTTGCTACTACTGACTCACTTGCTCAAGCTCTTTGGATTTGATCACGAAGCCCTCCAAAAGCTCAAGACTTGGTTCGACCTTGAACCTTCCTACAATCCTTCGAGGAATGTAGACCCCTTGATTTTTCAGTAATTTCCTCCTCAACTGATTGAAGTTATCTTTCCCTCACAGGTGAGTGTTGGATTGATGTTCTTCGTAGTGTAGGCTTGAGTATTGAGCGTTTAATAACTTGAGAATATTTCAGGTTTATAGTTCTAATAATTGCTTGAATATTTTTGGTTCTGGTCACTTGCTCTCAAAGTCATTCCTCAGCCTTTTATAGTGATCTTTCAAAAATCTGCCCGTTGAAGAGATAGACTTATTTTTGAAAGTCACTTGCAGTCGTTGGCTTGTCTTGTTGCAGTCCTTGGAATTGCCATTTCCTCGTATGAATTGTTCTTCACCTTTTCAGAGTTCTTACACGGTGTAGTGCTTCCCATTGGTTTATTCCTTTTGCACGCTTCTGGGACTGAGCACTTCGAGAAAGGTAGTATGGAGATATTACTTGTTTAGGTAATTCTCTTGATTTACGTCAGGCAGATGATTTTTGATTATCTCGACTTGACCGCATTTCCTTGCTTTCCCAGGTGACTTAGAGTCGCCTTCCAATCATTGGATGACTTTCGTCACTTCAACTTGAGACTTGGCTTTTCTTGAGTTGACTTGATCGATACTCCACTCATTTGCATCTCACCGTTTGCTCCTTCAAAGAGAGTTCCCGTCTACTCTTCTTTGCCATACTCATTTGTCTTGCGGTGAGTCTTCCTTCGGTCTCCGGTTGTCTTCTTGCATGTTTGGGCATAGCCGACTTAACTCGGCTTGACCAGCCCTATTTATTACAATGCGTTTACAACAAAATTGGGGTGCCAACTTCCTATTCTAAGTTTTATATGGCATCCATCAAAATCTAAACAATAAATTTCCCAACAACATTCTACTTGTGTGTTTATTGGATTGCAATCATCCATCTTAAACTTCTTCAGGATCTCTTTTGTGTAGCCTTCTTGTGAGATAAAAATCCCATCATCCTTTTGCTTGATTTCGATTCCGAGGTAGTGAGCCATCAACCCAATCGGTCATTTCGAACTCTTTTGTCATTACCTTCTTGAATTCTTGGAACAAGCCTATGTTGTTCCCTGTAAAAATCAAATCATCAATGTACAAGCAAACAATTAAAACATCATTATCCTTGTCTTGATGTAAAGAGCATGTTTGTATGGACATTTTGTGAAGCCTTTCTCTTGCAAGTATTTGTCAATTCTACTATTCCATGCTCTCGGTGCTTGTTTCAATCCATAGAGAGCTTTATTTAACTTCAAGACTTTATCTTCTTGTCCTTCAACCACATAGCCCATTTGGTTGTTCAATGTAGACTTCTTCCTCCGATACTCCATTAAGGAACGCTGACTTTACATCCATCGATGTATTTTCCACTTATTTTGGGCTGCCAAAGAAATTATTAGTCTTATGGTTTCTAAACGTGCAGAGAGCAAATACCTCATCATAGTCAATGCCAACTCTTTGACTATAACCTTTTGCAACAAGCCTCGCCTTGTATCTTTCAACTTCTCCTTTGGCATTCTTTTTCAGCTTGTACATCCATTTTACACCGATTGCTTTATGGCCTTTGGGAAGTTGAGCAAGCTCCCAAGTGTCATTTTTCTTGATGGATTTAATTTCTTCATCCATTGCATCTCCCCATTTCTTATTTTGAGTAGCTTCTTCAAAGTTCACTGGCTCACAATCTCTGACAGGACAAAATAGGGTGAGGTTTTCGAGCTTATCAGTTACCTCATAGAGCTCTCCCAGGCTTCTTGTACGCTCTTCATTTCTCTCAACTAGGAAAGATGGTGGTGATTGTGAAAATGATGGTGATGTTGGTGGTGTAATGGGTTCTTCTCCTGATTGCTCAACAATTACTTGTTCATCATCTTCAAATTCAGGAACGAAATTGTAATCTTTGGCATGTGTACCCCAATCCCATTCGCCTTCTTCATCAAAGATAACATCTCGACTGGTGATTATCTTCCCATTGATGGGGTTATATAGTTTGTAGCCTTTGGAGTTATTGTCGTAGCCGATGAAGATGAACTCTCGCTTTTATCATCCAACTTGCTTCTTTGTTCATCTGGTACATGTACATGAGCTATGCTTCCAAAAACTCTTAAATGAGAAATACCAGGCTTTCTCCCATTCCATGCTTCTTGTGGTGTCTTGCCCCACACGCTTCTTGTTGGTGAGCGATTTGGATAAACCGCACACACGCCTTCCGCCCGAACTCCTTTGGCATTTTCTTGCTTTTGAGCATACTTAGTACCATGTTGAGAATGGTTCGATTCTTTCTTTTCGCAACTCCATTCTCGTTGGGGGATGGGGGAATAGTAAGTGGTCGTCGAATTCCATTTGCTTCACAAAACTCTTGGAATTCCTTTGAAGTGAATTCTCCTCCTCGATCAGTTCTCATGGCTTTAATGTGAACTTTTTGCCGCCTTAAACTTTTTGAATGCTTCAAACACTTCTGACTTCTGCTTCAAGAAATAAACCCAAGTTTTTCTTGAAAAATCATCAATGAATAGTAGAAAGTAATTACTTTTACCAAATGAATTTGGCTTGATAGGACCACAAACATCAGCATGTATGAGCTCAAGTGGCTTTTGAGATCTGGAGTTTGACTCTTTTGGAAAGCTTTGCCTGAATTGCTTCCCAAGTAAACATCCTTCACAAAGCTGATCAGGATGGCTGATACAAGGTAAACCTCTCACCATATTCTTCTTGGATAGTAACTCGAGTCCTCCAATGTTGAGATGTCCAAATCTTAGATGCCACAACCATGATGAATCTTTATAGCACATCTTGAGACACTTTGCTACATCAGTTTGAATGTTGAGCAGAAACATTCTATTTCTTGACATGGGTACCCTGGCAATCAAGTTATTCATATTCTCTTATAGAAAGGTTATTGTCTTTCAAATGAATATCATAACCTTTCTCTAAGAGTTGTCCCAGACTCAAAATATTTGTTTTCATGGTGGGTACATAATAAACATTATAAATAAATTGATGCCTCTCATCTTTCAAGCGAATAAGGATTGTACCTTTTCCTTTTACGGCTACTTTATAATCATCACCGAAAGAGACATTGCCACTTACATATTCATCAAGTTCTACGAACATTGTTCATCTCCCACACATATGATTGCTAGCACTGTATCAGGTACCATGTGTCATCTTGACCTTCACCGTTATCGTTTCGTCTTTAGAAGCAAAACATTAGCACCATCTTCTTTCTTTTCTTCCACCAAATTGGCTCTCTCATTAACTCGAGTATTGGGATTTCTACAATCTCTGGCGTAATGACCAAACTTTTGACAATTATAACATTGAACTTGAGATTTATCATACCTCGAGTATGAATTTCCTCTTCCACGGCCTCTTGTGAAACTTTCTCCTTGCATATAGTTGTTGTTGAAATTATTATTTGAATTCCAACCTCGTCCACGGCCACGACCTCTTCCTTGTCCACGACCTCTTCCACGTTGACTTGTTATTGTGGAAGTTTTCTTCATTCTTGGTTTCTTTGGACTTCGCGCCAGAAGTTGATCCGCAACACCCTTTTTTCTTCTTCTTTTCTTCATGGGCTTGCAGTGAACCAAGAAGTTGTTCAATTGTCATAGTTTCGAGGTCTTTAGTTTCCTCGATGATAGTTGTAATACTATCAAAATTTGCATCCAAAGATCGTAAAATTTTCTCCATAATGACAACATCTTCTAGTTTTTCACCATTTCTTTTTAGTTGATTAGAAATGGTCAAAACTCTAGAAAAGTAATCAGAAACAAGTTCACCTTCTTTCATTTGTAGTGAATCAAACTTTCTTCTCAATGTTTGTAGTCGTACCTTTTTAACTTTCTCTTCTCCCTTGTAAGAGACTTGGAGCTTATCCCACACTTGTTTAGCAGAGGTAGCACTTGAGATTTTCTCAAAGCCATCATCATCTAAAGCTTGGTAGATGAGGAAGAGAGCCTTCTTGTCTTTCTTTCTCGAGTCCTTCAAACTATCCTTTTCTGTAGAGGATAGTGTTGACTCGTCTTTAGTTTCTTCATAACCTTTTTCCACGATTTCCCATACGTCATGTGCTCCGAGAAGTGCCTTCATTTTGATACTCCAGTTTTCAAAGTCGTTTCCCTTAAGTTGTGGAACTTGGAATGATGTCACACTCGCCATGTGAATTGAAGATTCTAACTAACAAATGGACTGAAAAAAAAATCTTGGATTTTTTTTTTACTTGGTCAACGGTCAACCCTTGGTCAACTCGCGGTCAACTCTATGAGTTGACTCAATACTCTCAACCTGATCTCACTATGTATAAAATCTCAAGAAATTTTTTTTCTGATGTGGAAGATCAGTCAAAGCTGCAACCACAGAGCATACTTAGAATTTCACGAGATTTTACAATCGTGGCTCTGATGCCACTTTGTTGGAAATTTACCACTCAAAAGACATAATTTTATTGATCACTCAAATATTACAAGACACACCTCACCTCAACTTCACTTAAACTCAAATATTACTTAGAAGCTTTGATTCTCACTCACTTGTTTTTCTTTCTTAACTTGATACAAAATGAACCAACAACACCACCTATTTATACTAAAACTTTATCTAGATCAATGGTTAAGATTGATTCTCACCAACCTTAATCCAATGGTTATCTTTTATTTCCATCTACCACATTCACCTACCATACCAACAACTTAAACTCAACTACCAAACTCATCTACCACAATTAAACATAAAATAAGTTTATATAATTCAACATTAACTTCTAAGTTTGGTGTCAACGTAAATTTCTATTTATCATTCTACAAAAATTGAAACAATCCCTAAAGAAAAAGTCATTTCCAAATATAGTAGAGAATACCAAATGCGAGAATTTCTCTCTGATATATATACAACTTGAGTTAGAAAAACAAAAACTAAATAACTTGAGAAAGGGGCAAGATACCACAACCTCTTTCCGTAATTAAAGAAATAATCATTTTTCAACTGATGAAATGTACAGTAATTAATATACTCTTTCATTTTTCGTGTCAATTTATGTACACTTACTTTTGTTCACTCGCCAATACCATCAAATCTTATTTAAAATAGAAATATATTTTTTTGAAAATATAACATCAATATTCTTTTTATTTTATTTTATTTTAAATCCAATATTTTTTGTAAATGATAAAGTTGAACAGGTATAATTTCTTCTTCTACACGTTTTCAATATAATCCTAAAATATATTAACCAATGATATCAACAGCTCATGATTTAAGGATTTCATTTATCATAAATTCTTTAAGATAAATTTTTATTTTTATTTTAAATTTAGTGCACTCATATGTTAGGATGATTATAAGTATATTCGGAGTTACTTTCCAAATGGACTTTTAAACTTACATGTCTTTTTGAGATTTTATGATGTGTTTGATGGTTTATATTAGATTAACTCTTGAAATAAGTCACACTTTAAAAGCCATTGAGAATTGAGAAAATGCGATTTATCTAATCAATTCCCACACTTCTAATTTACTTGGTCGTTAATATTAAAAAATAATAATTTTCTATTTTATTCCCTTTGTTTCTATTTAAATGACAACTATTAATCTCAACCTAAAAAATGTGTGCAAATAATTCTCTTTCTAAAGGACTTTTTAAAAATGAGTTTCACCAAAGGTTTTTTTTTTTTAAAATAAATGGGATAACTGAAATAAAGAAAAGAAAATAGAGGAATTGATCACTAGCCGATCAAGTAGCTAAAATGACATAATCTATATTCTCAGTTGGAACAAAACTTGAAAATAAAAACAAAATAAAAATAGGAAAGAAACTATGGTACGTAGCTGCATATCTAGATATCATAAACCATGAAAAAATCAAAATAATATATATGAAATTCTGAAACTATTAGAGTGGGGATGGAATGATAACCGGTACAATCCTTTTTATGCTTGGGGACATCACAAAGATAATAGCAGGGCGACAAAGTCCAATCGTGAACGAGCTCAGTTAGCGTTCGTTTATGTTCGTTTATTAAGCTTAATGAACATAAATGAACAAGAAAATTTGTTCGTTTATGTTCATGAATTGTTCACGAACATGTTCATTTAGTGTCCGTTTGATGTTCGTTTATTATTCATTTTTTAATTATTAATTATACATTTACTTCTTAATATTCATTACTTTATTATGAAAAATAAGCTTATTTTAGTTTAATATTACAAGCTATTTACATTTGCAATCATCATAATGTTCATTTACTTTGAGTTGAATGTTCATGAACAAGGTATATTTAACTTTTTTATATACATGTTCATATAGTTGTTCGTGAACAATTAATGAGCATGTTTGTGAACCGTTCGTGAACGTTCACGAATATGTTCGATTATTAAACGAACGAACACGAATAGTCTTTTAAAATAAACGAACGAACACGAACAACCCTCGTTCGTTCGGGCTCGATTCGTTTACAGCCCTACCTAGACATAAGAAATAATTCGTATAAAATTCTCTTAATGCTCCGGACATCACATGGATAATAGCAGGGCGATAAAGTCCTATCTTGATAGTTGAAGATGTTGATATTGTGCCCACCATCGCTCAATTCAAAAGCACCTAGGCGAGTAAGTTTGTCCGTAAAGTAAATAGAATTGGGTTTCAGTTCAGGGAAATCAGCGGCAGAGAGAGCAAATCCATGGTTAAGACCAACAAACAAGGACAATCCATCCAAGGACTCATCCATATACCTCACTCAATTCTCTTATCTCCATATCAATCTTATGAACATCGAAACCCATAGTCTTGTAAGGAAAACTATAATTATGGACATCATCCACACGCTCACCGTCGGGGCCGATTTGTTGTACGATATGCCGCGTCACAAGAAAAGGTTCATTGGATTGCTCATCAACAAATACCAAGTATTTCATTTCCTCGTCCAACTCTTTGAGCTTCAGCTCTTCAAAGGATCGGTCGGCGTACGCGAAGTTTCTCCCTGTTGGAAATTATTCGGGTCCCGGATCTAATCCGGGCCAAATAAGATCCGGCTTTTCGATCTAATCGAACGGAAGCGGAAGCGAGAGATTTCAAAAATCGAGTTTTAGATATAAGAACGCAAGATCATGCTTATTAAACTTATTCAAACTAAAGAAAGAAAAGAAAATTTACCGCGATCTTCCAATTCGATCATCCCTATTAACGGCAGTGTGTGGGCACCCAAATAATAATTCTAAGTTCCTAACTTTTATTTTCCTACGATGTACTCAATTCATGAGATCGTAGGATTGGGCTAACTGGATAGGAGGGGAATTGAACTAGGTTTTAAAAACTAAACCACAAACCTTTTGAAGTTTAAAACTAATCACTAATATATGTTGTTGGCCGAAAAACAATTTTGAGGCTAACCATTTGGCCGAGTATACCAAATATCTCTCTAGTTAATGGCTTTGGTTTGGCCAAAAAAAATAGAGCTAGTCTCCTGTCAGACCGTCTAACGGATCTAGATCCGTTAGACGGGTCAACATATCCTACCCATTTCGCTGACCCGGATCCGCGCAAAAAAAAAATACAGCAAAAAGCTCATTCGGATTGGAACCCTAATTTTCCAGCTTCTTCTTCTTCTTCTTCCTCCTCCAACCACAACCAGTGCGCGCAAGCCCACATTCCCCCACTAATACATTTCATTTGGAGAATGTCTGATTTCAAGTGTTTGGAATCCATCAAGGCCCATGATGATGCGATAAACGGGCTCGTCGCGAAAAACGGGATCGTTTACTCATCATCTGCATATGGGAAAATTAAGGTGTGGGGAAAACAAGGAAAAAATAATGTGCATTGTCTTAGGGAATTTTGGAGGGTAATAAGGGCATTTCATTGAATTCTGTTGTGATTTCTGAGGATGGGAGATTAGTTTACGGAGGCGGTTCAGATGGATTTATAATGGGATGGTTGAGAAATAAGGATTTTGATAGTTGGGTGAAGATTTGTAAAGTAAAAGCACATAAAATGACCAATCAAGTGTTTGCAAGCTTCACTAGTTAGAGTTGGAGGTGATGGCTCGTGGTGATGATGCTCTGTTTTTTTCTTCAGGTGATATGAAGAATGAATATTGCACTAAATGATACAAGTCTTAGTATCAGCTAATACTTTTATGTAGAAATACTAATACATTTTATAAGAAAAGCTAATACGTTGCAGGAGCACTACTAAAATACTCTCTAGCAAATTACTAATACTTTTTCGAGAAACTACTAATACTTTTCCGATGGACAACTAATACATTTCAGGAGTATATTAATGAGAAATACTAAAACTCTTCAGAGAACTACTAATACATTTAAGAAGAACTGCTAATACTTTTTAGAAGGACGACTAATACTTTTCAGAAGGACTGTTAATACATTTATGGAGAAAAATTTAATTATATTCAGGGGAACTATTAATACATTTCAGAAGAACTGCTAATACTTTTTAGAAGGACGACTAATACTTTCGAAGAAGGACTATTAATACATTTCGGGAGAAAAATTTAATTTATTTCAAGGAACTACTAATACTTTTTCGAGGAACTACTAATACTTTTTCGATGGATTGCTAATACATTTTGGGAGTATATTTAGGAGAAATACTAAAAAAACTCTTCAGGAAATTACTAATACATTTAAGAAGAACTGCTAATACTTTTTAGAAGGACGACTAATACGTTTTAGAAGGACTGTTAATACATTTTATAATTAAAAGAGACAACTTTGTAGAAATGTATTACACGTTGCGTTCTAATGTATTAAATGTATTAAAAACATGTATTAGATTTTATAACTTCATAGTAATTCTCTATTTTATAATTAAAAGGGACAATTTCATGGTAAAAGATGTTTTTGACTAATATTTTTCAGTGTAGCAACTAATACAATTGAGAGCAACAAGTAATACATTTT
This sequence comes from Rehmannia glutinosa, assembly GCA_016081115.2. Classification (NCBI taxonomy): domain Eukaryota; kingdom Viridiplantae; phylum Streptophyta; class Magnoliopsida; order Lamiales; family Orobanchaceae; genus Rehmannia; species Rehmannia glutinosa. Next base: position 12,757,904 of record CM071929.1, on the reverse strand, counting down.
AGTGTAACAACTAATATAATTGAAAATTACAAAAATGCCATTGGCGGCGGAAATTACCAAAATGATTCCGGGTCGCGGGTTAGATCCGTCTAACGGGCTAGACCCGTTAGACGGTCTGACCAGAGTTTTTGTCAAAAAAATATGATTTCAATTTCCGATCGAGAGTGCGAAAGTTGATTGCAATTTTATTTTCACGCAAAACTATTTCCAATTGGTGAGACATGCGACCAAATTCTTTTGCTGGAAAAAGGGGCGCCGATTTCCTTGTTTTTCAGCATAAAAATTGAATCTTTAAACTGTGAGATGTGGTCCTTTTTTTATAGGCCTAGTTCAATCAGTTTCTCTCTTCAACTCAGTTTTCTATCTAATCTAGAATTCATAATTTTAGATAGAGTCAAACTCTAATTGATAATTATCCAATATAATTATCAATTTAATAATTATATTAATATCATAAATATCTTATATTTATTTAATTCCCAATACAGTCAAAATTGTAGAATATCATATATTCCCGGAATTAACTGATATTAATTTATTAGCCCAAATATTTTGGAAAACTATTTTCCATAAACCCTTAGGAACTGAAAATATTATTTCTAACCCATTTACTCTAGTAAGGCGAACTGGGGACCATGGACCTATAATTATAAGCTCCAATAAATTGAATAAATAATTAACTCTTTAATTAATTTATTCGACTTATTAATTCCGATATTACTCCACTATAAATTCGGAATTGCACTCTTATAATTATAGAATATCTTACTTACTACGAAATGAGCAAATTCCTTTGATATAATCATTACATATAGATTAATCCTCCATAGACAATTCGTAATTGAAGCTAGATATTATCCGTTAAACCTTTTCAATTACCTCTTATCCTCATTTACCATTAATTCACTAACGAATGGTTAATTTATAATCAGATTATAAATTAGAGATCTCAAACCATTCAGTTCCAGAATTAACAAATGAGAGAATCGTCTTTCTACTTCTCGCAAGAAGGAATGGATTACATATCTGTGAATTTATATTCCCAACTATTTAATTCAAATGTGAATCTAAAATGCAGGTGTTGGGAATGTCGTAGGACAAACTTAAACGAGCAAATTAAGAATCACACCGAAATAAATAGGAGTCTATAATCACTCAGGATTAAGATTTATCCATATATGATCATCTAGTGATTTAATTTGATTTTTCATTTCTACAACGGAATTTGTATGGAAAATTCAAATTAAATCGGTCCAAGTCCTATATGATCAAATCATATATAAATGCCCCCACTAAGATGTCTCCACATCGACGGTCCGGATAAGACAGTCACATTCAAAATGTTATGGGCCGCATTAATGATGTTTTAATTAAAGATCCCATACTATAATTAATTTCATCACGGACTTATTTTTAGTTTATTATCCATAATCTTAATCCTCTTGTATATAACTCTTATATACTAAGATTATGGTTACAATAAATAAACTAGAGATTTTCATGATGTTCAAGAAAATACATACAATATGCAAAAGTGTTCGAAAATAAATGTCGTTTTTATTAATAATAAAAAAATAATTCATAATTGCTTTAAGGGCACTATCCCTAACAATCTCCCACTTGCTCTAAAGCATATGGGACATGTCTCTCAATTAGTAGAATGTTATCTACGTAAATCACTAAAATTTTACCATCATTGATATGCTTGTATACACAAGGCTCATCAACACTTTGGTCAAAACCAAGACTTGATCATCTCATCAAATCTATGGTTCCATGACCTTGAGGCTTGCTTTAACCCGTAAATGGATCTAAGCAATTTGCAGACTTTCTGCTCTTGACCTTCGGCTACAAAACCATATGGTTCGAATCCATTTCTTGGTCCATAGCTTCAAGCCACCTCGCTATATCAGAATCCTCCATCACTTGTCGAAAAGACAATGGATCATCGTTTACCCCATCAAAGACTGCAACATTTGCCTCTTCAATTTGACGATAGCGGATTGGTGGTCTAATCACCCTCCCACTACGTCGAGGTATCATGACATTCTGATTAGGTATAGTGGTAATTTTTAGCGATTTCCCCAACAACTATTGTTGGTTGTGGTCTGATCTCATCAGAAAGTAACTCCTCGAGTACAACTTTACTTCGAGATTGGAAATTTTCTTTATAATCGTTCTCAAGAAAGATATCATTAGTCAAAACTATTACTTTCTTTTCTTGTGGATCATAAAACAAACTTCCTCTCTTTCCTTTGGGGTATCCAATGAACAGATACACTTCTAAACATGGATGCAACTTTCCAATCTTTCATTTCAGCACATGTGTTGGGCACCCCCATATACGGAAGTGGTGTAAACTAACTTTACTCCCATTCCACAACTCTAGTGGTGTCTTTTGGATTGACTTAGATGGAACTACATTCAAAATGTAAACCGTCATTTGCAATGTATACCCCCAAAACGAAACGAGCAGTGTAGTTCATCATCAACCTAACCATATCAAGTAACGTTTGGTTTAGGAAGTTCTAAAATATTTCGGCATTTAGCAGTGGTTGTTCATTTGGCTTAATTAAATAGAGTCCGTTTTCCAATTTTGCAGTACAAATATCACGCCCATTTTTAGAAATAACAATTGGATTATCATTAAAAGATAGTGAAAATAAATGTTCATGCAATTTTGAAACAGAAATCAAATTTCTACGGAAACCAGGAATATAATAAACATCGTTTAAAATCAATATTTTATCTGTAATATTAAGCTTAATTACTCCCACTGCTTTTGCCGAAACCAGTGCACCATTGCCAACTCGCATTGTGAAAGACCCATCGGCAAGCTCTTCATAAGAGCTAAGCATTTGTAAGGAAGAACAAACATGATTAGTAGCTCCAGAGTCAACTACCCAAGTAGAAGAATCTCTAGCTACCAAACAACTTTCAAGAACAAGTAAATCAAAATTTACGTTTCTTGTTTTCCTTTACTTTGGAGAGAAACTTGGGGCAGTCTCTCTTCCAATGTCCCTTTTCACTGCAGTGGAAATAATTTCTCTTTGGTTTAGAGGAACATTGCTTCTTGCCTTTGAGATTTTCACATACGAGTGCAATATTCATGTTACTATTCCACTTGTTACAATTTTCTCCAGTTAGTGAATCATTCAACAGTGCAAGCATAGGACAAGACATCATTGTTGACAATTAAATAAAGCGACATAAATAATCAAACGAACATCATAGAGCATTCAATTTAGGAATCATAAACATGATGCATGAAAGCAATAAAGTTTATCCAACCAATTCCAAGGTAATTTAATCTCACATTTGAGAAGCCACCGTAGGGTAGGTCAAATCAAATGACGATTAAATCGAGACCATCTCAGATTAATAAAATAAATAATCAAGACATCTCATATCTTCATTTATTAATTAATCACCTTTTAATTTAGCCTAGATACATCCAAACTATTTGATTGTATCCTTATGAGTGTTACCCATTATTTCAAATTTTAAAAATTAACTCAAAATCGCCGCCGTAGGGTAGGAAAATTAAGAGTTAAATTTTAAATTCCTATCCTTTTGGAGATTAAGCCTTAATTATTGATTTAAGTGAAAGCCATCCGTAGGGGTGTTCGCTTATATTTTTAGCTCCACCGTAAGTGTACGGTGTACGTTTTAGAATAGGGTAGCAAGGTCGTATCCACGGAGACTAATAAATCAATAGGCTAAGTATTGAGCCAAGATAGTTTTACTTTTATTTAGACGATCGATATTTGATGGTTGTTGTTTTGAGATTAAGACAATTTCAATCACTAAAACACAAGAATAAGATAACACAAATGAAAGAAGTATAAAGATGATGTAATGGATTTCCGAGTTAAGGTTTCAATTAATAATCCTCTTGTTGTCCGGTTTAATCAAGCCACGTTATTATCAATATTCCTATAAGACGATCACAAAGCTATTTTATCCTCCCTCTCGAGATACATATAAAATGTAGATTGAAATATCTATGCTAGCATCTCTACTCAACATAAGATACACAACTCCCAAATGCACAAAAGATCAAATGTCCTCACAAATATTCACAAACCTCTCGATTCATGCAAATATTCGTGTCAAGTACTCAAGATCTAATATTGAAACTCATCTCTCGAATTATGAATCAATATATCAAACATGTTAAATCATTGGCCAAGTGATAAAACAAGAATAAGCTCAAAGTACTCAAATAGGCTTCAAGATAATAACTTCAACCAAGATTAAAACATCCAACAAGAGTTCATTAATCTACTTCCAAAACCCGGAAATCTCAAGAGTTTAGCTACACATGATTACACAACTTATAAACAAATTGTTCATAGTCATTACAAATGAAACTAAAAGATTGAAACTGAAAGAGAAGCAAGAAAACTTAGAAACGTCGACAATCTCTCGATATATCTCCATTCTTCAAGCTCCGATGCAACCCGATTGTCTCCTTGATGTCTCCTTCCAAGAGTTGACTCTTCTCTTGTGTTGTAGATCCCAAAAATGCCAGAATATTCTTGTGTGCGCCCCCCCAAAAAGCCCTTTTATACATCCCATCATGTTTAGGGCTTAATGCTGCAGATTATGGGATTCCAGCGCAGACGCACGGGTGGTGCGTCCACCACGCACGGTTACCCGTGCGCCACCCTCTTGGAATACCCCAACTCTCGTAGGGCGCACGGGTGGTGCGTCGAGCACGGTCTACCCGTGCGCCACTCGGTGAAATAATCGACTCTCTGTAGGGCGCACGGGTGGTGCGCCCATGCATGGGCTACCCGTGCGCCATGCTGCAGCTCCAATTATCCTTATACAGGGGTGCGCGGGTGGTGTCTTGAGGCACGCCCAACCCGTGTGCCCCCTGTCTTTTCCGTGAACGCTCAACTTTCGCTCTTTTAGGCTTCACTTTTCGTATATCCACTCAATTCTCCGTGTTTCCACTTTGCTTTCCTCATATTCTTATTCAATTAGCTTCAAATATCATGAAATTCCTACAAAATAAGCAAAGTGTAATATCTTTTCCATAAGGAGTGAATATGTAACATTTAACGCGAGTATATGCATGTTTACTTATCATTATAGCTCGAAATACACCTCAAAATACATGCAAAACTCACGCCTATCAAGGGGGACGAATCTGAGCGTCGCGAGGCGTCACTTAAATCTCACGGTGCTTTCATCAATAATGGAGACCAAAGGATTTATTGTCATGAATCCTTCTCCCACTCATTATTTTATAATAAATGCTTCCTAAACATTTAAGTTATAAAACATCTTATGTTTTAATAAGTCAAGTCCAATCCTATTGGTATTATTGATTAAAATTCTCTAATTTAAAAATCTAACTTTTAGAAATTTAATCATAATTTTAATCAACTTAAAAAACCCTTATATTATCAAAATAATTAAGGGAATAGGGATAAAACGGAAAATATTTCATGGAAGAACAAAGGAAACAACGCGCCAACTGAAAATGGGACATGTCCGAGCCCTATTCGGGACCTGCCCGGGGCACTGCTCGAGGCTGCCCGGGCCCTGTCCGGACTGCCCAGGACTGCCCGGTCTGCCCAAACGCGAATCCGAATAATTTTTATTTCTAAAACATGTAATTCGAAGATTTTTCATAAAAATCGGATCCAATTTTCACAAAATTAATTCCAAACAATTATCCCAATTTTTAAAATCATATAAACACTATTATACAAAATTTTAAAATTATATAAAACACTTTTATATAAATTTTAAAAAAATTTATATAAAACACTTTTATATCAATTTTAAAATACATATAAAACACTTTTATATCAATTTCAATCCATCTCATAGATCTATCATAACAATTAAACAATTCAATTATCATGATGCATGACATGCTTGGGAGTGGGTTCCATGAATGACATATCAATATGCATGGCATATATATCACATATACATCACATAAATATTAATCCGCGAAATAATAAATATGACAATTGATGCCTTAAAATTAAAAGACGCATATGCATCCATATATCAAAACAGCCAAGATCAAATCATAAACTCACTCCAAAATAAATTTAATAAAGTAGATCTAGTTCTTATATCAAAATCCAAATGGCTCTGATACCATTTGCCGGAAATTATTCCGGTCCTGTATCTAATCCGGGCCAAATAAGATCCGGCTTTTCGATTTAATCGAACGGAAGCGGAAGCGAGGGATTTCAAAAATCGAGTTTTAGATATAAGAACGCAAGATCATGCTTATTAAACTTATTCAAACTAAAGAAAGAAAAGAAAATTTACCACTTACGACGATTTTCTTGTTCTTCGGTTTTTATCCGTCAATCCTTCGAATCCCCGAAGCTCGTAGATACCGCGATCTTCCAATTCGATCATCCCTATCAACGACAATGTGTGGGCACCCAAATAATAATTCTAAGTTCCTAACTTTTATTTTCCTACGATGTACTCAACTCATGAGATCATAGGATTGGGCTAACTGGATAGGAGGGGAATTGAACTAGGTTTTAAAAACTAAACCACAAACCTTTTGAAGTTTAAAACTAAACACTAATATATGTTGTTGGCCGAAAAACAATTTTGAGGCTAACCATTTGGCCGAGTATACCAAATATCTCTCTAGTTAATGGCTTTGGTTTGGCCAAAAAAAATATGATTTCAATTTCCGATCGAGAGTGCGAAAGTTGATTGCAATTTTATTTTCACGCAAAACTATTTCCAATTGGTTAGACATGCGACCGAATTCTTTTGCTGGAAAAAGGGGCGCCGATTTCCTTGTTTTTCAGCGTAAAAATTGAATCTTTAAACTGTGAGATGTGGTCCTTTTTTTTATAGGCCTAGTTCAATCAATTTCTCTCTTCAACTCAGTTTCCTATCTAATCTAGAATTCATAATTTTAGATAGAGTCAAACTCTAATTGATAATTATCCAATATAATTATCAATTTAATTATTATATTAATATCATAAATATCTTATATTTATTTAATTTCCAATACAGTCAAAACTGTATAATATCATATATTCCCGGAATTAACTGATATTAATTTATTAGCCCAAATATTTTGGAAAACTATTTTCCATAAACCCTTAGGAACTGAAAATATTATTTCTAACATGTTTACTCTAGGAAGGCGAACCGGGGACCATGGACCTATAATTATAAGCTCCAATAAATCGAATAAATAATTAACTCTTTAATTAATTTATTCGACTTATTATTCCGATATTACTCCACTATAAATTCGGAATTGCACTCTTATAATTATAGAATATCTTACTCTACGAAATATAATCATTACATATAGATTAATCCTCCATAGACAATTCGTAATTGAAGCTAGGTATTATCCGTTAAACCTTTTCAATTATCTATTATCCTCATTTACCATTAATTCACTAGCGAATGGTTAATTTATAATCAGATTATAAATCAGAGATCTCAAACCATTCAGTTCCAGAATTAACAAATGAGAGAATCGTCTTTCTACTTCTCGCAAGAAGGAATGGATTCCATATCTGTGAATTTATATTCCCAGCTATTTAATTCAAATGTGAATCTAAAATACAGGTGTTGGGAATGTCGTAGGACAAACTTAAACGAGCAAATTAAGAATCACACCGAAATAAATAGGAGTCTATAATCACTCAGGATTAAGATTTATCCATATATGATCATCTAGTGATTTAATTTGATTTTCCATTTCTACAACGGAATTTGTATGGAAAATTCAAATTAAATCGGTCCATGTCCTATATGATCAAATCATATATAAATGCCCCCAATAAGATGTCTCCACATCGACGGCCTGGATAAGACAGTCACATTCAAAATGTTCTGGGCCGCATTAATGATGTTTTAATTAAAGATCTCATACTATAATTAATTTCATCACGGACTTATTTTTAGTTATTATCCATAATCTTAATCCTCTTGTATATAACTCTTATATACTAAGATTATGGTTACAATAAATAAACTAGGGATTTTTATGATGTTTAAGAAAATACATACAATATGCAAAAGAGTTCGAAAATAAATGTCGCTTTTATTAATAATAAAAAAACAATTCATAATTGCTTTAAGGGCACTATTCCTAACACTCCCATCGTAATCCATATCGTCCAATGTGTCCTCCCAATCGATCCTCGGAGAGTCAGGATCCCTCAGATCCCAACTCTCCAAGCATCCAAATTGCGTTACGCAAACAAAGCGTTTATGTCGTTTTGAATACACGAAGTCCTCGTAAGCCTTGGCGTACAGGCCAATGTCATCCTCGTGATACAGAGCGCTGATGCGAGTCCACTCGGTGCTGCCACCTGGTACGCAGAAAGCCAGTTTCCGTTCACTAAAAAATATAATCATCGCGCGGCAATCTTCTTCTTCATCATCTGGGGAAGTGGAAATGATGAGTTTTCCTACGCACACTTGACCAGCCCAGTTAAAAACTTGGGGATATCTAAGGTACCGAGGGACGGAAGCTTAACGTGACGGCAAGTGAGAGGATCAGAGAGAAACAAATCATGGTTGCGCCTATTAGACAAAACTAACCAACCATGTGAAGTTCCCACGACATAAACGTCGTCGTCTGGTTATTCTTCGCCGCCTCCCCTATTGCTGAGGCTTACGATTTTTTGCTCTGCGAGGGTGTAGAAGTTATAAACCATGTCCCCGCCGTCTTCAAAAGACGGTGGTAGCATCAGCCAAGGCGAGATTCTTGAAGTAAGCGAAATGGATGGATGTAACATGGGTTCATTCGAAAAGCTCATCGTGGTGCAGAATCGAGCACCACGACCACCCAGAGATATTGCAGCAGTCCCTTTCTGGTAAATCAAACGGAGCATGGAGGAAGCCATTTAGATTTTGAACCGTAGTTTTTTATTAATAAGTTAGGAGTAGTGGTTAGATGAACGATACTACTTGAGCTACAAGCTCGTGGTTAACACATTATCTCATCTTAATTAATAGTTTCGACTTGTTGAATAAGTTTTCTAGACCACCCAATTTTGCTAAATTAGTTACAATATTACTGGCTTGCTTGCTACACGAGAATAGATAAATGAGAGTGTCAATGATGCTCAGCATCTACTTTTCAGAAAGTTTTTTTTTTTATTTATATTATTGATCTAAAAAGTAATTATAATTGATAGTTTGATTATAATATTAAATAAGGTACATTTTTTAGAAGATTTTTCCTTGCTTAGATTTTTTTTAAATAAAATTACTTTAGTTCGTCTTAATAAAATACACCGAGCTATGGAATACACTGAGTTAGACTATTGTCTAAATATTTCCATTTTGTTTTAAGTTCAATATTTATTGTAATCAAATTTTAAGATGCTTTGTGTCAACTTCTAATTATTATTCTACAAAAATAATTGAAAGAGAAAAACTTGTTTCAATCGCCTAATTTGATGTTTCTGATTTAGTCCTTTAAGGACTACCGTAAATTTTTGTCAAATATATATCACTAAAAATTTGGACATTTAGTCAGAGTTTGACCGAAATTGTATAATTTTACTATAATTACTAACTCTAACCAATGGATGCTAACGTGTCTAAGAAATTTAGGAATTTTGATGATGTGATGCTAAAATTGACACTTCCATCACCAAAAATCAACACATGTATAATTTAAGGATTTTAATATTTTGATGACACTTCCATCTACAAGCCGAGAATCAGTTTTTTTTAGAGTTGGTTTTAATATTCATCTAAAATGACATGAAGATAAACATTTTCCAAAAAGCATTATGTAACAAACTTCTCTTTTGTGGTTTATGCAGCTAACAAAAAGTCAAGAAACTGAAGTTCCACAAACACAGTGTACATAATATAACATAATTGAACCCATTCACAAAGCATAAATGGAATTAATTTTCTCTCTTGGAGAATGCATTTTCTCTCTCTTGGGGAGTGTGCCTGTTCCCGCTTGGGGAGTTCGTTTTCAGATTTCAAATTTCATCTTCTTCTTCGTTGTCTCTGGTCCTGAGTCTTTAGATTTAGGGTTTCTCTCTTTGTCGGCTCTTTGTTACTGTTTTATTGGTCCTGGTGTCTTCCTGTTGTTTGTTGCTTGTGTCTGTCTTCCCCTCTCTTCATTCTCCTTTCTTTCTCTTTTTACTTTTTTATTTTCAGTGTTTGTGCAGGTATTGAAATAGCAGGTTTTGGTTGTGAGTGGGGCGGAATACGTTGACTATGGACGTTGATGATGGAGGGTATGAAGAGGTTCTCTCTCGAAAAAGGAAACTGAGGGAGTTGAGCTCGATGAGTCAGATGTGCTTAATGGTTTGGAAGAGAGTAAAAGAAGTCTCTATGGAAAGATCCATGGAGGGAAAAAAGCCAACTTCTCGGGGCTCAAAATTACTCTCCAAGGGGTTTGGGCGACTAAAGAGAGCTTTCAGATCAGGGAATTGGGATTTAATCTATTTCAGTTTCTGTTTAGAAGTCTGGAAGATAAAGAGAGGATATTGAATAGCAGAGTGTGGTCATTTGATAATCAATACCTCATCTTAAAAGAATGGGCTGGTAATGATGGAGTGGAGGAATCTGATTTTTCTTCTGTCAATCTTTGGATACAAATATGGAATATCCCTAACCATTGGATTACTATGGAAACTGGGCTTAAGATTGGGAAATTATTCTCTGACACTCAAGATGTATTTATACCAGAATCTGGGAGTATTAAGGGGAGGGTGGTAAAAATTTTGAGCTCCATTGACCTTAATAAACCTCTTCTAAGAGGCACATTTATTAAACTGGGGGGGATCAAGAGATGGGTGGATTTTAAATACGAGAACTTAATTGGGTGTTGTTATTATTGTGGGGTTATTGGTCACATTGAGAGGGGCTGCCCACTGAAAAAAGAGGATTTGAAAAAAGGCAACCCTAATGAAGGTCAGTTTGGAGATTGGTTGAAGGCAGAAGAAGGCTTATCCAGTCAAAAAAGGAATTTTGGATACTCTTGAAAAGAAAAAAAAAAGGAATCTGAAACAAAGCAGAGTACGAGTGAAGCTAAGAATAATCAAGTTGAACAAGTGCCCTTAATCATGTTTCAAGAGGGGGGGATAATGTTGAGAACCAGTTTCTGGAGCCTTCAAATGCACGGGGCAGTAAGGGGAAGAGTAAGGTTGACTATGGCCTGCAAGTCATCAATAATCTAATGCAGAATGATCAGAAAGTTGGCTATGAGGAGGATAAGGAAAATAAGGGAGTAGGTGACCTTGTCTCAGTTAAAATTACTGAACAAAAGGGAAGGAAACCGCTGGAAGTGATCCCTAGGGGAATCCAGATCAATAAAAAAATTGTGGGGAGTACTAGTGGTAGTAAGAAAGTTGGCATGGGAAGGGGGAGAGCCTTGATTAGCCATAGAGCTAAAAAGAGTGGAGAGGAGATGAGTATTGATACCCCTAATATCCAAGCTGGTACTAAGAGGAGTAGGTCATTACTTGATGAATTTTATGAGGAAATTGGAATGGGGATCTCTGAAAATGAAGGAAAGAAACAGAAACTTGATGGTGAATCTATTGAGGGTGAATTCATGGTGGAGGAAGCCAACATAAATTGACCCCAACCCCCCCAATGATTGCTATGGTGTGGAATTGTAGAGGTTTGGGAGGACCCTCTACAATTCCCAAATAAAGGAAAGTCTGAGACACCATCTCCCGGATTTTATGTTTTTTTGTGAAACCAAGAAGAAAGAAGCTTTTGTTAAAACTGTCTGTAAAAACCTGAAAGCCCATGACAGATGGTTTAGTGTGGAGCCTGTGGGTTTGAGTGGTGGCCTTTTGCTTTGTTGGGCTACTAGAGTTGTGATTAAGCAGATAATTTGTGAGAAATTTTGCTTGGAAGTGGAATTTGGGTACACTGATTCTCTTGAGGGTGGATGGGCTATATTTGTGTATGCTAGTACTTGCCACGCAGTTAGGAAAGAACAATGGCAGTTCTTGATCAGGGGGAAGGCTAAATGGGGGGATCAGTGGGTTATGATTGGAGATTTTAATGACATTTTGAGGGGTGATGAGAAAAAAGGGGGTAGAGTGAGGTCTGATGCTAGTTGTGCCAGCTTTAGAGACTTTGTGGGGCAGGCTGGGATGGAGGAAATTCCTTTCTCTGGGTATGAATACACTTGGTCAAACTTAAGAGAGGGTGAGGGGTTTGTAGAGGAAAGATTGGACAGAGCATTTGGCTCTCCTGATTGGATTCTTAATCATTCATATGCCAAGGTTCTGCATATTATGAGACATGCATCTGATCATCAGCTTCTTGTCCTATACTCTGATCCAAGAAAGGCCAAGACTAAAAGAAGATTCACATTTGATAGGCGATGGATTGGAGTGGAAGGTGCTGAAGATGTAATCAAGGAGGGATGGAATAATAATATCTCAGGGACTCCTATGTTTCAGCTTCAGCATAAAATCAGATGTTGTAGGTTGCAGTTGTTGGGATGGAATAGGCAGTTTGAAACTAATGCAACTAAGATTATCAAAGATACCTCCAAAGAGCTGGATTTGATGAATGTTGAAGGAAACCATAGGGACTGGAGGAAATGGGAGATGCTTAAAGGGGTGTTGAATAAGGCCTATGCTAATGAAGAAATGTTTTGGAAACAAAAATCAAGAAATCAATGGCACAAAGAAGGGGATAGAAACACAAAATTCTTCCATGCTTGTTCAGTACAAAGACAGAAAGCCAACAGCATTGAAAGATTGGTCTCAGAGCAGGGTGTGATTTGTGTAACTAAGGAGGATATTGTGGGAGAAATTACTGGCTATTATCAGTCACTTTTCTCTACTTCATATCCAGTCAGTGATGCTACATTACTGGATGGTATTCCATGCTCAATCACTCACAACCAAAATATGTGGCTTTCAAGGTCTGTGGAAATACAGGAGATTAAAGAAGCCCATTTTTCTATGGATCCCCTTAAGGCCCCTGGGTCGGATGGTATGACTTCTCTTTTCTTTCAACAATATTGGCATGTTGTTCAGTTTGATATTTGTAGAGCTGTTAGAAAATTTTTTGTTGCCCCAAAATTGTTGAAAAATATGAATCAAACCCTTGTCACTCTTATTCCTAAAATTAAAAATCCCACTTCTATGTCTCATTTCAGACCTATTAGCTTGTGTAATACGGTGTATAAAATTATCTCAAAAATTCTTGCTACTAGAATCAAACCCTGTTTACATGAGTGTATCTGTGAGTGGCAAACTGCCTTTGTGCCTGGGAGACAAATCTTAGATAACATCATAATGGCTCATGAATGCTTTCACTTCATTAATAACAAAAGAAGAGGTGCTAAACAATTCATGGCCATACAATTGGATATGGCTAAGGCATATGATCGTGTTGAGTGGGGTTTTTTGAGGGAGGTCTTAAGGAAGATGGGGTTTTCTTTTGTATTCATTTCGTGGATCATGGCTTGTGTTGAATCCTCTTCTTTCTCATTTTTGGTTAATGGGGATCCTTGTGGATTGGTGTCTCCTTCTAGAGTAATTAGACAAGGTGATCCTATTTCACCTTATTTGTTTCTTATCATTTATGAAGCATTTTCTAACTTAATTTTACAAGCAAACAAATGTGATCTAATCAGGGGGCTTAAAATTGCAAAATATGCCCCTATTGTGAGCCACCTTTTTTTGCTGATGATGCACTCTTGTTTTGTGAGGCGAATTGTGAGCAGGCATCTCATTTTGTTTCAATTATGAAAAGGTATTGTCATGCCTCGGGGCAAAAAATCAATTTTGAGAAATCTTCAGTCTTGTTTAGTGAAAATACAGCGGAGATGGAGAGGAAAAATATCTGTGGGGTGTTGAATGGTATGCAAGAGCAAAAAAAGATTAAGCATTTGGGGTTGCCAATTACTATAGGAAGAGCAAAGAAGGAGGTGTTTAGATATGTGGTGGAGGTGGCTAAGAGGAGGGTCCTCAACTGGAAAGCTAACTTCTTGAGTTTGGCAGGAAAGGAGGTGCTAATCAATTCAGTTCTTAGTGCCTTGCCTAACTATATCATGTCCTGCTATAAGTTGCCTAAAGGTGTCTGTGATGATTTTGATAGAGTTCTTTCTCAGTTTTGGTGGGGCTTGGGTGAAGAGGGGAGATCTAAATTGCATTGGATCAGATGGAGCAACCTTACTAAGCCTAAGGAGATTGGTGGTTTGGGGTTTCATGATGTTAGGTTGTTGTAGGTCCCAATGGGTGTAAGTGTAAGGTTTAGAAGGGAGGGTTGAATAAACCTTACCAAATTTTCGATTTAGTCCTTTTTAAATATTCAGAGTTGATATTACACAACCGTGTCCTTGATGGACGATCAATTTAGTCACTCAAGAGAGTTAATCTCTCAAAGACTCCGAGCTATTGATGGAATAACTCAGCTGTTGGCTCTAAATTAACTCGACTGTGGTTTTGTCTTCAGCGGAAGACTTAATACCCTTAAGTTTGATTAAGCAAGAGTTTAGTGCTTGGTTTAGTACTTATAAATTATCAAGTGGATAGCAAATTTATCAGCAGATATAAGCAGTTAAAAATGCAGGAATTAAAATGTTGAAATGTAAATGACACAGTGAAATTTTTATAGAGGTTCGAAGATGGGGTAATGTTAGGAATTTTATTGTTTAGATTTTGATGAATGCCATGTAAAACTTAGAATAGAAAGTTGGCACCCCAATTTGTGTTGTAAAATGCATTGAAATAAATAGAGAGCCAAGGCCGAGTTAAGTCGCCTACGCCCTAACATGCAGAAGACAATCAAGATGGAAGGAAAACTGTGCTGAGACAAGTGAGTATGGCAAAAAAGAAGAGTAGACGGGAATTCTATGAAGAAGCGGTGAGATGCGGTGAGTGGAGCATCATCAAGTCAACTCAAGAAAAGCCAAGTCTCAAGTTGAAGTGACGGAAGAGTCATCCAATGATTGGAAGTCGACTCTAAGTCACCTCGGGGAAAGCAAGGAAATGCGGTCAAGTCGAGATAATCGTAAAAGAACCGTTGCACAAAAATCAAGAGATTTACTTAAACAAGTAATATCTCCATACCACCTTTCTTGGAGTGCTCGATCCCGAGAAGCGTGCAAAAGGAATGAACCAATGGGAAGCACTACACCGTGTCGAACTCGAAAAGGTGAAAAGAACAATTCATACGAGGAAACAACAATTCCAAGAAGCGCAAACCAACGATCGCAAAGTGACTTTCAAAAATAAGCATATCTCTTCAACGGGCAAATTTTTGAAAGTTCACTATAAAAGGCTGAGGAGTTTGTTTGAGAAAGATGATGACACACACGTGAGATAAACAAGCATATTAGAAAAACTGAAAACATCCTCAATCCTCAAGCCTACATTTCAAGTACATCAATCCAACACTCACTGTGAAGGAAAGAGAACTTCAATCGTTGAAGAGGAAATCTTTGAAAACAAGGGGTCTACATTCCAGGAAGGATTGTAGAAAGGTTCAAGGTTGAGCCAAGTCTTAAGCTTTTGGAGGGCTTCGTGATCAAATCCAAAGAGTTTGAGCAAGTGAGCTGTAGTAGCAAAAGTTGCCTGTGAAGAAAAGCCGAGTCGCACGAGAAGCCGGTGAGTGATCAAGGCGTCTCGCACTAAGTCCCAAAGGATCAAGTCATTTGTTGTGATCAAGACTTGTATACGGACTATTACCACTTTGTAAATTGATCAATACTTAGTGGATTCTCCTCCGGGAGTTGGAGAAGAGAGGAGTAGAAGAATTACCCCATCTTGAACCTCTATAAAAACTTTCTTTGTGTCATTTACATTTCAAAGATTTAAATTCTGCACTTTTAATTGCTTATATCACGATAAATTTGCTATTCATTTGATAATTTATAAGTACTAAATCAAGCTCTAAAATCTTGCTTAATCAAACTTAAGGGTGTTAAGTCTTCCACTGAAAAATAAAACCACAGTTGAGTTAAATTGTAGTTAACAACCGGTGAGTTACTCCATCAACTCGAAATTTGAGTCATGTTGAGAGATTAACTCTCTTGAGTGACTAATTCGATTGTCCATCAAGGACACACGGTGTGTAGAATTAACTCTATAGATTTAAAAGGACTAAATCGAAAATTTGGTAAGGTTTATTCAACCCCCTTCTAAACCTTACACTTACACCCCTTGGGACCTACAAGTGGTATCGGAGCGGTTGGTTCATTGAACCCTCCGCACCGGTTCTTGAACTAGATCTCCAAACTTTTCAAAGTCGCTTTAGTACTTAAACCTTCAAAACTCTTTTTATTAAAAGTCATTATCATGGAAGCAATTTTAACATGCATCCCTATGTTCACCATTGAAGAATTTGATGATTGGAAAATTCGTATGCGAGGCTCATCTATCGGCATTACATGATGAGATGTGGATAGTGATAGAAGATGGGCCTCTCGCAAATATTAAAGGTGAACACAAATGCATTTAAGAGCTGCGGTGAAGGAGAAGAAGATGTTGCTCTAGACCAGTTATGGTTGAAAAACCAAGAAGCGAGTGGACAAATGATGATAGAAAAAGATACAACCTGGACAATGTAGCCAAGGACATCCTTTACAAAACCTTGGACAAAGCCATGTTCAATAAAGTCAAATCTTGCAAAACGGCTAAGGAAATGGGACAAGTTGACATTGATTTGTGAAGGCTCGAGCAAATCAAAGAAAACAAATTATCGTGGCGACAAAAATTTGAAAATTTCAAAATGATCTCGAGAAGAGAACCTGGATCAACTAGACGCTCGATTCGATTCACGAAATCACAAATGAGTTGTCTACACTTGGAAAGGAATATACACTGAAGGAAATGTGTATGAAGATCCTAAAAAGTCTTCAGTGAATGGGAAATGAAGGTCATGGCACTAAGACACTCCATGGACCTATCAAAGACATCCAATCATGAGTTATTCTCGGACCTCAAAGCCTACGAGTTTGAGTGAGAAGAAAAGACGAGGAAGAGACAGTTGTACCAAAACAATTTGCTCTAATTGTTAAAGATGGGAAGAGAGATGAGGTCAAAGAAGTCATTGACCCGGAAGAAATAGCCACGATGGTTAAAAGGTTCAACAAGTTCTTCAATAAGAATTACAAAAGAGGAAAGGGTGAATCTTCCGGAAGACACTCGGCTCCTCCAAATCAAGGGAAGACAGGCCAACCAAGAGAATAGATCATCAAAAAGTTGAGTATCAAAGGGTGACAACTCAAAAATGGAAAGAGCTGATCAAAAGGGTGAATATCTATGTTGAACTGTAGACAACCAGGTCACTATGCCATTATTGCCCATATCTTGTAGTCAACAAGACAGGATGGATGAAGAAAAGAAAGATCTTGAGAGAAAGAAGACAAGAAAGGAAAAAGGCAATGATGGCTGCAGAGATAAAAAACTTGACTAAGTCAAGGAGACAGTGATTTGATTGAAAGCGATGAAGTGACTACTCAAGTGACTCACGAAGAAGAAGCCCCGACCGCTTGATGGCCAAAGAACAAGATCAACTCCGATCAAGAAGATGAGGTACAATCTAACTCAACAAACTCGGACACTAGTGATAGTGATCGTGACACAAACACTTCATCACCCACTCGATCTTTATGATTCATTAGGCAAAATGATGAAAGATTTTGAACACATTAAATCCTCACACACACTATTGAATGAGGAAAACAGCCTACTCAAAAGTCAAAAGTCAAACCGACTAAGGAGCCGAGTACTCTAAGTCAAATAGTGTTGAGAATGAAAGGTTAAAGGTGAAAATGCTAAATTAATAAGCGAAATGGTGCTATAGAAAAGAGGAGAATGGCCTCAAGAATGTTATTGCTTCATTCACTAAGGCATCTAAATCATTGGATGATCTTATTATGAGTCAAAGAGAATGTGGGGACAAGGGCTTAGGATTTAATTCCTCGTGCCATGTCAAACCTCAAGAGTAATTTTGGAAAAAGGATCTTCAAGTCATGAAGAGTCCGAAAAATCCAAAACTCTAAATGTTGCACACACATTCACTCCAAAGCACAAAACAAGCAAAGCGGCCTTGGTTACAAAGGAAAAGGAAAAAATTGCCGAGTTGAGTGTCTTTGAAAGGACAGTGAGAAGAGATTGATCGAGTCCTTCACAAACTCCTAAAGAAAATACTCTGTAAAAAGAAAGCGAGCTACCAAAAATCCCGAGAAAATCCGTAAAAGAAATACATATGATGGGAATGGTAGAAAATATCCAAGCCAAGCCGATTGGAATAATGTGAACTATCGGCCACGGACTTATGGAATATAAGCCCCAAATGGCAAAGGCCTAGAACTCAAAGAAAGGCCATTCCAAAAGTATAAGAGCTTTCATCAAAGACACACATGCACCTAGGCACTACACTCAAAAGCACCACAATTACCCAAGGAAGGCAATTGCTAAAACACATATGCAGCATACTGAGACAAAAGAGGCAGATGTATGAACCTAGAATCCCCAAGCAATTTGCGAGAATTAATTATGATTATGGCAGCGATAGATGGCAACCCCTTAGAGTCAAATCATTTGGCTATAGGTTGGTTGGATCATCTTACAATTCTAACCCCTCGGGACCCGGACAAGTATGGGTACCTAAAACTTAATTTCCTTGATTGCGGGTTCAAGGAGCAGTGAGTGCAAGGAACCTGGTACATGGATAGTGGTTGCATTCCGGACATATGACAGGAAATAAGAGAAATCTGTCAAAATTCAAGGAAGTCAAAGGAGCAAAAGTCATATTTGGGGGAAATGAAGCTCTGGTGAAATAAGAGGCATTGGATCCATCAAGAGGAATGGATTAGAAATCACGGATGTTACATATGTTGAAGGACTCAACTTCAATTTCATCGAGTATCGATCGGCTCGTGACAAGGGCTACAATGTTGGATTCAACATGGGTATATGCCAAATCAAAGATATTGAATCAAATGAAGTGGTCTTTGCAAGGATGTAGACGAGAAAAATATGTATGTAGTGGATTGGTCAACCGCAACACCCAAAGACATGTCTACTAGCAAAAGTACAATTTGAATCAAGTTGGTGTGGCATAAAAAGTTGAGTCACTTGAATTTCAAGACAATTAACAAGCTGGCAAGAAGCCATCTTGTAGAAGGACTTCCGGACTCAAGATACAAGAAGGAGAGTATATGTGATGCATGTCATATGGGAAAACAAATCAAGTCGTCATTCAAAGAAAAGACATGCCCATCCTCAACAAGAATATTACATCTACTTCATATGGATCTATTTGGGCAGTGGAACCGGCTAGCATAAGTGGAAAGAAATACACCTTGGTGGTAGTAGATGACAACTCAAGATATACATGGACAATATTCATGTGCAAGAAGAAAGAAACTCTACAAAAACTACCCACGGTGATGAAGAGGATTCAAAATGAGAAGAGTCAAACCATTATCAAAATAAGATCGGATAGAGAACGAGTTTGTCAATGGAATAATCACTCGAGATTGTATTGAGAATGGTATTGGTCATGAACTATCGCAGCAAGGACTCCACAAAGACAAAATGGAGTTGCGAAAGAATGAGCGAGAACCCTCAAAGAAGCGGCAAGGGCCATGTTAGGTTAGCGGGGTTACAAAAAGATTTTGGGTCAAGCAATCAATCAACACGACTTGCTACACCCAAAATAGATGTATGATAAATAGGCGGTGACAAAGACTCCTATGAGATCGGGTGGAAGAAAACCAAATGTTGCATATTTCAGGATATTTGGATGTAAATGCTTCATCCACAACAATGGCAAAGACAATCTAAAGGCTTTTGATGCTAAAGTTGATGAAGGTATCTTCTTAGGATACTCGGTGAAAGCAAAGCCTACTGAGAATACTCAACAAAAGAACTATGGTTACGAGAGGAATCCATTCATGTAGTATTTGATGAGCCAAATGTAAATGGAGAAAATATTGAAGAGTCGGTGATAAGTGAATCATCCAACCATCTGAGAAGAGTCCCTATCTTTCAAGCTAAAGTGAAAATTTGGAATTATCAATTGAGGAAGAAGATGAGACAATTTGAATCTCAAAAGCATTTGGAAAATTTGCGGCTAAGTGATAACGAGAGAGTCGACCACACCAACACATTTGCAAGTCTATTTGAATCCGGCTAACTTACTCCAACTTCGATGTAAGATGGGCCGAGAGACCATCCACGAGAACTTGTCATTAGAGATATGAGAGAAGGTGTCAAAACAAGATCGAGAACTCAACAAGAAGCTATGTTCACATGCTTCATCTACTTAAATAGAGCCAAAAGATGTGTCACAAGCATTGGATGACACACATTGGATTCAAGCTATGCAAGAAGAAATTTGAATCGGTTTGAAAGAAATAAAGTATGGGAACTAGTGCAAAGACCCATACATCAAAATGTTATTGGAACCAAATGGGTATTCGAAATAAAGTGAACGAGGAAGCGATTTGTGGTAAGAAACAAAGCAAGATTGGTAGCCAAAGGATATTGCCAAGAAGAAGGGATAGATTTTGATGAAACATTTGCCCCTGTAGCAAGATTGGAAGCTATAAGGATGTTTCTTGCCTATGCGACTCATAAGAATTTCATTGTATATCGATGGATGTAAAAAGTGCATTCCTAAATGGTTTATTGGAAGAAGAAGTGTATGTTGAACAACCTCCCAGGATTTGAGCGAGAAGACTCTTGGAGACAAGGTATACAAACTCAAGAAAGCCCTGTATGGATTGAAACAGGCACCCGAGCATGGTATGACACCTGTCACAATTTCTAACCGAAAATGGATTCACAAAAGGAAAAGTAGATAGAACACTTTTCATAATTCAAGACAAGAAGAGTATCTTGCTTGTTCAAATATATGTGGATGACATCATTTTTGGATCCACTAACAAAAAGAGTGTGTGAAAAATTCTCAAACCTCATGCAAAGCAAATTTGAAATGAGCATGATGGGGAGAGCGACATTCTTCCTTGGACTCCAAGTAAAACAGTGAAGGATGGAACCTTCATAAGTCAAACAAAATATACCGGAGACTTAATGAAGAAATTTGGTATGGAGGAGAAGTCTTACGTAAAAATACCAATGAACACATCGATCAAAATGGACATGGATGCGGATGGCAAGCTGTAGATCAAACAAGATCTGAGCACTTATTGGATCATTGCTCTATCTCTCGGCAAAGCGGGCCGGACATCACCTTTGTTGTAGGTGTATGTGCAAGATTTCAATCTGCTCCAAAAGAGAGCCATATGACAAAGAAACTAAGAGAATATTGAGATACTTGAAAGGAAGCCAAGAAGTAGGCTATGGTATCCAAAGGAAGGTGGATTCAAACTAATTGGCTATTGATTCGACTATCTTTGGATGCAGAGTGGACAGGAAGAGCACCTCGGGCACATGTCAAATGCTAGGAAACAGTGATTTCTGGTTTAGCAAGAAGCAAAACTCAATAGCCACCTCTGATTGAAGCGAGAATACATAGTTGCGGGCAGGGCTGTTGTGCCCAAGTCCTATGGATGAGGCGGTGAGAGACTATGAAGTTGAGGAAAAAGAAATTCCAATCATGTGTGATAACACAAGTGCCATTGCCAATCACTCAAAATCATGTGTTGCACTCAAGAACAAAACATATTGATGTCGATATCACTTCATAAGAGACCATGTTGAAAAGAAGGACATCATCTTGGAATATATCTCAACAGGATAAACAACTGGTGACATCTTCACAAAACCATTATGTGAGTCAAGATTTGAAGAACTCAAGCATGAGTTGGGGTTAATTGAGTGAACTAACACTCGAAGAATCAAAAATAGAATGGAACAGAAAAGGAGTGAAAAGAGTGAAAACAAAAATCGGATCGAAGTAAATCAATTGTATCGGAAAACTGACTACACCAAGTCGGTGATATCCGAGTCACTAAGAGAAGCTGTGAGAAGTAGAGTTAAATCGGCTAAGAGATAAGTTGAATAACTTATGAGCAAAGTGACAAAAACGCAATCGTTTTGACTTAAGCGGGAATGTTTTAAGGAACACGTCGGCATAATGATGATGTGTACGGACATAAAGCCGCACACTAAAGCTTATGATTGGATATAAATGCTTCCGCATTAAATACGAGACATTAAATGCTCTAAATAGGCGTGCAAAATCCAAGCCGTTGATTTCGATCACATTTCAAAAACCACTGCGCACGTCCTTTCATAAACCATATTTAAACCATTTTCGTCCATTTCTCTCTCACACTTCTAAAAAGCTGTTCATCTCTTTCTCTCAAAAGCAAAGGCAAAAATACTCTCGAAACCCTATCAACTCTTCAAATCAATTTACGAGTTTTTTCCTTTTTCCTTGAAAAATGGCACCAACTTATGACTTTACTAAGTTAGGAAAGCAAATCCACACCGGTTCTATGGTGGATTTTGACGGAATGGTGAATCGGGGTCCGACGACACTCTGAAGTGAAGAAAATTCTTGAGAAGTTGGAAACGTCCGGACTAAAACCATTTTAACGTTAGAATATCCGATGACCTATGTGGAGGAGGTCGCACAATTCTACGTGAATGCTTTGAGATTCACGATGAAGGAATAAAGTCATCTGTTCACGGGAAGCGGTGATTATTCGCGAGATTTGGTGAATATTGCTCACTACCGCCAGGAAGGAGCATCTAAGATCAAAGAAGCTGATGTAAACTTGGGTGACGCATGGAAAGAAATAGCCAAGTCCAACTTTCTTTGATAAAATAATATACACACAAACAAGAGGAAGATTTGAAGGAGGATTATCACAAGTTCTTTGGACATAGTTGCCAAATGTATCGACATCAAATTTGGCGGCTTTGACCAACTATCAAAGGCAAAAGCGATTGTGATGGCTGCAATCATCGAAGAAAAAGAAGATAAACGGGTTGAGTTTATCTACACAGAGACTCTGCCGAACGTGGGAACAAGTCCTTCAAAGAAGATGGCTCATTTGGAGGATCCCTAGGATATGGCCTAGTGATTGGCCGGCTATGGAGGTGAAAGGAGTCCTCTTAGACATGGGAAAGCATTCCATGTTAACAAAAGGATGTTGAGCAAACCTCTCTGCGGCGCCTGAGAAGAGAGCTTACGCTAAAGAGAGGCGACACGAGTGAGGGGGAATCGGTGACCCGAAGATATACCGCTTCCTCTCGACCAAGAAGAAAAAGCGCCCTGCGGTACAAAGAAAGAAAGCTCCTCTCTGCAAAGAAAGAAAACCAAACATGCTCCTGCCCCTGCAGCGAGTCACACCGCCCGGCCAGCCGTGTCTCTCCTGCCCCTGTTAGCGGCGGTCGAGAAGGACTCACAAATACCTTCTCGATCGTCAAAAGGAGGAGAAGCCCGACAAGACAAGCCAAACGGCCGGCTCCTCGAAACAAACTCCAAGACGGCCCCGCCGCCCAATACTCGAGAAACCGCCTCGAACCGAAAGAAATCCCCGGTACAAACCAGGAGACGAAGAAGAATCATCAAGCGGTCCGAGCAGGAGAAACCGGTTGAGTCGATTACTCGGCTAGCACAACTACGAGGAGACTCTTTGGAGAAGTAGAGTCTCCGGATGTAGTTGATGAAACAGACCAAGTCTGCTGAAAGCGTCAGCAGAGGCAACCCGGAGACACTGTTTGTAGCTCACACTGGTGAAGCACAAGAAGAACTGTGAAAGCGAGATAGTGATGTAATGATCCTATCTCCACCTTACCCGGACATCCAAAATCGTCTGCGTGAGTGGAGAAATGGAAGTTGAGCAAGTCAAGGAACAGTTCCAACGGCTTTGAGTTCATAGAAGAAGAAGAGGAGGCTGCTAAATTTCCTTGGACTAACTCGTGCTCCCAAAGACTTGATGAAGACAACTCGCTTAGACATCCTGCAAATCTACAAGGACAGGGGAGAGAAAAGCAAGTGAAGAAGCCGAAGCACGTGAGAAGGCAAGCATCGCCCTATCTCGGCACCACAGAACACACACATCCTCTCCTTGATATCTTCTCTGCGAAAGTGACGAGGAACGAGAGAATGATGTTGCCCACGGAGAAGAGTTGCAAATGCGGGAAGCATTGCACGAATCAAGAATCCTTCACGAGCAAAGACTAATGGAGGGACCAGGAGAGTCCTCGAACACACGGTTGAAATCGATCCTATGGGAGTGGTTGACAAATAGCCATCGATGTTGTTTGCTACCACTTTCCCACTCACTCGGAAGAAGGCAATAAGGGAAATGGCAATGGCGGGCTAGTGGGGACCCGGTCGAGCCAACCCCTATTGAAGGTGTGCTACCACCCCCCCAACGGTGAACAATCAATCGAAACGGTAGGGAGTTTGGAGACGAGTGACCCCATTCAAGTCACTCGGTGGTGCGCCCGGTGGGGGAAACTCCATCCACTGCGGCAAGGTTGGAGAATCTTGCAGATGACTCCACAAAAAGCAAGGAGGCGAAGAAGAGAAAGTACAATCACAAGAAAAACGAGCAAGTTGCCATCAACGAAGCTCCAGGCGATTGACTGTCTCGGTGAGGTGTCAACCGCTCACGAAGGCTAATGACGCTGGCGATGCGATCGAGGCACGAGGAAGGAACAACCCGGGAGTTAACACTGCACGGGCGATGAAAGTGCAATCCATGGGGTTGAGACTCCAATGGATGCCATTGTAGAAGACCCTAAGGCAGTACCGACATTGTCGAAAGGGAGGACAAGGCCTCGCAGCAAAGAGAAGCTGCTGGAGGTAATGAAAGGCCACGGGAGGTTGAAACTTCCGGGGTAAAGGAGATAGTAGAGAACATCCTCCTGCTATCATCGACCCATCCGAGAAGGAGATCGGTGCACTTCATGATTCCCAGGACAACCCGATGTCACTTTTCCGGGATCGAAGGCGAAGAAAAGAAGGCGAGTCATCCCCATGACAAATCCAAAAGACTCATTGCGGGTGTTCCAAGCACGAGTAAGTCGATCCCAAGACTACTCGTCAAACCTTTAACTTTGATGATGAGCCACCAATGGAAATCTCATCATCGTCCGATGACGCTCGATAAGGCGAGGAGGATCTCTTGAAATGGAAAAATCAAATTTGAAACCAACGAAGTTGTTAAGGCAGTGAGGCTCGCCAAGCGGGTCTACTTCACAACAGACCCGGTGAACAAGAGACCTTTGCTCGGGCTCCTCAAATCGCAGCAGGATCGATTCCCAAAAAGAACTTCACGCGCACCACTCATCATCGAAGCGGATCCCGGTTGGCGGTGATAAATCTTTTGTAGAATCTTTCCCTTTTCACTTTGGAGATACGAACTCCACGAAGAGTCGAAACGAACAAGCGCTATCACGGACCAGCTCTGTTTTTCACTCGGGCACCATTGTTCCCGATTTTGATTTTGATGTTGTATGGCCATCACCGCAATGTGAAGAATCATGAAGTTCGAGAAGTGTTCAAGGCACTCTTTTCTTTGAAGTTGAAAGGATGGAGAGGCATCGAGGCCTCTTTGGACATGCGATTGGACAACAGAGATGCCACCCTTACAACTAACTTAAGAGGCATAACTTGATTCGAATAAGGGAATGGTGGCAACAAAGCAGCAATCAATGCGTGTGGAGCAGGTGAGATACTTGAACTTTGTTCAACAAGTCTTTGGTGTGGAGAGCCGAAAATGCCGATCGAAAAACGGTTTGAGAGAACACATTGAACATATGCATGAAGCTCACACCGCCGAAATCAAGCATTGCGTGAGCAACATACAAATGATATACAGCGTTTGGAAGAACACATGACCAGAAAATTCAGCTTCTCATGGCATTTGAGATGAAGCGATTTCAAATTTGAGTCCAACGCTACTCGATCCGAATTTCGTGCCGCTTACAACGCGCAGCGGACTTAAAGCAGAACTTCGACTATCTGCGAGGCTCGATTTCATGCTTGCCAAAGATGTTCCCAGGGTTCCTCTATCCTTTGATGATGCCAAAAAGGGGAAGAGGAATACCTTAAAGCAAAGAAATTTGAATTTGAAAAAGAAAGGAGCGGTGAGAAGGGAAATCGGTGAGGAAGTCTTGAAAGCAGAATAAAGGAAAGCTTGTTGAGGTGGAAGGATCGTGAGATATGACATTGATGATTGCACAAACCCCCAACAAGGTCCTCACGGTGACATTATAAGCGACAAACTCCCCATGACTCTGCCACTCCAACACTGCTTTGTATCTATGGCCGAGAAGAGAAAAGCAATTGAAGCGGGGATGAAGGAAGTGGAAGGAAGAATGGATGCCAGGGTGATGAACATCTTGAAAGAACATGGAGGCATTCCGGTGAAAGAGAGAGACACGTATGCCATTTCGGATGTCGGGACAGAGCCACGATCGGTTGACGAATTCAAAACGCTCGAATATGAAGGATATTTTGCAAATATGTCCATGGCTCAAGCTTAGGACTTTATCTTGGGAAAAGGGTCTCACATTGTGTGAAGAAGGCGACGAGAAAGCAGACAACCTGATCGCTCTCGATGGTCACTCATTTGGAAAGAAGAAGGCCCCAAAGATCTGATATCGCCCGAGGTAGAGGAAGAAGCGATGAGTGGAGGAAGAAGCTTGGACCTAGGCCTCTCGCGCCAAGAATATTGAATACGTAGATCCGGGAAAGAAAGGAGGGATCTCTCGGGTGGGCTTGACCAAGTAGCGAATTTGCAAGTGGCTAAAGCTAGCCGAGTATACAAAAAGATTAGAAGAAGAAAACAAGAGACAAACTCGGCTATGGCGGGAGAGACAGGAAAGAATGAGAAGAGATGAAGGCGCGAGGAAAAGCATATGAGAAGAAAAGAAGAAGGCGGTGACGACGAGAAGAGAGAAGAAAGAGAAGAAAGAGGTTGAACAAGATGAAAGAAGGAGACAATGAAGGAGATGAAGTGTTGTTGTCCAACCCTTCATGTATTTTATTATGTAAATACATACAATGTAAGTCTTCTGTAATAAAGTTATAAATTTTTTGTGTGAAGACAATTATATACTCTAATACACTTTGTGCTTGATTGTGTTAAGTACAAGAATGATATGATCAATAAAAAGATTGATTCTACGCATACATTCTATGTCAATACACTATCTGTATATATCTTTGTTATTTGCATCTTTGTATGGTTTAAGTTTTAGCGTCATCAAAAAGGGGGAAATTGTTAGGAATTTTATTGTTTAGATTTTGATGAATGCCATGTAAAACTTAGAATAGAAAGTTGGCACCCCAATTTGTGTTGTAAAATGCATTGAAATAAATAAGTGGCCAAGCCGAGTGAGTTAAGTCGACTACGCCCTAACATGCAAGAAGACAATCAAGATCTGGAAGGAAAACTCTGCTGCGAGCATTTGAGTATGGCAAAGAAGAGTAGACGGGAACTCTCTTGAAGAAGCGGTGAGATGCGGTGAGTGGAGCATCGGTCAAGTCAACTCAAGAAAAGCCAAGTCTCAAGTTGAAGTGACGGAAGAGTCATCCATGATTGGAAGGCGACTCTAAGTCACCTGGGGAAAGCAAGGAAATGCGGTCAAGTCGAGATAAGCGTAAAAAAGAACCGTTGCGAGAAATCAAGAGATTTACTTAAACAAGTAATATCTCCATACCACCTTTCTTGGAGTGCTCATCCCCGAAGCGTGCAAAAGGAATGAACCAATGGGAAGTACTACACCGTGTCGAACTACGAAAAGGTGAAAAGAACAATTCATACGAGGAAACAACAATTCCAAGAAGCGCAAACCAACGATTTGCAAAGTGACTTTCAAAAATAAGCATATCTCTTCAACGGGCAAATTTTTGAAAGTTCACTATATAAAAGGCCGAGGAGTTTGTTTGAGAAAGATGATGACACGCACGTGAGATAAACAAGCATATTAGAAAAATGAAAACATCCTCAATCCTCAAGCCTACATTTGAAGTACATCAATCCAACACTCACTGTGAAGGAAAGAGAACTTCAATCGGTTGAAGAGGAAATCTTTGAAAACAAGGGTCTACATTCCGGGAAGGATTGTAGAAAGGTTCAAGGTTGAGCCAAGTCTTAAGCTTTTGGAGGGCTTCGTGATCAAATCCAAAGAGTTTGAGCAAGTGAGCTGTAGTAGCAAAGCGATTGCCCTGTGAAGAAGGCGAGTCGCACGAGAAGCCGGTGAGTGATCAAGGCGTCTCGGACTAAGTCCCAAAGGATCAAGTTAAATTTGTTGTGATCAAGACTTGTATCCGGACTGTTACCACTTTGTAAAGCGATCAATACTTAGTGGATTCCTCCGGGAGTTGGAGAAGAGAGTAGTAGAAGAATTACCCCATCTTGAACCTCTATAAAAACTTTTCTTGTGTCATTTACATTTCAAAGATTTAAATTCTGCACTTTTAATTGCTTATATATCTGTGATAAATTTGCTATCCATTTGATAATTTATAAGTACTAAATCAAGCTCTAAAATCTTGCTTAATCAAACTTAAGGGTGTTAAGTCTTCCATTGAAAAATAAAACCACAGTTGAGTTAAATTGTAGCCAACAGGTGAGTTACTCCATCAACAGCTCAGTGAGTCTGTTGAGAGATTAACTCTCTTGAGTGACTAATTCGATTTGTCCATCAAGGACACAATGTTGTGTAGAATTAACTCAGTAGATTTAAAAGGACTAAATCGAAAATTTGGTAAGGTTTATTCAACCCCCTTCTAAACCTTACACTTACACCCCTTGGGACCTACGGGTAATTCTTCTACTCCTCTCTTCTCCAACTCCGGAGGAATCCACTAGGTAATGATCGGTTTACAAAGTGGTAACAATCCGGATACAAGTCTTGATCACACGGTGACTTGATCCTTTGGGACTCGATGCGAGACGCCTTGATCACTCGGTTGGCTTCTCGCACGACTCGCCTTCTTCACAGGGCAAATTTGTCTTGCTACTACTGACTCACTTGCTCAAGCTCTTTGGATTTGATCACGAAGCCCTCCAAAAGCTTAAGACTTGGTTCGATCTTGAACCTTCCTACAATCCTTCGTGGAATGTAGACCCCTTGTTTTCAGTATTTTCTCTTCAAGCGATTGAAGTTATCTTTCCTTCACGGTGAGCGTTGGATTGATGTTCTTCGTAGTTTAGGCTTGAGGATTGAGAATGTTTGATTTTCTAATAATTGCTTGAATGTCTATGGTTCAGGTCTATCTCTTGTGTTACTTGTCTCTCTGTTTCTCAATTAAACTCCTCAGCCTTTTATAGTGATCTTTCAAAAATTTGCCCGTTGAAGAGATAGGTTAATTTTTGAAAGTCACTTCGATCGTTGGCTTGTCTTGTTGCGATCCTTGGAATTGCCATTTCCTCATATGAATTGTTCTTTCACCTTTTTGAGTTCGACATGGTGTAGTGCTTCCCATTGGTTCATTCCATTTGCACGCTTCGGGATCGAGCACTCGAGAAAGGTGGTATGGAGATATTACATTTTTAAGTAAATCTCTTGATTTACGGCAACGGATCTTTTACGATTATCTCGACTTGATTGCATTTCCTTGCTTTCCCAGGTGACTTAGAGTCGCCTTCCAATCATTGGATGACTCTTGTCACTTCAACTTGAGACTTGGCTTTTCTCGAGTTGACTTGGTGATACTCCACTTAGCCGCATCTCACCGCTTCTTGATAGAGTTCCGTGTACTCTTCATTGCCATACTCGGTTGTCTCACAAAGGCGATGTCTTTCTTCCGATCTTGATTGTCTTCTTGCATGTTGGGCGTAGGCGACTTAACTTAACTTGGCCGGCTCTAATTGTTACAAAGCATTTTACAACAAGAATTGGGGTGCCAACTTTCTATTCTAAGTTTTACATGGCATTCATCAAAATCTAAACAATAAAATTCCTAACAATTTCCCTCTTTTTGATGATGCCAAAACTTAAACAATTCAAAAATGCAAACAACAAAGATACATACAGATAGTGTATTGACATAGAATGTATGCGTAGAATCAATTCTTTTATTGATCATATCATTCTTGTTCTTTTACACATTGTTTACAAGGTGTATCAGTAGTACATATTTGTCTACGAGAAAATAAAGAATTTCTGACTTTATTTGGAAGACTTACATTGTCTCTTGTTTTTTCTTCTATTCTTTTTGCATACTCGGCGTTGCTTTTAGCCACTTGCAAATTTCCTACTTGGTCAAGTCGGCCCAAAGTAGATCCCTCCTTTCTTGCCGGATCTATATATTCAATGTTTTTGGGCGAGGCTGGAGTCCAAGCTTTTTCCTCCACCACCGCTTCTTCCTCTACCTTTGGGCGTGTCTTGTCATTGGGGTCTTCTTCTTTCCCGGTGAGTAACCAGCAGAGAGCGCCGTAGTCTGCTTGCTCGTCGCCTTCTTCACACGTGAGACCCTTTTCCCGAGACAAGTCCCAAGCTTGAGCCATAGACATTTTCGCAAAGTATCCTTGAGATGCGGCGTTTTAAATTCATCAATCGATCGTGGCTCCGTCCCTACATCCGAAATAGCATAAGTGTCTCTGTCTCTTTGGAATGCCTCCATGTTGTTTCAAGATGTTCATAACTCGGGCATCCATTCTTCCTTCCACTTTCTTCATCCCCGCTTCAATTGTTTTTCTCTTTTCGACCATAGATACAATAGAGTGTTGGAGTGGCGAGTCACGGGGAGTTTCTTTGATAATGTCGATGTGAGGACCCTGTTGAGGGGTTTGTGCAATCATCAAGGTCATATCTTTTGATCCTTCCCCCTCGTGATTTTCCTTTCTTTTGTTTCAAAGACTTCCTCGGTGATTTTCCCTTCGCACCGCTCCTTCCTTCTCAACTTGAGATCCCCCTTGCGCGCTTTAGGTATTCCTCTTCCCCTTTTTGGCATCATCAAAGGAGAGAGGAACGCTGGAAACAGACTTGCAAGCGGGAAGTCGAGTCGTTGATGGTAGAGTTCTGTCTTGAGTCGCTGCAGAGTATGCGGAAAAGTCGGATCGAGTAGCGTTGGACTCTGCTAAAATCAGCCTCATCTCGGCCATGAGAAGGCTGAATTTTGTATTCATGGTCTCTTCCAAACGCTGTAGATCACTCTTGTTTTGCTCTCGCGCGGCTTAATCTCGGCAATGTGAGCTTCATGCATGTGCTCAATATGTTCTCTCACCCGTTTTTGCATCGGTATTTTCGACTCTCACACAGAACTTGTTGAACAATGTCATGAAGTATCTCACTTGTTCCACACGTATTGTTTCTTGTTGTTGCCACCATTCCCTGATCCGGTTGTTAGGCCTCTTAAATCATGTAAGGTTGGCATCTCTATGGTCGATCGCATGTCCAAAGAGGCGATGCCTCTCCATCCGTTCAATCTCAAGAAATAGTACCTTGAACACTTCACGGACTTGGTGATTCTTCCGTTGCATCGATGGCCATGCGGCGTCAAAATCATAATCATTTGGAACAATGGTGCCGATTGAAAAACGGAATCGGGCTGTGCGTGGTAGCGTCTTGTTCATTTTCTAACTCTTCATGGAGTTCCGGTACCTCCGGGGGAAAACGGAAAGGATTCTATGAAGGATTCATCACCGCCCACCGGGATTTGTTCGATGATGAGCGGCGTGCGTGAAGTTCTTTTAGGAATCGACCCTGCTGCGGCTTGAGGAGCTGCGCAGATGAGTCTCTTGTTGGTGGGGTTTGTCGTGAAGTGGACCCCTTGGCGATCTTGTTGTCCTCAAACTGTCGTTGGTCTCAATGATTTCTCTCCGTTGGTCTCGGTGATTTCTCAATTGACGATGATGAGATTTCCATTGGTGGCTCATCATCAAAGGGTTTGATCGAGCGTGGGATCGGACTTGCTCGTGCTTGGAACATCCGCTTGGTGAGTCTTTTGGATTTATCACGGGGATAACTCGGCTTCTTCTTCGCCTTCCGATCCCGAAAGGTTACATCAGGATTATCCTGGGAATCATGAAGTGCGCTTATCTCCTTCTCGGATGGGTCGATGATAGCGGGGAGGGATGTTAGCTCACTTGACTTCTTTACCCCAGGAAGTCTCAACCTCCCGTGGGCCTTCATTACCTCCGGCCGAGTCTCTCCGCAATGGCGAGGCCTTAGTCCTCCTTTCGACAAAGATGTCACTGTCTTAGGGTCTTCTGCGGTGGCATCCATTGGAGTCTCAACCCCATGGATTGCACTTTCATCGCCCCAGTGTTAACTCCCAGGGTTGTTCCTTCATGTGCCTCGACCCGCATCGCTAGCGTCATTAGCCTTCGAGCAATTGGCACCTCAACCGAGACAGTCTCAATCGTCCGAGCTTCGTTGATGGCAACTTGTTGTTCTTCTTGTGTTTGTATTTTCTCTACTTCGCCTCCTTGATTCGGTGTTGAGTCATCTCGACATTCTCCGACCTTGCTGCGGTGGAGGAGTTTCCCCCGGGGCGCACCAGTGAGTGACTTGTAATGGGGTCACTCGTCTCCAAACTCCCGGCTGTTGCGATTGAATGTTCGATCGTTGGGGCGGTGGTAAAACACCTTCAATAGGGGTTGGCTCGATTGGGGTCCCCACTATCCCGTTTCATCGCCAAGTCCCTTATTGCCTTCTTTCCGAGTGAGTGGGGAAGTGGTAGTAAAGCAACAACATTGGCGATTTGTTGAACCACTCCCATTGGATCAATTTCGATTGTGTTACGGAGGACTCTCTTGGTCCCTCCATCGGTCTTTGCTCGTGAAGGATTCTTGATTCGTGCAATGCTTGATGCATTTGCAACTCTTACGTGGCGGCGGAAGATTCTCCCGATCCTCATCACTATCGGAGAAGACATCAAGGAGAGGATGTGTGTGTTACGTGTGGTGCGGAGATAGTACGATGATCTTGGCCTTCTCACGTGCCTCGCTTCCTCGACTTGCTTTTCTCTCTCCTTTTCCTTGAAAATCTGCGGGATGTGCATGCGATTGTCTTCATCCGATCTTTGGAATACAGTGGTCGATCGAGGAAGCTCACGATTCCTCTTCTTCTTCTATAAACTTAGGCCGTTGGAACTATTCCCTGGATCGACTTAATTTCCATTTCCTCCACTCTGAGACGATTTTGGATGTGCGGGTAAAGTGGAGATAGGATCATTACATCACTATCCACTCTAGCGAGTTCTTTTGTGTTTGGTGTGTGAACTACGGATGTGTCTTGGTTGCCTCTGCTGATCGCCTTTTTGAGACTTGGTCATTGTTTCATCAACTACATCCGGAGACTCTACTTCTCCGGCGATCTCCGTATTTGCTCGGTGAGTGGTGACTCCCGGTTACTCAAGCTCGGTTGCTTGATGATTCTTCTTCGTCTCTAGTTTGTACCGAGAGGGATTTCTAGTTGAGACGGTTTTTCCGAAGTCTTGGGCGGCGGGGCGGTGTTGGTGCCTTTTTTCGAGGAGCTAGCCGTCTTGGCTTGTCGATTCTCCTCCTTTTGACGATCGGAGAAGGTATTTGTGAGTCCTTCTCGACCGCCGCCGCTGGGCGGAGACACACGGCTGCAGGGCGGTGACTCTGCTGCGGGCGGGAGCATGTTTGGTTTTCTTTCTTTGCGCAGGGTGATCTTCTTAGTAGCCGCAGGCGCTCTCTTCTTGGGTGGAGAGGAAACAGTTGTATCTTGGTGGTGATTCCCCCTCACTCGTGTCGGCTCTCTCTTGGCGTAGGCTCTCTCTCAGTGCGCCGGATAGGTTTGCTCGAACATCCTCTTGTTAACATGGAATGCCTTCCCATGTCTAAGAGAGGACTCCTTTCACCTCCATCGGTCGGCCAATTACTAGGCCATATCCTAGGAACCTCCAAATGAGCCATCTTCCTTGAAGGACTTGTTCCCTACGTTCGGGCAGAGTCTGCTTTGTAGACAAACTCGGCGATTTATCTTCTTTTTCTGCGATGATTGCAGCCATTACAATCGGTTTTGCTTTTGTGATTGGTCAAAGCGCCAAACTTGATGTCGATACATTTGGCAACTATGTCCAATGACTTGTGATAGTCCTCCTTTGGCGATCTCTTGTTTGATGTGTATACTATTTTATCGGCAAAGTCGGGCTTGGCTATTTCTTTCCAAGCATCGGCCAGGTTTACATCGGCCGTTAATCTCGATGCTCGCCTGGCGGTAGTGAGCAATGTTCACCAAATCCTTGGCATAGATAGTCGATTGCTTCCGTGAGCAGATGACTTTATTCCTTCATCGTGAATCTCGGCATTCACGTAGAATTGTGCGACCTCCTCCACATAGGTCATCGGATATTCTAACGTCGAAATGGTTTCGGCCCGGGCGTTTCCAACTTTTCGGCGATTTTCTTCACTAGGGTGTCGTCGGACCCTGTTTCACCATTCCGTCAAAATCCACCATAGAGCCGGTGTGGATTTGCTTTCCTAACTTGGTAAAGTCATAAGTTGGTGCCATTTTTCAGGATTATATCAAGGAAAAAACTCAGAGATTGATTTGGAGATAGATAGGGCTTCGAGAGTATTTTTGCTTTTGCTTATGAGAGAAAGAAATGAACAGTTTTAGAAGTGTGAGAGAGAAACGGACGAAAATGGTTTAAATATGGTTTATGAAAGGACGCGCGGGTGGTTTTTTGAAATGTGATCGAAATCAACGGCTTAGATTTTGCACGCCTATTTAGCATTTAATGTCTCATATTTAATGCGGAAGCGTTTATATCCAATCATAAGCTTGGTGTGCGGCTTTATGTCCGTACACATCATCATTATCTTTGACGTATTCCTTAAAACATTCCCGCTTAGTCAAAAGCATTGCGTTTTTGTCACTTTGCTCATAAGTTATTCAAACTTATCCCTTAGCCGATTTAACTCTACTTCTCACAGATTCTCTTGGTGACTCATTTATCGAGTTGACTCGGTGTATTTGTCTTTCCGATACAACCGATTTACTTAGTTGATTTGAGAGTTCACTCTTTTCCTTTTTGTGTTCCATTTCTTTTCTCGATTCTTCCGAGTGTCGGCTCATTTCAATTAATCCTAACTCATGTTTGAGTTCTTCAAATCTTGACTCACATAATGGTTTTGTGAAGATGTCACCAATTGTTTATCGGTTGAGATATATTCCAAGATGATATCCTTCTTTTCAACATGATCTCTTATGAAGTGATATCGACATCGATATGCTTTGTTCTTGAATGCAACACATGATTTTGAGTAATGGCAATTGCATTTGTGTTATCACACATGATTGGAATTTCTTTTTCCTCAACTTCATAGTCTCTCGGTGATGTCTCATCCATAGGACTTGGGCACAACATTTGCCCCGCAGCCTATGTATTCTCGCTTGTTTGTAGAGGTGGCTATTGAGTTTTGCTTCTTGCTAAACCAGGAAATCAGCATGTTTCCTAGCATTTGACATGTGCACGAAGTGCTCTTCATGTCCACTCTGCATCCAAAGATAGTCGAGAATCTGAATAGCCAATTAGCTTGAATCCACCTTCCTTTGGATACCATAGGCCTACTTCTTGGCTTCCTTTCAAGTATCTCAATATTCTCTTTCTTTCTTTGTCATATGGCTCTCTTTTGGAGCAGATTGAAATCTTGCACATACACCTCCAAAGGTGATGTCGGCCTGCTTGCGGTGAGATAGAGCAATGATCCAATAAGTGCTCAGTATCTTGTTTGATCTCTGAGGCTTGCCATCCGCATCCATGTCCATTTTTGGTGATGTGTTCATTGGTATTTTTGAAGACTTATCCTCCATACCAAACTTCTTCATTAAATCTCCGGTGTATTTTGTTTGACTTATGAAGGTTCCATCCTTGATTGTTTCACTTGGAGTCCAAGGAAGAATGTCGGCTCTCCCATCATGCTCATTTCAAATTTACTTTGCATGAGGTTTGAAAACTTTTCACACTCTTTGTTTGTGGATCCAAAGATGATGTCATCCACATATATTTGAACAAAGTATACTCTTTTTGTCTTGAATTACGAAAAGTGTTCTATCTACTTTTCCTTTTGTGAATCCATTTTTGGTTAGGAATTGTGACAAAGTGTCATACCATGCTTTGGGTGCCTGTTTCAATCCATATAGAGCTTTCTTGAGTTTGTATACCTTATCTCCAAGATTCTTCCGCTCAAATCCTGGAGGTTGTTCAACATACACTTCTTCTTCCAATAAACCATTTAGGAATGCACTTTTTACATCCATCGATATACAATGAAATTCTTATGAGCTGCATGGGCAAGAAACATCCTTATAGCTTCCAATCTTGCTACGAGGGCAAATGTTTCATCAAAATCTATCCCTTCTTCTTGGCAATATCCTTTGGCTACTAATCTTGCTTTGTTTCTTACCACAGAACCTTCCTCGTTCATCTTATTTACGAACACCCATTTGGTGCCAATAACATTTTGATGTATGGGTCTTTGCACTAATTCCCATACTTTATTTCTTTCAAACCGATTGACTCTTCTTGCATAGCTTGAATCAATGTGTGTCGTCAAAGCTTGTGACACGTCTTTGGGCTCTATTTTGCGAGATGAAGCATGTGAACATGGCTTCTTGTTGAGTTCGGATCTTGTTTTGACACCTTCTTTTATATCTCCAATGACAAGTTCGGTGGATGGTCTCTCGGCCATCTTACATTAGGTTGGAGTAAGATAGATGGATTGATCGACTTAAATTTTGTGTTGATGTGGTCACTCTCTCGTAATCACTTATTTGCCGCAAATTTTTCCATTGTTTCGAGATTCAACTATCTCATCTTCTTCTCGAATTGATAATTCCAACTTGACTTCATCATAGGGACTCTTACGCATGTTTGGATGATTGACTTATCGGTGATTCTTCAATGTCTTCTCCATTTACATTTGGCTCATCGAATACCACATGAATGGATTCTTTCGCAACCATAGTTATTTTGTTGAGCACTCAGAGGCTTTGCTTTGTTGAGTATCCTAAGAAGATACCTTCATCACTTTAGCATCAAAAGCCTTTAGATTGTCTTTGCCATTGTTGTGGATGAAGCATTTACATCCAAATATTCGAAATATGCAACATTTGGTTTTCTTCCAATCCAAATCTCATAGGGAGTCTTTGTCAAATTTTGTCTATTTATCATACATCTGTTTTGGGTGTAGCAAGTTGTGTTGATTGCTTGAGCCCCAAAATCTTTTTGGTAACCTTGCTTGACTAACATGGTCCTTCTTTGCTTCTTTGAGGGTTATGTTCCTTCTTTCTCGCAACTCCATTCTGTTTGTGGAGTCCTTGCTGCGATAGTTCATGACCAATACCATTTTCAATACAAACGAGTTATTATTCCATTGACAAACTCGGTTCTCTATGTCGATCTTATTTTGATAATGGTTTGGCTCTTCTCGTTTTGAATCCTCTTCATCATCGATTGTGGTAGTTTTTGTAAAGTTTCTTTTCTTCTTACACGTGAATATTGTCCATGTATATCTTGAGTAATCATCTACTACCACCAAGGTGTATTTCTTTCCACTTATGTTGGCTTTGGTTCCTTTGGGCCAAATAGATCCATATGAAGCGGATGCAATATTCTTGTTGAAGATTGGCATGTCTTTTCTTTGAATGAAGATTTGATTTGTTTTCCTTTTCGACATGCATCACATATACTCTCTTTCTTATATTTGAATCGGAAGTCCTTCCACAAGATTACTTCTTGCAAGCTTGTTAATCGTTTTGAAATTTAGATGACTCGACTTTTTTGTGCCCACCCAACTTGATTCAATTTGTGCTCTTTGCTAGTAGACAAGTCTTTGGGTGTTGCGATCGACCAATCTCGACATACATATTCTTTGTCTACATCCTTGCAAAGACAACTTCATTTGATTCAATATCCTTGATTTGGCATATACCCATATTAAATCCAACATTGTAGCCCTTGTCACAGAGTTGGTGATGCTTAGCAGGTTGAAGTTGAGTCCTTCAACATATGCAACGTCTGTGATTTCTAATCCATTCCTCTTGATGGATCCAATGCCTCTTATTTCACCAGGAGCTTCATTTCCTCCAAATATGACTTTTGATCCTTTTACTTCCTTGAATTTTGACAGATTTTTCTTGTTTCATGTCGTCGTGTCCGGGAATGACCACTATCCATGTACCAGGTTCCTTGGCACTCATTCCTTGAACCGCAATCAAGGAAATTAAGTTTTAGGTACCCATACTTGTATGCGGGTCCCGAGGGGTTAGAATTGTAAGATGATCCAACCAACTTATAGCCAAATGATTTGACTCTAAGGGGTTGCCATCTATCGAGTGCCATAATCATAATTAATCCTGGCAAATTGCTTGGGGATTCTAGGTTCATACAAATTGTCTCTTTTGTCCGTATGCATGCATATGTGTTTTAGCAATTGCCTTTCTTGGGTAGTTGTGGTGTCTTTGAGTGTGGTGCCTAGGTGCATAGGTGTCTTTGATGAAAGCTCTTATACTTTTGGAATGGCCTTTCTTTGAGTTCAGGCCTTTGCCATTTGGGCTTATATTCCATAAGTCTATCTTTGATAGTTCATATTATTCCAATCACTTGGCTTGGATATTTTCTACCATTCCCATCATATGTATTTCTCTTATAGATTTTAAGGGTTTTTGGTAGCTCGCTTCTTCTTTACATAGTATTTTTTCTGTTTGGAGTTTCTTTGAGGAACTCGGTGAATCTCTTCTCGGATGTCCTTTCGCACTCAATCGGTCGTTTTTCTTTTCCTTTATAACCAAGGCCGTTTGCTTGTTATGGTGCTTTGGATTGAATGTGTGTGCAACATTTAGAGTTTTGGATTTTTCGGACTCTTCATGACTTGAAGATCTTTTTCCAAAATTACTTTTGAGGTTTGACATAGCACGAGAGAATTAAATCTGAGCATGTCTTGTCTCCACATTCTCTTTGACTCATAATAAGATCATCCAATGATTTAGATGCCTTAGTGAATGAGGCAATAACATTTTTGAGGTCATTCTCCCTCTTCTCTATAGCAGCAATTTATGCTATTAATTTAGCATTTTCAACCTTTAAACTTTCATTCTCATCGGCTATTTGACTTAGAGTACTCGGCTCCTTAGTCGGCTTTGAGTTTTAACTCTTGAGTAGGTTATTTTCCTCATTTAATAGTGTGTGTGAGGATTTAATGTGTTCAAAATCTTTCATCATTTTGCCTAATGAATCATAAAGATCGAGTGGGTGACGAAGTGTGTGTGTCACGATCACTATCACTAGAGTCCGAGTTTGATGAGTTGGATTGTACATCATCTTCTTGGTCGATTGATCTTGTTCCTTGGCCATCAGCGGATCGGGCTTCTTCTTGAGAGTCACTTGAGTAGTCGGCTTCACTTCTCTCGAATCGGTGTCTCTCTTGACTTAGTTGTCTCGTGATCTCTGCAGACCATCATTGCCTTTTTCTTTTCTTGTCTTCTTTCTCTCAAGACCTTTCTTTCTTCTTCATTCTGTATTTGTTGACTACATGATATGAGCGATCAATGGCATAGTGACTGGTTGTCTCAGTTCCAACATAGATATTGACCTTTTGATCACTCTTTCCATTCTTGAATTGTCAACCCTTTGATACTCAACTTTTTGATGATTTGTTCTCTTGGTTGGCCTATCTTCCTTGATTTGGAGGGAGCCGAGTGTCTTTACGGAAGATTCACCCTTTCTCTCTTGTAGTTCTTATTGAAGAACTTGTTGAACCTCTTAACCATCGGGCTATTTCTTACGGATCAATGACTTCTTTGACCTCAACTCTCTTCCCATCTTTAACAATTAGAAGTGTGTTTTGGGTACATTTGTCTCTTCTGGTCTTTTCTTCTCGGCTCAAACTCGTAGGCTTTGAGGTCCGAGAATAGTTCATGGTTGGATGTCTTTGATAGGTCCATGGAATGTCCGAGTGCCATGACCTTCATTTCCCATTCGGTTGGGAGACTTTTTAGGATCTTCATACACATTTTCTTCGTGTATATTCCTTTCCAAGTGCGATGACTCATTTGTGATTTACGTGAACCGAGCATCCAATTGATCCAGGTTCTCTCTCCCGAGATCATTTTGAAGTTCTCAAATTTTGTCTGACACCACCGATAATTTGTTTTCTTTGATTTGCTCACGAGCCTTCACAAATCAATGTCACTTGTCCGATTTCTTTAGCCGTTTTGCATGATTTGACTTTATTGAACATGGCTTTGTCCAGGGTTTTGTAAAGAATGTCCTTGGCTACATTGTCCAGGTTGTATCTTTTTCTATCATCATTTGTCCACTCGGTTCTTGGTTTTCAACCATGACCGGTGCGGGAGCAACATCCTCTTCTCCTTCATTTGCAACTCTTCGCAGTACCGTGTGTTCACCTTTAAGATTTGCAGAGGCTCATCTTCTATCACTATCCACATCTCATCATGTAATGTTGATAGATGAGCCTGCATACGAATTTTCCAATCATCAAATTCTTCAATTGTGAACATAGGGATGCATGTCAAATTTGCTTCCATGATAATACCTTTTAATGATAAAAGGAGTTTTGAGAGTTTAAGTACTAAAGCAACCTTTGAAAAAGTTTGGAGATCTAGTTCAGTAACCAGTGCGGAGGGTTCAATGAACCAACCGCTCTGATACCACTTGTAGGTCCCAAGGGGTGTAAGTGTAAGGTTTAGAAGGGGGGGTTGAATAAACCTTACCAAATTTTCGATTTAGTCCTTTTTAAATATTGAGTTGATACTACATTTGTGTCCTTGATGGGCATCAATTTAGTCACTCAAGAGAGTTAATCTCTCAATGCAGACTCAACCGAGTTGTTGATGGAATAACTCATTTGTTGGCTCTAAATTAACTCATTGTGGTTTTGTTTTCAGCGGAAGACTTAACACCCTTAAGTTTGATTAAGCAAGAGTTTAGTGCTTGGTTTAGTACTTATAAATTATCAAGTGGATAGCAAATTTATCACAGATATAAGCGATTAAAAATGCATGAATTAAAATCTTTGAAATGTAAATGACACGTGAAATTTTTATAGAGGTTCGAAGATGGGGTAATTCTTCTACTCCTCTCTTCTCCAACTCTGGAGGAATCCACAAGGTAATGATCGGTTTACAAAGTGGTAAGCAGTCCGGATACAAGTCTTGATCACACGGTGACTTGATCCTTTGGGACTCGGTCTGGAGACGCCTTGATCACTCGGTGGCTTCTCCTACGACTCAGCCTTCTTCACAGGCAGGTGCCTTGCTACTACTGACTCACTTGCTCAAGCTCTTTGGATTTGATCACGAAGCCCTCCAAAAGCTTAAGACTTGGTTCGATCTTGAACCTTCCTACAATCCTTCGTGGAATGTAGACCCCTTGTTTTCGAGTATTTTCCTCTTCAAGCGATTGAAGTTATCTTTCCTTCACGGTGAGTGTTGGATTGATGTTCTTCGTAGTTTAGGCTTGAGGATTGAGAATGTTTCAAATTTTCTAATAATTGCTTGAATGTCTTTGGTTCAGTCTCATCTCTTGTGTTACTTGTCTCTCTGTTTCTCAATTAAACTCCTCAGCCTTTTATAGTGATCTTTCAAAAATTTGCCCGTTGAAGAGATAGGCTAATTTTTGAAAGTCACTTGCGATCGTTGGCTTGTCTTGTTGCGATCCTTGGAATTGCCATTTCCTCGTATGAATTGTTCTTTCACCTTTTCGAGTTCGACACGGTGTAGTGCTTCCCATTGGTTCATTCCATTTGCACGCTCGGGGGTGAGCAATCCGAGAAAGGTGGTATGGAGATATTACTTGTTTAAGTAAATCTCTTGATTTTAACGGATCTTTTCTGATTATCTCGACTTGATTTGCATTTCCTTGCTTTCCCCAGGTGACTTAGAGTCACTTCCAATCGTGGATGACTCTTGTCACTTCAACTTGAGACTTGGCTTTTCTCGAGTTGACTTGATTGATACTCCACTTACCGCATCTCACCGCTTCTTGATAGAGTTCCCGTCTACTCTTCTTTGCCATACTCGGTTGTCTCACAAACAGAGTCTTCCTTCCGATCTTGATTGTCTTCTTGCATGTTAGGGCGTAGGCGACTTAACTCGGCTTGGCCACTCTAATTGTTACAAAGCATTTTACAACAAGAATTGGGGTGCCAACTTTCTATTCTAAGTTTTACATGGCATTCATCAAAATCTAAACAATAAAATTCCTAATAGTTGTTTAATGATGCTCTATTTGCTAAACAATTGTGGAGGATCATTACTCAACCTAACTTAGTGGTGTGCAAATTGCTCAAGGCCGGATATTTCCCTTGTGGTGGGATCTTTGAATTCGATCCTAAGAATCCGATTCTTAGATGTGGAAAAGTTTCTTAAAATCTAAATATGTGTTGTATGAAGGGATGAGATTCAGGTTGTGGATGGGAAATCTATTAGAGCTTGGGAGAGCCCATGGATTTGAATTTCTACTCTCCAATTCCAACAGGCGGTGGGTGCTAGAAGTGAAATCACTTGGGTAAGTGAGCTTATTCAAGATGGAGGAAAGGTGTGGAATAGGGAGTGGTGCACTGAGACTTTTTAATCTCCGGGAAAGTAGAGTTATTTTGACTACTCCAATTTACTCTCGAAGGATGAAATTGCGTTGGATCCTAACCCGGATGGTCAATCAAGTCACCTATTTGAGGTGTGTGATTCTAAAACTCAAGTCTGAGGATTGTTGTGAAGGGAGTCGGTGCGAGAAAGAGGGATGGTAAATTGTGGAGGAATGTTTGGAGTCCGAAAATTAAAAATAAACTCAAACACTTCCTTTGGAGATGCATTCATGGGATTCTTCCAGTTCAAAGCATGTTGGAGAGAAGGGGGATGGAGGTCGATTGTATATGCATTTGGTGTGGGGAGGAAAAAGAATCGAGTGGAACATGTCTTATTACATTGTACAAGAGCAAAATTAGTCCGGAAAATGGTAACATTGGTGGGATGGGATCTACAATGAGAAAATGGATGTGAAAGAGTGGTGGATGTATATTAGTTCCCTACCTTGGAATCCTTCTATCATGGACATGAATTCATTTATCAACATATATCCTATGGTGGTTATGGAAGACAAGGAATTCATGGATTTTTAATGGTGAAAAAATCTCGAGAAATTTTGACATCAGCGGCTAATAGAGAGTGGATTGAATTTCTTTGAAGCTTAGTGTGCTAGTTTTGTGGTGATGGAAGATGTAATTAGGGGTTCTTCCCGAGTTATTACTTTTTCTTTTCATTTTTTGGCATGGTATAGTATTTTGTTTGTTTTGTAGCCACGACTTTGTTGTTGTCCCCTGCTCTTTTTTTTGGTGGTGGAGTTTGGAACATTTGGGATGTGGTCCCTGGTCTTTTTGTCTTTGCTTTTTTG
This sequence comes from Rehmannia glutinosa, assembly GCA_016081115.2. NCBI lineage: Eukaryota > Viridiplantae > Streptophyta > Magnoliopsida > Lamiales > Orobanchaceae > Rehmannia > Rehmannia glutinosa. The sequence continues at coordinate 12,714,650 of CM071929.1, read as the reverse complement.
GCCCATTGTGTGGTTGTTTCCCCTAGCTTTGTTGGTTGAGGGTGGTCTTGGCAAGTGTGCCGGATTGTAAAGTGCTCGTCTGAATTGTTCTTTTGGTATAAATCTTTCGCATTTGGATAAAAAAAAAAAAAAAACAAAGCATAAATGGGCTTGAATTTGAAGGAGCCCCATTAATTCAACGTAGGTTCAATCCACATTTTAGGTTCAACCCTAAAATGGAATCAATCTTAATCATATATCGTGTTTTCATACAATCAATGATAATACAAAAATACTATCGTGCCCTTGTGAGGTTCTCGAATCTTGGCGGTGAATGCGTTTGGGTTTGTCGTGAATTGATGCGACGGGTGAGGGTGAATTTGTCTGTTCGAAGATTTGTGAGAAAATGTTATCGTGTGGATTGGATTGGTTTTGGTCGAGTAATGAAACCACGTGTACGATCGATCAACCCTATGACAAGAAAAGTCAATCGAAATGGATTAAATTAAAGGCTATTTTCTCATTTTTTTTTTTTAGATAAGTAGTATAATTTTGTTAAGAAGCTAGTCTATGACAAAATTGGACTAAATTTAATGTGGTTTTGATATTTTGCCACAACTAGTTGATGCTCGGTGTTACATGGTGCTACTATGTTATTCTTTAAATCGCATTGGGTCATATGCGACAAATTCGATCAAGTGGTGCAGAGATCGGAATTTGAACTTGAGACCTTTAACCTCAAATTGCAACTATCCCTAAATTATGGGACCAAAATTGCAATTTTCCCAGAAAAAGAGAGATAGGCTAGCTGCAAATTTGTTTTTTATATAACATATCCGAATACGAATCTTGAGCTCTGTTTTATGGATTAGGATCCGTAAAATTATCCTGCAAGAGAAATAATCTTAACATCAATCTTAGATCATACATACACCCCATAATCCAAGGGTTGGCAGGGTTGAGAGAACTTTGTATTAATTAATAAAGAAAATGTTGTCTATATTGGTATTAAAATACCTAAAGAGAACTAATTTTCCTTTTTTTTTTTAGGGTAGAGAACTAATTTTTAGATAGTATATGTTTGGTTCTGATAATTTCCAATAATCTTTTCACATAAAAATGATAAATTTTTACTGTATTCTTTATATCTCATCAATCAAATTATCTTAGGAGGATATTATTCAATTTATTAGTATGGATGACAAAATGAACCGCTCCGACAGGTACCCGTCCCGCCCTGCTCCGTTTTGGTCGCCCTATCCCATGACCCATGGCATAGCGGGGCAGGGCAGGTCTGGGTATCACCTCCACCCCGTGGGTACCTGCATCCGCCCCGTGCTATTTTTTCTATTTTTTAAATATATTTAATGTATATTTTACATGTATATTATATAAAACAATATTGGTTTATGTATTTATTATCATATTTAACATATATATAATGACAAATTTTATAAACAATATGTATTTATAATACAAAATCTAATATTAAAAAATTATTAATAATACAAAATATAAGATAAAAATATAAAAAAAAATTAGCACGGGTCGACCCGCCACGTGAAGGGGACGGGGCGGGTTTGGATATTGAGATACCCGCCCCGCCCCATTGCCATCCCTAGTGGATTTAAATTGTTATTGAATATTCGTATTAACTAGAGAAATATAAAGAATGAATTTTCATATTGATCTCATGCAAAGTCTGTACAGAGCAGTTTCAATCTCTTTACCTTATTTTCCATTTCTCTACACATACGAGTCAATGTTTCATCTCTAATTTTATGTCCAACAGAAGATCAATACACTGGGATGCTGGGATGCACTAGAAGACGGTTGAGCGGTTTGGGCTCAGAAGCAGTTGGTGTTTCCGTTGGTTCTGAAAAATTCTCTAGTTCGTCGCTGCAATCTAGACTTGCAATTTGAACGTAATATTGCATAGCTTTCTCAGGTTTAGAATCGGCTTCTAGACAAAAGTATATCCTAGAATTTCTTAGGCTACTCAAATTTTGATCACTCCTAATTTTTTATCCAAGAAAAAGTTAAAAATTACTTATCAAGGTTTCCTTTCAATAATAAAAATTTAATAACGTTTTTTATTTAATAAAAGGAATTTTTCTATTTTTTAAATAATGAAAACTATAGTGGGGCCGACCTGGTTGTTGGGTCCATTAGGTCAGGCCAAATAGGCCTGGTCCTTTTCAGGCCTGGAAATTCTTGGTCCAACCTGGCCTGATTTTCGGGCCGGTCGGACCGGATCTGAATTGCCGGTTCAAGCAATAATACAAGGAAACGAAAAAATAAATGAAAGTTTAAAAAAACTAAAAAACAAAAATGAATATTTTATTCAATGATTCTAAACTAGTCTTAGATTACCTATAGAGAACGATTTTTCAAAATACTTATTAAAAATATTTTCTTTAAAAAAAGTGTGCTAATAGACAACGGTTTAAAACCTGTAGTCTTAGGCCTGAAAACACTGTCGTTGTTTCGAAGAATAGGGATTTAATAGACAATGGTTTAGAAACTTGTTGCCTTAGACTCGAAAAAATTGTTGTCTTTATAAAAAAATGTCCGCTGATAGACAACGGCTAATAGAACCATTGTCTTACACGAAAAAACAGTTGTATTTATAAAAAAAAGGTCCGCTAATAGACAATGGTCATGCTAAATATCATTCTAAATAGTTCAACATACAACTATTTACCAAATACCCGTTGTCTTTCATCATTTTTCTTGTAGTGTTAGAGAGAAAGAAGATACATATTCTACTCTTATATATAAAGTTTACAGTGGTAGCTGGTGCAAGTGTTGCCCTAAACTATCAAATGACAAGTCTGGAAATTTAGGGAGTGATTGCTTGACATTTCGTTCCACTTTTTTTTATTTTTAGAGAGAATAATGTGAAAAAATAATTTCAAAAAATGAGAATAATTTTTGAAAGTGTGATTGGATATAAGATGAAAATGTGATTATGATAGTTGATGTGATAGTTTTTTTTAGTATAATAATGATTAGATGTGATTGGTGATTTGAAAAATAAGAGAGAGTGAATAGTGTATTTGTGATATGATTGTATAATAATGATAGTTGATGTAATATTTCTTTGTTTAAATTATAAATGGATGTGACTGATGATTTAAAAATAAGAAGAATGAATAGTATATTTTTTGAAAATTTTCACAAGCAATCACATATTCGTACAAAAAAAAATTCAAAAAGTGGAAGGAGTGAAAAAAATTTCACAAGCAAACACTCCCTTACAAGCAGGCATCATTTTACAAGATCTTACTATTTGATTTTTCCTCCAAGCTGGTAATTAATTAGTACTTTCAGATGATCCCAAAAGCTTTTGCAATGGAGACAGGATTAACAAATAAAAGAGTGATAAATTTGCAAAATGGACAAGGGAAGAAATGGCGAGTTGGGATATTAAGTCCATTAAGGCCCAAAAGCCAAAAATCCCAAGAAGGCTCCCTATTGCCTATGCATACCTCATATACCCTCACTATCGAAAGCACTGGCGGAGACAGGGCTGGGCCAGTCTGGGCCCTGGCCCAGCCCATTTTTTTTTGTGTTGAACTAATAGGCTCGGGTCCGGCTGGCCAACCCTATCATTTGCCAGCTCTGCTGGAACAATAGTTATCATTTTTACGTCACAGCAATTCCCTTGCTACATGCATCTAGCATGCCTTCAGAAGTGAACCTATCTATCAATTTCATGTCTTAAGGTCACGTACTTCCAGGACACAAAAACATCTTTTATGGGTCCATATAGCACGAAACTAAGGTTAATCTTTTGTTGCTGGTAATTATTATTATTCATGAGTCATCTTTCGTGGGAACTCTCGTCATTTTTCATTTTCTCTCTCACGGCACCTAGTGGGAAAGGGAACCATGGGTGCCGTACTATGATGTTTCATTTTAACTCATTATGTTATGAACCATAAATTACTCCTATGAAAAGATAGCTACTCATAAAGGTGTTAATAATTTACATTGTTTTGTTTTTCTGCTTTCACCTTAAGTAACAAAAGAAAGTTTCTTGGGTTATGGCAGGCTTTACCCAGTTTTTGTAATATTCCGATTTTTCACACATTTTGTCGTCATTGTTTTATTTACCTGCTTCATGATTTTGTATTGCCATTAATCAATACGAGTGGATTTTGACTCAAAAAAAAAAAAATACGAGTGGGCTATGAAATTATTTGTTCTTGTTTCCTAGCTTTCTTGAGCCCACCATTTGGACAAGTGACAATTGTACACTTTGGTACCGTAGGGCGTAGACCATCTAATCTTGCATTACCAAACTACTCTTATGAGCATATAAATACCCTTATATCAGTATTTCATTTTTACATTTTCAATTTTGCAGATGAATTTTATGTTGTGTTATAAATGTGGGAAAAAAACGCCGTATTGTACAATGTATCTTGCACGTGTATTCTTAGAAGTTTTTTTTTTCTTTTTTCTTTTTTTGAGAACAAATCTTAGGAGGGGAGCGTGATGGGAATCGAACCCAAACTCAAATAGGTGGGGCAGGTGCTGACCCACCGGACCAAAGTGAAAAATTGGGTCAGGCTGGTCCAAACAGTGACGGTGCGGCTATTTTTGAGCCTAGTCCGACCTAGCACTTGAAAACAATTAAAATGATCTGTCCAACCAGGCTAACCAGGTCGATCCAATTATTCGAGCCTAATGCACTAAACCAAATAGGTCCGATTCATTTCAGGCTTCTAAAATCACAGCCCAACGTACGTAACCAGTTATTTTCACGGGGCTGGTTGGGCCATGCTGTTTTCTTAGGAGTGGTATCATAGAAACATCAAGAAATATATGCTGAAAGGAAATTGTAATTTGAGTTTACTTTTGTTTTATGCCTTTACATTGAGCTGTTTTTATCACTATTATCAATGATCGATCATGTGGAGAACATGGAACTGTAGTTATGAATTGTGATGTGTGTTTGTATGGACCCTTAATAATGGGGATAATTTTGCACCTTTTCAGTTGGGAAGCCACAGTTTTATGACCTGAGCATGTGAGATTGCACATGCATAATTATTGGAGAAATAAATCTAATCAATCATACATTTATTGGCTCTACTCCCATGCATAGGGAAAACTGGAAACAAAAAACGTCAATTATGTGAATAGTTTAAGGATAATCACAGAAAAAGACCCTAATTTTTGGAGTATTTAGAAAAAATGTCAATTATGTGAAACAAAAAATGTCAATTCTGTGAAACAAAAAATATATATTTTTTTGTAATTATCCTAAAGTTGCATTTGGATGTTAGAAATTGGATTTGGGGCGAGAATTTGAGGAACGGATTTCAAATGATTTCAAATAAGAATAAGAAGGATTTGATATTCTCCTAAATAACTCCAAAAATAGCTTCTAACCATTTGAAATTCATTATAGAATGACTTCATTCAAACAACTTCAATGTACGTGGATTTGAAATTCTTAGCTCCAAATTTATCAATCCAAATGGAGCCTAATAGTTTATTAATCAATATAGTAAGTCCATAATTTTTTTTTTGGAAACATTTAGGCCAACATCCAGCCAGCCAGGGGTGTATCCTCCTTGTGTAACCCCCCCCCCCCCCAAAAAAAAAAAATTTAAAAATCAATTTTTTTATGTATATTTTATTTTTAAATATTAATTTTTAGTGCTAAATATTGATTTTTTATTGATTTAGCCCCCAAAACAAAATCATACGTCTAGCTCAGCCCCTACTTCCAGCAAACATTTTATTTATCATGACTGTACAAAATATGATAAGCCTTCCACCACAAAATTTCAAAATCGATAATCACTCAATTTTGTGTTATTGGGGAATTGGTGATGCATATATATATATATATATATATCACTATAAGAAAATAATCAAATTCCAACGAAATAATTCCAATGGAATAAAAAACTGTTGGAAATTTCGAAATTCCAATGGGAATTCCAATGTTACAGCATACAATTGGAAAATTCCAACAGAAAGTCCAACAATAACCAAAACCATTTGGTACTGTTGGATTATTTTTTCCATTGGATTTTTCATTGGAATTTTCATTGTAATTTTATCATTCCAACGACCATTATATCAATGGTGCTTTTCCATTGGAATTTCTGTTGGAATCGATAATTCCAATGGAAATTGGTCAAATACCAATAGATTTTTTTCATTGGATTTCTCTTGTTTTCTTGTAGTGTATAAGAGATTAGAGAATGGCACAAGATGTCAAGGAAACCTTTAATTTGCTAGCATTTGCACGTTATTGATTTGCATCCTTCTTCAATTATAAGAGGCATTTCTAGCCAATATGTCGTGTAGTGTCTCTAATTTGTTCAGACAATGCATCATACCCTTAAAAGGACGTGGTTTATCTTACAAATTAAAAATATCCCTTTCGTCCATCAAACTACTTTTGAGAAAAAAAAAAAGACGCGAAAAAAAAAGAGACATGTGTACACAAGCATCTTCTTTACTATTTTGTTTGCTTTTTACGTCTTAGAAATGAATTAGTGTTAGCTCTATCACATGGCCAAAAAGTAGGGGTGGGTCAATCAAGTCGTGTTTTGTGTTTGCGGATCATTTGATTACACGAGTATTATATATTATACACGAATTCAAACACGGCATGTTTATTGTTCGTGTAAAGATATACTACACAAACATGGCCTATTTTATGATACGGGTAACCTGACACAACACGAAATACCTATATAATTTCAGGTTATCCCGATTTTAGGATTTCAAAGCTGGAGAGGGGAAAAAATTCAAAAAAATAAAGAAAAAACTAAAATTACTAGAAAATACATTCAATAATTTGTTCAACAGCTTATAACCAATTAATGCATCACAAAATATGAAAATAACATATCCACTATAGAACTAAATGAGTTAAATAGCGTTAATCATGTTGACACGTGAGTCGATCTGATCTGACATAACCTGACATGTATTTTCCCGTGTTAATTGTGTCTAATTTAAAATTGACCTGAAGTTGCAAATAGTTGTACATATATCTACTAAATCCATGTTATGCTCATATCGTTTCTCAAATTAACGCCCCTACCAAAAAGAAAAAAGAATACCATCCCTATATTTTCGCGCATCACCTTTTCCATTACCCTTAATTTCCTTAGCTGCTGTCCATTTCAAAATTTTGCCAAAATCGACCCTTCATTATCATTGGCTGGCCCACGACCACGTGTCACCCATCTGCAATAAAAGCCATCGAAACATACAAGTAATATTTAATGATATATAAGCAGTCGCGTAGATTGTGGATCAAATGGAGGGGGCAAAAACAGAGGGAAAAAAAGTGGAATTTTGAAAGCCTTATTTAACTACTCAGCAGTCAATTGGGTGTCCCTGCATTAAATGTAAATCGGAATATAAGGAATAGTATTTTGGCAGATATGATTTTTTTTTTTTACATGCTTGGATTTTGCAGCTACATAACTTAAAAACTACAACAGATATGTCGGTGGGATGATATATACCAAATATTTCTGTTGAAATGTCTTTATTATTTTTCATTATCCAACAAACTGAAATACTGGTGTTGCAGCTGTAATAAGTCCTAGAAAAAAAAAAAAAAACTCCAAATGTGAACTAGTTCTATTCCAGCAGCCCACACTTTAAAAACCCTAAATTCACAGCTTTTTTGGAAAATTGTAGTTTCGTCGAATCTAAGCTATTACATCACTTTAAAGGAGATTAATTAATTACATGCAATATATAGTAATTAAGTATATGACCAAATTTGATTAATTGGAAAAGAATATTGATTATTAGTATTAATTTTATGTTAAGAATAAAATAAAGATTAAGAATGTATTCTTGCCATCATTAATATTCATAAGCAAGCCTAAAAATGTATTACTTATCATGAAATAGGCAAATTTTAATTTCACTACAAAGATCTTTCATAACATTTTTAGGCTTCCGTTATACGAGTAATTATACGCGAAATGATATACATCAACTAAAGTAACTCAAGAATTTCTTTTTAAATCAAAATGAGTTTCGTTCATTTACCAGAAATAAACTTACAATTGGTTACAACACACAATTGTATGTTCTATAGGATCATAATCTATAGATCTAAAACAAAATATTTAAACCTAAACTTATATAATTGGTCTGTTCAATTAGAACATCGCAACAGAGACACTTGACAAAACACGTACAAATGAAATTAGTCTCGCTTTTGTCACTATCATCGGGTAATGACTCTTCTGATCTTCTTAACAACAACTATATACTAGACATTATTAACTGAAACAAGTCACATAGATGGACAAATAAACGTCATCTTTTACAGATAAATTTATTAATATTAAAAGCAATAAAGATTACTTCTCCATGCATCCTCCATATAAGTATGAGGAAAAAAAAGAAATCAAGATTAAGCGCGTAGAGAAAAGCTATTAGAAACTAAAAAACCCGATTTATCAATCTCCTAAATAGAATTCAAAAGCGTAGTACAAAAGATTGAGAGAAGCTAAGACGTGGATGGCTCAACTAAAGTCTGTTGAGCCATTGATATTCATATTAAAGCATTTTGCTCAAACTTTGAATTAAAACTCACTATTTCAGCTTTAGATGCAAAAAGGCCGGTCCCGCCAACAACAACGTGCTGGCTGCGCCTCCACCGCTAGATACAATCATTTAATGGCCACGATTCACCCCTTTATTACCCTCATTTAAAACCCCTGTTTTTAATTTATATTGACTCAAATATACTTCCATTTCTAGACTCCCCCTGTTTCTTATTCTTCTCTTTTCATGAAGATTTAGTGCCATTTTTGCTCTAAAACCCAAACTATGCCACCAATTGTTGCATTCTCAACAATTCTCATAATTCTTGTCTCAATAACAGCAAAAAATGCCGTCGCTAATCTTCATTTTAGAGAAGCCCCAAAATTCTACAACTCGGTAAACTGTCCCGCAGTCAATCCGCCTATCTCAGCCGTACACGTGGCGATGACCCTCGACGCGGCCTACCTCCGGGGATCAATGGCCGCGATTCTCTCCGTCCTCCAGCACTCCTCCTGCCCGGAAAACATCGTATTCCACTTCGTCGCCTCCTCCGCCGCCGACACCGCCGTCCTCCGCCGTCTAATTTCAAAATCCTTCCCGTATCTCCAATTCGAGATCTACCCATTCGACGCCTCCGCCGCCGCGGGGCTAATCTCAACCTCCATCCGCGCCGCCCTTGACTGCCCGCTAAACTACGCCCGTAATTACCTCGCCGATCTCCTCCCCACCTCCATCCGCAAAATAGTCTACCTCGACTCCGACCTCGTCCTCGTCGACGACATCTCGAAACTCGCCGCCACGCCGCTCCCAAACGACGTCGTTTTGGCCGCGCCGGAGTACTGCAACGCCAATTTCACCTCCTATTTCACGCCGACGTTCTGGTCGAACCCGTCGCTTTCCCTAACCTTCGCGAACAGAAACCCCTGCTATTTCAACACCGGAGTTATGGTGATCGATCTGGAGAGATGGAGATTTGGGGATTTTACGACGAAAATCGTCGAATGGATGGAGCTTCAGAAGAGGATGAGGATTTACGAGCTGGGTTCGTTGCCGCCGTTTCTGCTGGTGTTCGCCGGAAATATAGCTCCGGTGGATCACCGGTGGAACCAGCACGGCCTCGGCGGGGATAATTTCCGGGGGCTTTGCCGGGATTTGCACCCCGGTCCGGTGAGTTTGTTGCATTGGAGTGGGAAGGGGAAACCGTGGGCCCGGCTCGACGCGAACCGGCCTTGTCCGTTGGATGCTTTGTGGGCACCTTATGATTTGTTGAAACCGCCATATATTCTGGAATCTTAAAGGTACGAATAATTCAATTTTGTAATCCAAGCTTTTTTTAGTACATTCAGGTAGGATCGAACAGGATCAATTGTGACTTACAAGATAAGTAGTGTTCGTGCTTTTTGAAATTTAATCGAGCTTCAAAAAATTGTGTTTGAGTTTGGTTTGATTATTAATCGAATAGAAATTTCGAACGAGCTTTAGTCGAAATGAACACGAATCGAATACCGAGAGTTTTGATATTTTTACACACATTTTATTCTTTTTTTACTAATTAAGTCGAGCTCGAACAGAACTTTACATCTTATCAAATGAAAGAAAAAACTGTTCACGCTTGATTCATTATGTTAACGAACCGAGCTCAAACGAGCTTTTAACAATCGATCTCGGATCCAGTATCGAATAAGTTTTCAGGCCTACTTGCAATACAAGTTTATGCCATTGGAGACAAAGTTGATCCCAATGTGTATCCATGTTGATGGAGATATGATATATCTTTTAGAATTTTACATTATCTTATATTTTAGGAAGTGATTTGTGTTTAGAAGTCTTTTATTCTGTTTTATCTTTTAATGTTTTCTAATTAAGTTAGGATTTTTTGTTTGGTCTTATAAATAGTTGTTTTATTATTATTTTTAGAGAGATTGAATATTATTAAATTTTGAAATTTATCTCTTTTTCATGCAATTTACGTTTCTTTGAGAAGATTCATATTATTTTTATTTGTTGTTCGTTTATTCGTAGCTTCCGTCTGCATCACATGTTAAAAAAAGTCGAAAACAGAAAAACAAACATTTTTTTAGCAAAAACAATTGACTTTCAAATTAAATGTTACTAAATCTATTTTTTTTTCCCTTAATGATGTGCTCATTATTAATAAATTTTGTCTTATCAAAAAAAATAAGATTATGGTTAATTCTATGTTTGATAAATAATATTGATAGGTAATTGTTATTTTTCTTGATTTTTCAGGAATACTTGAGAAAGATATATAAACACAAGAGAGATGAGAGATCTCCTGAGGGCTGAGATCCTACTCTGTTGTGTGAAATACAATATATATACTGTTAGCAGTTGATCAATATAACATGTTTGAGGTGAGTAAGAATTGTTTGTACATTTTATATAGTTATAGACAAATTTTACAATCTTACTCATGTAACTGAGAAACAGTTGAGATTATTAATTAGACGAAGAATATATTCATACTATATATGTCTGTTCTTTTAGCTTTGTTTCGTCTAGATTTGTCCATACCTATATCCCTTGCTCCTGATTATTTCTAAATAAAATAAAGTTAATATAATATTTCCATTGCTAATTTGCTATGTATAGTACACATTGAAAAAATAATATATGAATAATGTTTATTGCCTCATATAGTCATATGTATTTTTATCTTTGATATTACCAAAATAGGGTAAAGGGCGGAAAATATATTACTGATAAATATTTGGAATAAATAATGCCTTTGAACTATTGTACAACTCTTTTTTTTTTTTTTTTTTTGAAGGAAACTATTGTACAACTCTTAAATATGGTTAACCGTAAATTGCAGATTATACATATATTTATTCTTACGAAAAAAGCAAATAACTTTTATTTACAACTCATTAGCATTAATGTTCTCCTAATTAATGTATTTCATTGTATAAATAAACTTGAGCAACATGACCTTAGGATTAATCAGAAATAATATCGAGATTTCATTTTTTTATAATATAGGGATTTCATTTTTACTCTGTGGATTTATGGTACGTGTCGGGACATAAATAAGAGAATATGCTGATAATTAATAAATATATATATATATATAGGGATTGGTTCAAATGAGACCAACCCCTTTAGGTTAGTCCATAAGAACATCTATGAACCCTTGATTTAAATTTTTGATGGTGTAGATCTCTTTTGTTATTTTTGGGTTATAAGGGTATGATTGTACTTTTATATTTAATCAGTTTTATTTATTGGACAGTTATTAGCTATTTTTAAGGAAACATAATCCTACCTTTTCGTTATTCGATTTTTAGGGAGGAAAAATAATCAATTTCAAGCATTTTTTTCAAAATTGATACTTCTTTCCGCCATATTTGTGAACAAATCATTTTATTGTATACTTAGTTCAGTGGACTTGTATACTTAGTCATGTTTTATTGTATTTTTAGTTCAGTGGATTTGTATACTTGGTTCAGTGGAATCGTATTCCTAGTTATATAAGTAGTTTAGTGAATTTGTATACTTAGTTCTGTGGATTTGTATACTTAATTCAATGAAATTGTATACTTAGTTATATAAGTAATTCAGTGAAATTGTGTATTTAGTTTAGTGTAATTGTATACTTAGTAATATTTTAATGTATAATTAGTTCAATGTAATTGTATACTTAGTTAAATGTTTATGCATACTTATTAATGTTTTAATGTACAGATAGTTTAGTGTAATTGTATACTTAGTTAATTGTTTATGTATACTTAGTAATGTTTTAATGTATAGTTAGTTTAGTGTAATTGTATACTTTTCATTAATTGTTGCATGATTCTGTTGCCATATTTGAATAATTTGCAGGTTCGAATAGGAAGGGAGAAAAAGGAAAGGTGAATTGCTTGATTATGGGACGTGATTTATGGGAACGTGATCAATAACAGATCACGTCCCTATAATGTAGGAGGAGATTACCATGTCTGATTTTATGGATTCCAATTTTACCCTTTCTATTGTATAGTTAGTTACGAAAACCTGTATAGATTGTAATGTATCTTGGCCATTGATTTACTATTTGGTTGGTCTACATTCGGTCTTATGGACTAACCTATGAGGGTGGTCTCACAGGATCATCTCCCTATATATATATCCAATGGTTTTATTGATTGTTTGCACTTTCTTTTTCTTTTTCCCGAAACAATAGAAATATATTCATTACTCAAAAAAACTTACACTGCCAACTGGCAAAATGATTACATTAAACATACATACATTGATACATGTCAATGGGAGAACTCCGTACGAGAGGTAAAACCACCGTAATTCGAGGGAGCAAAACAAGAAACAACTAAAAAAAACACAAAAAAAAAAAATGAAAACTAAACACTCCATAGGAGACTAAATCACCCCCAAAAGGAGGACTAAGGCACTCCTCAAGGTAGACCCAACTCGAACAAATCCAGGCACGAGCTACTTCACGCACTGCAAGACAGAAAATACTGGCCAGCCTACAATTTTTGCAAATCAACCAGAAAAAAATAAAGACTCAAAAACAAATACAACAACATATAGCTAAAAAACAAGAAAAAACAAAAATAAAAGAGAGAAATGCCTCTCCCTCTCCCAAATCTACTGTCACAGCCCATCGTTTACTCAGCTCCGAATCACCTCCGTGAAGCTCCGATTCACTTTCACCCTCGACCAAAAATTCCGGCCACCCTCGTACGCTCAAGGGACCGCCATTGGTGGCCCTCCAATAGAAAACATGGAGGGAGAGGGGGAGAGAAGGGTGGGGCAGCTGAGGTTGGGGGAGGGAGGGGAAGAAAGTTTTGTGTTAGAATTTTTTTGGGTTAGAGAGAAAGAGGAGAAAAGTTAGAGAGAGAGGGGGAGGGCTGAATGTTTGCACTTTCACTTATGGAAAAAATATGGGTTATGTATGGAATTGTTTTTAAATCCAATTTTTCAATTTCCAACTATTCCAGAAAATGAATTTATGTTTGTTTAAGAAATTCTGAATAGAAATAAAGTCATTTTTAGTTTTCATTTTTTATGGAAAGATTCTTTTGAAAATACAATCAAACAAGTTTTCACCACAATTACGCAAATCTATGTGAAAATACACTACAATCACGCAAAATGATGTCAAAAATACACTACAATCACGCAAATCTATGTTAAAAATACTATAACCAAACATATTATCATTTTTAAACAGAAATCCAGACAACAAAACCAAACATATTCTCAATTCTCACACGAAAACCAATAAAGTTTGAAAATTTATTTTCCAACACTAGAAATAATCGAAAAATAAAATAAAAAATAACACAAAACAATTAAAGTATGAAATTTTGAAGTATGAAATTACGACATAACTTTGGAAAATAAATATGATGAGATGGAGTGTCGAAGTGGAGTCTGTATGAAATTTTTTGGATGAAAAAGTGATATCATTAGGGTCTTTAAATTCAGGTCCTTCGGGATGAAGAAACGTTTTCGTGTTTGGCATTAGAATCAAATTAGGAATTTATACATATTAATATTATAGTAATTTAAGCGTATCATTAAAAGAAAATTCCAGTTATCGACAAAAATAATATTATCACTAGATTTTATATAGTTATCACCGCAAAATAAAAAATATTGTTTTTTGCCTAAACTATACTGAGAAATCATCAACAATATTTATTGACAGAAATACTATATGTATTTAACTTCCGTTTCAAAGTTGTTGGTAAATATTTAATTTTACTTACCTACACTTTAAAGTTGGTAGCAATTTAAGTTTAAAATATATAGGGACCAAAAGGTTTTGATCGAATTATATATTGACTACCTTTACATAGAATGATAGAATCCATATACACGGCTTGATCCAGGGCAGAAGTAAAAAATAGTCCATTATTTAAGCTGCTTTTCCTTTAAGCATGAAGTGCCTTTAATGTTTGATTATGTGCCATGTTTCCTTTTAATTTGAAGGTTTTGACTTATTTTCATAACTTTATTAACTTGTCATTGTCAATCTTAGCTAAAGCACCCGTCTTTCATGGTTCGCAATTTTATGTTGAAATTAACTAATTTGCTGTTTTATATATATTATATTATATATATAGGTGTATATATATTAGTCTCTACATATATAAAAAGTGTCACATAAGATTCATATGTAACACTTTAGAAATATTGTTTCAAAGTGTTACCAATAGAAAACTTAATGTAACACTTAGAAAAAGTGTTACTAAAAGCTAATAAAAGTGATACATTAGACTATAGGTAGCACGGGCAAGTGCAGCGCCATAAAAGTGCTACCTATTGTCTATAGTAACATTTTATGACCATTACGTAACATTTTTTGAGTGTTACGTAATGTCATTTATGTTGTAGTGACATTTAATGAATGTGAGGTCTTCCCACCTTTATGTTTTATGTCACATCATAAGGAGTCTTTCATATTTAATGCGTTGCAGGTCGACACTTGTAACTCGAACCATAGAGGTAGGTCTAACCATGGAAATAGGTCTAACCATTGAGATAAGTCTAACCATCAAGATCGACCCATCAAGGTCTAACCATGAATAGGTCTAACCTATTGGTTTTTGGTGTCAAAATAGAAGACTTTTGTCCCACATTGCTTATGGAACAAAAGGGATGGGAGGATTAAGGCTATTTAAGGAACTCATATGGCGTGGTTTCAATTACACCAGTCAAATAGACTTTAACCTTCATGGTTTGACTCTAATTAAATTCATTTCTTGTAGTATCTAGTATGGAGAGTTGGGAGAGACCAGAGAGGTGTGAGTTAGTCAAAGGTTTATAAGAGTGTGGGGTATTGAGGTCGGGAGAGAGAATATTTTTTGTCATTGTAAAAATATTTCACATAGTGGAATTTCTTTCTCTGTGGGCTGTGGTTTTTCTTCGATTTTGGACTTTCCACGCAAAATCTTGTGTTGTGAATTGTTGTTATTTTTTATTTTATTTCTCGATTATTTATGTTTGTTCTTAGCGGATGAATGTGGAATTCGATTTTCCCAATAAGTGGTATCAGTGCCCGGCTTGGGTCTCTTGAAATTTTGAGTATGATCTGTGGTTGCAGTGATGTCTGACCTTCTACATCAGAAAGATTTCTTGAGCGATGTCCGGGGGTCTCATTTGGAGGCGGTTGTTCATCAGGCTAGGGTGGTTGAAGCAGATAGTGAAATTTGATGGAGGAGTGTAGTTTGGCTTATGGAAAGTATGAGTCAAGGATATGTTAGTACAATCTGAGCGACATAGGGCTTTGAAGGTGAACTGTCAAGGTGAAGGTGGAGTTGATCTGGAAAATAGCTCCTAATCCGGGCTAACATTGTGGCAGTGGAGATTTTCTCTGATGAGAAAATCTATGTCCTTTTGGCATGTCAAGTTGCCATGAAAGAGGATGCATGTGGTTATGTTAGTGGGTCCAGGAATTTGCACACAGGTATTGGCTTGTCATAGATGCAGGGAGTGGTGGAATTTCACACGGGCATTGGTTTGATATGAATGCAAGGGATGTGGTGGAATTTACACACGGGCAGAGGCGAAACTAAAGGGTGGCAAGTGGGGGCCACTGCCCCCCAATAAAATTTCAAAAATTGATTTTTCTACTTATGTTTTATTTTAAAAATATACATATACTTATGAAAAATTACGTTTGCCCCCCCCAAAATTTTGAAAAAAAAATCATATATAGGTCTTCAAAATAGATTTCGCCCCCACAAGTCCCGAATCCTGCGTCCGCCACTGCACACGGGTATCGGTTTGGCTTGGATACAAGGTGTGTGTTATGTCGATGGCTGAAGGACTTCCATGAGTGCCAAAAATTGGAAGTTGCACCATATAATTTGGGGGGAAATAATTTTTATTTTTTATTTTTTTAGGAAACTATAAAATTTAGTAGAAAATTCATTTTTATCGGTAATTTTGTTGGAAAACAAGAAGTTTTCGTAGTGTCATGCTTCTATAAGTATAAAGCTTAGGAGTAAGTATTTTCTTCTAAAAACACAGTGAAATTTTTATACAAATCGCATCAAAGTTGTTATCATGTTAATTTAAAGTTTTGAATTTCTTGCAGCGTTAATCAGTTCTGTTGCGATTGATTTAATTGCATGTGCAATTTCTTCTGTAACAAACGAATTAAATTCTTCGAAACCAGTAATTAAAAGAATAAAATAAAAAAAAGGTAGCGGAAGAGAAAAAAGTGTCGGTGAGTTGACGGTCGGCAAATGACAAGAAACCCCCTCTTCACCCACCATGGGACGACCACATGGTCCACAACCATTAGCCTTTATACATATGTGATATGTACGTATGATATATGCATGTTTATATAAGGGTTCCATGGTTGACACGCAAACTTTCTGTCTCTCTCGTGTTTCTTGTCAAATAAACATGTTGCCTCAAGGTGGAGCTGTCAAATTAGCACGGTCCGGTGATAGGGTTGAGTCGGACTGTGATATTGTAGGCCCGGAAAGAGTCGGGTCAATTTGGTATGGCCCATTAGGCCCAAAATCTCGGGTCGATTCGGTTGGTCCGACTTCTCATGTGTATTTTTAAGAGTTGGGTTGGGATTGAGCCTCCAAAATGGCGGTCCGATGGAATTTCGGCCCAGCTTGGCCCTATTTGGCCCGGTGGGCTAGCACCCAGTGGCGGATGCAGGATTCCGGCTTTGGGGGGGCAAAAAACGGACCGAGTTTATAAATTGAAGCTATGCGATTTTTTTTTCATATACTAACCATAATTAATGGCTTTTTATATTGTAAAAGACAATTATTTGAAGTTTTTATCAAATTTTGGGGGAAATTATAAATTAATTCATTTATTTTACCTTTTAAAAAATAATTTGGAAAACTTTTGGGGGGAAAAAAAATTTTGGAAAATTTGGGGGCAATTGTTAATTAATTTATTTATTTTACCTTTTAAAAAATAATTTGTAAAAACTTTTGGGGTGGAAAGAAAAATTTTGGAAAATTTTGGGGGGGGCAGTGGCCCCCCCTTGGGTCCGCCGATGCTAGCACTGGCCTGATCCATTTGTCAGCTCTACCTCAAGGCCTCAACGTGGGTACTCGTTATACTTCATTTGTATAGACAGAATTTAGGTTGAGAATTTCAAATCTATAATAACGCATTCAATGGATTTCAGATCATTATAGTCTTCTATTGAGCTCTTTTTGAGAGTTTATTACAAAGTGTGTTTTATCTCATATTTAAAATATCTTAAATACATGTCAAATGTAAATTAATGGCATGATCAATCCATTTGGCATGTATGGATGATATTTAGAACACCATATGATATATAGTTTGGGATAGAAACAAATAATGTGTCATTTTGGAGTCATTATAGATTTGTTGTGGATTTCAAATCCGTCATGGAGTCATTTTAAATTCTTTCCTAAAATTCTTCTCTCAAATTCAAATCCTCTCTTCCAAATGTTATAGATGTGTATAGTGTGAAAAATCATCTATGATTTCCTGAAAAAGATTTAATGGAAACACAACTTAAGTCAAAGTTGAAATTATGGATTTTCAGATCTATAATTTAGAATTTTGTCAAAATAAGATTCACATCATAATTGATGTGTGATACATATAGTATTTATAAATTTCAAATTATAAAACTTAATAACAAATGTAATGATATCTTCTTTTTGTGTGCGCATACTATTAATGTGAAATACAAAAGTAGTGAGACTCATAGCAAGTTAAGTAAAAATCATAAGAATAAAAGCAAACCCACAAATTAACACATATAATTTAAAATAAAGTATTAAAATTAAATTCGTTTTTGAATATTCTTGTCTTTTCTCTTACAGAAATACATATATATAATGCGAATTCACCCCATTCGAATAAAATCAAGGTTCATATTTTATTTTTACGCAAAAACCTAACTAATAACAATTTCAACTTTAAAATCTTGAAATATGAAAATGGGCCACATGCACAAAACGAGCATGATGGGCCACATCACATGTATTATTACATCCATGGAGCTAGTAAATTAGGCCTGGGCTGGGCCTGGGCCTGGACTAGCATTGCCAGGCTCATATAGTTTTGATTCTGAAACTCTACGGCTGTTGGAAGCATGATGCATTGAACTGCATATGTGTTGGGCTCATACACTATATTTTTTCAGTCCCACTTCTGATAGATATAGGACTTTTTTCCACACAATAGCACGGCCAATTTACTTTTTAAACTTTGATATATCATGAAGTTCATTATCATGTAATTGAACACATTTACTCGCACTAAACAAGTCTTCTGAAAAGCGCTAGACAGGCAGGCTAGCACCTAGCTGGGACCTCAGCAAGGTTAGACGGGACCTAATCAGCTAATCGGGATTTTTAGAATAATGCACCTAACTAAATGAACTGCAAAAGAATCCAAAAATACCCATAGCCACAGCATAAATTCACTCAAAAAAAAGTATAATTCCATCGTCAAATAAAAATATAATCATAACTCAAAATTGCACAAATTATGGAAGAAAAAAAAAGAAAAAAGAGGAAAGATGCTCTCTGTGGTCTATTTTATCTTCTTTGATGCCGAAAACAACATCCGTCAACTCAGACGTCGTCGTCACCTGCAAGAGTTTCACTGCTTTTCTTCCATGTAATCTGCATATCCTTCTTTCCTGCTACGACTTTCCTTGCGAAGATATCTGTAGTACACGTACTGCATTGTTATCTGTTATTACCAGTTAAGGTTGTTTCTTTTGTACTCTGTCCTTTGATCCTACCTTCGATTGAATTATATGAAAAGAGCTAATACTAAAGCCAAAAAGGATACGAAAAAGTCGAGCAGTACACAGACCACGGCATCCAACAACCACGGCATATTGGCTTTAATTTTATCCCAGGCAATTGATCGCACAAGAATGCTGCATCAAATTTACCAGCTTTATCAGTATAATTTCTGAAGTGTCCGCAAAAACTTCGAAGTGATTTATTGTAGCAGAAGTAAAGTAGTTAATAATCAGAAGCTGGGAATGTTTGGTGAGAAAAGTTGTAAAAAGTGTTATTTGTTTGTAAAAGTCAAACAGAATCAGAATCGAAATTTAAATCACCCGTCTCCATGCTTTTAGATTCTAATTAAATGAAGCAGAAGTCGGCATTTGCAAACACTAAAAATTGACTTTTTTTTGCCAAAAACAGAGAAACACTTTTTTTTAAGTAACTGTAGACACTCCCTTCAGTTTGATTTTGAACATTTATCAAACAGATGATGTACCTGGCCACGTAAGTAGCATTCGCAACAAGCGCAAAGATAAACATGAGAGGATTCAATCCCTGTACAAGTTAAGATTTAAAAAACAAAGTTATTGCATTAATCTATATAAAAAAAAAACTTCGGCGCAAAATTATTGATATGATAACTGAGAATTACCTCGACGTTTCCTCTTTTAATCTGGTAAGTAGAAAACAAATACATCAATGGTGGAAAAAATGGAGTTTGATATGTAGATGTATAATATAAGGATGTTCATGCATAACATGAATTAGTTACTACTTACATTCAACCATATTTGAGGTAGCCTTCCACCCATGTATATAGCAGCCATCATCCATCCCAACAACTGACCATACACACTTTCTGACCCATGTTCCTAACACGAAAACCGGTTTCAAACTTAGGCAAATTAAATCAACAGAAAAAAATTTAATCAGTGGATTCATTTTGTTATTATTATCTTCATCTTACTTGCAACAATTTCCTCCCGGTCAATCCAACGTACGCTTGCATCAATGCCTTAGTTTCTCGAGGCATGTTGATCGTTGTAGCTAAAAATGCCCCATATCCTGCCTGAGAACCCTACTTTATGAGTAATAAGTTGAAACATGTGGATATAGTATACTTCAACAGTCTGGTGTTATTAATTAGACTAAATTACAAAAACCACCCCTGAGGTTTAACTTAATTCAAAAAAAATCCAGTTGTCTTTCGGAACTACAATTACCTCCTCTTGAGGGTGCAATTAGTAAGATAGAAACAAATATCCTGAGATATTCGTAATTTTGAAAGACAGTTGATGTTTTTTGTAATTAGATTGAACCCCAAAGACAGTTGGGTTTTTTTGTAATTTGATTGAACCTCACTAGTATTTTCCTAACTCTATTAATTAATGGGAAAATTACAAAAGAACCCCTAAGGTTTGGGCTAGTTACAAAAAATCCAGAGATGTTTTAAAATTGCGAAAAGCCCCTCAGGTTCGATTTTGTCTTAAACTTAAGGGGGAAACTATAATATTTCTATAAATATCATAGGATTTTGAAATGTTTTTTTGCTTATGAAGAGGAAAAAAATGTAAGACGAATCAAACCTCAACGGTTTTTTGCAATTTCAATAGCCTCTGGAATATATTTATTGTAATTACCCCAAACCTCATTTTTTTTAGTTATCCCTTAATTAATTTGATATTATACTTTAACTAAGGAGCAAAGAACATGTGTGAAGATTCTAGTTAAAGCTTAATGAACTGTTTGAAAAGAAAGCAGATACTGATAAAAGCTTTAAACGTTATCCAGAACATGCATGTCTTGCACATAACAACAAAGTTAATCCACCAAAAACGTGAAGCAACTATATGGCATTTTTGTAGACTGGTCACTATGAACAAGTGGCAACAAAAATCCAAATATGTCCAACATTTCGAACTCAACTAGTTCGATTAGTTTCTATAAGATTTCACGAAAACTCACAGATCGGGGGATTGGTCTAGGTTTGCTGACAGTATTCCTGGCTGAAATTGGATTAGCCTCATCATCAGAAGACGAGTCGTTTTCAACTCCCACCGCCGAAGGACCACTCTTTATGGGCCAAAGATAAGACCGAATAGGCGGAGTCGTGCTACCAGCCAATGATCTTGCTGATCTGCAGCATTTTTTGCACTTAGCTTTGTACATTGTCACAAAATAAATGACAACACCACGAGCTTCTATCTCAAGTGGTATCGCTCACCCTTTTTAAGGGTGTTAACCGGGGTTCGAACCCGGTATCTAGTTTCTTTGAAACTTATCTCCTCCCCTCCAACTAATACTCCCAATTTATTAAAAAAACAAAATAAATGACAATATGAAACTAATACTCCCAACTTATTAAAAAAACAAAATAAATGACAATATGATAAAGTTACGAATTCAATTAAGAACGCGCACGTGTAATAGTAGGTTTCTGATCTCCGGCGTGTCCCACTTGGTATCGGGATGGCCGATTCGATTGGTCTTTGTGGTCTCAATGGTTTCTTCATGTCGTCGGCCTAAACGTAACATTAATTTTCAAAGGCATTGTTAGCTAAAATGCGCGTTTATTGATGTCGAATAGATATAAATGTATTTGTACCTCTTGGTTTGATTCTTTTTCTTGGCTATTTCTCAATTTGCGAAAGTAATCATAATATATGCTCTGCAAAACTAGTATCACTGTGGTGGTTGTGTATAGCTGCTCAATTCCCAAAATAAAATTAAATAAAATAAATAAAATGCCATTTCAAGCATTGTTAATTATTTAATTCAGAGTAAAATTGAATATCTAAAATTTTAATTTGTTTTCAGAATTTAAAGCAGATTGAAAAAGAATGGCCTTACCACCGCTGTGTAGTACTGGGTTGGTAACTGCATAACACAAAAAACAAAACACAATAAAATAAGAAATTAAAGAGATAAAAAAAAAATTATCAAACAGGGCAAGAATTAAAACCTCACCGTTGCGGGTTCAAGAAGACAACCCACTAAGTTGAAAATGTCTCTGCAAAATTTATTCACCAAAAAAGAACGAAAATGTAAAACCCAGTATCAAACCCAAGGCAGAAATACAAAATTTGTACACAGAGTAGGAAACAATTTCAAACAAAAATTGTATCTTGAGCCTAAAAATGAAAGGTTTTTAAGTAGAAACAAGAAAGAAAAACGAACCCGGCAATCCATGTGAGTAGGAAGGCAAGGGAAACTCCATGGCCAGATTTAGTTCTGAAATTTGTGATTATTTGTGGGATTTCAGCAACTCCCCAACAAACAAGACTTATCAATCCAAACCCGAAGGATAATTCATCTTTGATATTACAGAGACAGTCTTTGAAATACTTCTCTGCCCAATCGATGCATGGTTTTTTCTCATTTGCACAGTAAGATAATGAATTTTGCATTGCAGATTTCATCTCTATGTGTGTTTTTATGCGTGTGTTTTTTTGTGTGTGAAAAGTGAAAACTTTAAACTGAATTTCCGGTTCCTAGGAGAACAGGATTTGGTCATTTAGGTGATACAGGGGACGGCCGACGGGACACTTATATTGTGGTGGACTGTTGTTTTTTTATTTTTCACTTTACACTCTTCAAGTTTTGGGGGAAATGTTACAATTATTTAGTATTTTAGGACTAAATTAGGCAAAAAGGTTATTTTTTATGGGTATATTCACTTTAGTAATGTGGTCTATAAAAGTAAAGGAAATTACATCGGTCCTGGAATCTTGGGATTGCAATATGATATATCAGTCAAGTCTGAGAAAGCATATCCATTCAAAAAAAAAAAAAAAGTCTGAGAAAGCATATATATACTAGACAATAATATTTAACAATGTAATCTGAGGAAAGCATTTACCTAAGTATGTTATTGTACAATTAGGAAACTCGAAAATAAGCATGAATTATATTGGGTAAGATACAAACTGAGATTTTCTATCCCATATTTTTATTTAATTTTCTATTTTGAAAATCATATTTACAAGAAAATGTCATAATTGTATATGTGTCATTTATTCAATACAGCTTGATGCCTTACTGGTAGAACCCGTGAATGAAATATTCATTTTCAAATAAGAGATGCATTTTCTCTTAATGAGGGTGAAACTCCACATGTACCAGAGGCCCTTGGATATGCGTCATATGGATTGTAAATTGAGGGATATGCATGAGGACAACCTTGCAAGGGAGAGGACTAACGGGCCACAAACCCAGCAACATTCCTTGCAATATTTCAACAAAAAACTATCACCATATGAATTCGAATCCGCTACGCGGAGTATTTCCACCAAAGACGAACGCACAAGCCCCCTTACGGGAGCACGTGCCCCCTCAAAATAAAAAATTATTGTTTATTTTTAAAAGCTTATAATTAGTTAAAAAAATAAAGTGTACTCCCATTAATGTAGTTTATAATTGTACCTATTTTATTTTTGACGTAGTTTTATTTAAGGAATTTATTTTATAGTTTATAATTGTATTTGTTTTGTGCGTAGGTCACTTGTGAGATGATATCACCATGTGTAGAAACAAAGAATAATATTTTTTAATGTATAAAGTAATATTTTTTAGTGTAAAAATTAATAAATTGTAGAATAATTTAAAATGTATGTCCAGACAAAGTATTACTTTTTCACATAAAAGTATTTTTTTTGGTCGCACTGTGGCTTTTTGCACAAGTTTTTACTTTGTTTTTGTGCCCCTTGTAAAAAAAACCCTGGATCCATCCATGATTTCTACCCCAATCACCTTATCACTTATCAACTCCCTCGTGCCATGGGGCAATAGAAATTTAAGCTTATGATACTGTTACATTGCTCGAGTCTTCCTGAGTTTCTCAAGACACACTCACAAAAACTAAAAGATAAAAGGAAAAAACACACACATGGCACGTGTGGTTTTTTATTCACACAAAAATCACAATAATTATACATTTTTCACATCTTTGACAGGTAAAAATGAATCAGCTGTCACGTTATCATGTGTGCAGATTCTTGAATGTTTTGTCGTATGGTTCTTCACGGGGTCCTATGTTCTCCTATAGCCCACCATTCTAAATTTGTCAAGTGATGAAAAATGAAAAAAGTATGGGCAAACAAAAAATTACTGTAATTGGCAAGATTTCATCATATGGCAACATACCCATGACATTGAACTAGGCTAAATATAATGTCCAAATTCAAGTAAGAAATACTGACAGTGTTGAGAGTAAATTCATTTTCTTCAACCGAACATGACCATGAAAGCATCCACATTCATGCCCTAAAGTTGACATTAAGTCCCCCATGTAAATGTATTCATAGGACGCCCTATAGCTAGTTTAATGTATCCTATATCGTTCAAATTTTGATTTCAATTTTGCACTAAAAGAGATAAAATTGACATTCGACACGTGAAGAATATCATTTAAATCGCGAGAAAACATACCAAAAAATATTATTTATACGTAGGATTTTGTCTAGGACCTTAAAATTGAATTAAAATTTTATTTATGACGAAAACATTGTTTTCCGAGAATATTTTTTATTCCCAAAAATTATCGTCCAACATGAAGAATACCATCTAAACTCAATTCATATCCCTTTTGTGTGCGTAATTTTAATTTTTAGAAATAATTACAAACTACTCTCAATTTAGTATAAATACAAAAAATCTTCAATTATTTTTCAAAATCAAAAATACATCCTCAACATTTATTTCCATTTACAAATTGCATTATATCGGAATAGATATTTATATTTAACTAATAAATGCTCTGATTGTGCAATTTGTAAAATAGAAACAGATCTTAAAGAGTACTTCTAATTTTGGAAAATAGTTGGACTTTTTGTAATTAAATTGAACTTCATAGTAGTTTTTGTAATTACCCCTAATTTTCTATATATTTTATATTATAATAAATTTTAAATTCTTCTTTAAAATCCTTCCTTACTCTAAATTCTTCATTTAAAATTTGATCTATGATTTTGACGATGTAAATGGTTCTTCTATTCTCCTTCATAACGTAAAAGCATTAACAAACTGGGTTAGCCCAATTGGCGACCACGTGAGACTCAATGTCTCTTGTGGGGTGGAGGTTAGAGATTCAAACTTCTGCTCCATCAAAAATATTCCCTATGACATATTCAAGCTGGTGAAGATTTAGTGAGAACTCATGTTGAATATCATCTATGTGGTTCGATTCGAGGAGATCAACTATTATTAGATTTGGAAATCAAACATAATTGTTATCTTCATTTGAGATGATCTAGTTGTGCCCAATGCGTGCATATCATTCGGTCTATATTGGTGCTAGCGTTGAGAGTTTATAGTTAGACGTAAGTTAGGAGGTGATGAGTTATTAAAGAAAATGTATGCCACAACAAAATATAATTAATTGACAAAAAGAGAGAGAGTCCAACCTGTCCAAGAAAGGTGTCAAAGAACGACGACGGTGCGCCGCATGCATGTGGGGACGCGTGTCCGAATGAACGGCACAGCTTTCATCATCTCTATCATCTTACACAATTACAACTACTGCTGGATGAACGACGAGAATTCCATTATTATCATTCTTATCCTTTAGAACTAAAATGATTAAAAAGACCCATTCTCTTTACTTTCCTGCTTTTCATTTTTGTCCTCTCTAAAATTATTATTATAATTAATATCATTGGTTCTTTGTTTGCATCTCAATAAATTTCCGTCGGTCTTTCCGCATCTGCCAATGTCTTACCAATTACCATCATCACTATTCACTGCTCATCACCCAGCTGCCTTGAACTTCTAAACACCTTTTTTTTCTCTACTCCTAGTCGCAAGCAATGATTCATTATTAAGATTAAAATCAATCTTATATACTAAAAGAAAAAACAAATGGCTATATGTTCTCACCTTAACAGTTTTGTACACGTGTTAATAGAAGCGTAGCCAGCCCGACTGGTTACCCCTAATCCAAATTATTATCATCTCAAGAAAAAACACATATAATTTTATTTTTCATTTTTTTCCACTGAAAAAACGGGACAAAAAAAAAATTTAGGGTGTGCGGGAGGCGGGGTGGCTCCCCTAGCTACGCCCCTACGTGTCAACACCTTATTCTTCCAAATTCATGTGTTACCTTCATATTTAGTCACGTAGCAAATCACGCCACTACCTTATTCTTCCATTTATAAATTGATTTTTTATATCAATTTATCATCAACTTAATAATTAAATTTCTTATTTCAGTATATAACTATTAAAACCCAATTAAACATCTAATCAGCAAAGTTATCAATTTGGCAAAAACAATGTTATGGCAAAATCGTATATTTAATATATTTACATATGTATATGTATGTATATCCAACACGTTTTTGAGGAATTTTTCTTATAATGTATTAATTAATTTAAGATATTTAATATATTTATATATGTATATCAATCATATATACTAAAAGAGAAAACAAAGTTGACACATGTCATCACCTCATTAATTTTGACATGTGTCAACTCTTCATTCTTCTAATTCCACATTTCCACTTTCTAATTATCTATGTGGCATTGCTATCTACAAATTAAAAGTAAACTGATTATATATATTTTAATTTAAAATATTAGAAATTTAAATGATAATAACAACTTTAAGAGATAAGGAGTAATCTAAATACCAAGTATTTATCTACGCTATCATTTAAAACTATTATCTTTCAAAAATATACTTGGTTTATATGCACCTTTTAATTTTCGATTTATGATAACTCCAACGAATATTTCAAATTACTCTTATTAAATTCAGTTTTGACCCACTAAACAATTATATTCACAATTAAATAAATAATTCAATCCAAATTATAATCAAATTAAATAAACTCATCATAGATATAAACGAGCTTATCTCAACAATTAAAATTAAAATAAACCAATTGATTCAATTATCGATATGAGGTTGAATAGTGATTATACTGCAAGATCCTATCAAATTATCTTTAATTTTCTCAACAAATTCGAGAAATTAACACATCAAGAAATCTAACAATTAATAGAAGTTGGGGTTTGACATACATTTAAAAATATTATCTTTCAAAAATATATTGATTTATACTTACCTTTTAGTTTCTGATATTTTGCTACTACGGGATTCAAATCTCAAATCTAAAAGATTAAATATAAACATCAACATAATGGAATTACTCACAAGCTCAACTCCAAAAGATAAATTATAATCCCAAATTTAAAGGATTTTATCACAATCTCATGGTCAACTTTATGTGGCCATACGAGAGTTAATAGTAGGAGTTTGAAATTATTTGTTGTGATAGAGACGCCTCACTAAGATTTTAATTTTGACAAATCCCAGAATACACGAAATTTGAGTGTTGTTCTAGTTGAGCTCTAAAGATTAAAATGTGGCTTAATTACTAAGAAAATTGCTCAATATTGCACCTGAAAAGTACCATGTGGATGGTCAACCACACAAATCAGACATTCACTTTAGATGAAAGTCGCATTCTTGTGCAAAAGCTTCTCAATTCCGTTGGGAAACAAATTCTTTTAACAAATATGTAAGTTTGCCGAGTTATGATCATATGTTCTAAAAGTGCTAGGCTTAGACAGACGGCATATTGGAATATAGTGCCTGAGTAGAGATTAAGTAGGACCTAATTAGTATAAAACCATCATTCTCAAAAAAAAAAATTAGTATAAAACCATAAGCAGACAAAAGAAGCCTAACACCTAAGCTGAGATTAATAAGAGTTAAGACGAAAAGTTTTGAAATAATTTTAATAATAGATAAAAGAAACCATCATTAACAACTGAATTTCATTCGTTCTTTTACTTAAATCCGGTAAATTGCAATATTAGTCATGTACTATATAAGGTTGGCAATATTAGTCCCGTAGAAATTTTGTAATTTTCAAAAAAATAAAAAAAACTCTCAACTTCAATGCTTTAGTCACTGAAAATTGTAAAATTTGCCGAAAAAATTCATGTGTATACATTTTTAGCCAAATCCTCTTATGTTAAAGTAAATTTCGCTCTATGGACATCCTATAAGTGAGTTGACATTTAGATTGGAACAAAAATCTAAGAAATAAAGATTCATTTAAAGAATGTTCACATAAACGAAATTGATTTCTACATCAACAGATGGTACCGAAAATATGGCCACGTTGATTGTTTTGGGCAAATTTCCAATATCTATGACCAAGAACTATGATCAAGAGTTTTTGAAAGTACTGGACTTATTTGCAAATCGTGATTTTTACAGGACTATTGTTGCCAACACCCTATAACTACATGGCTAAAATTGCAATTTACCCCTTAAATAGGCTACTTTGAACTATGAGCCTGTCATAGACGAGAACGCGTAGATATTATTCCCAAATAGGAATGACAATGGGGCGGAGCAGTGCGGGTATCTGAAGACCCAGGCCCGACCCGCATATATGCCCTGCTGCCCCGCTCCGTTATGTATAAATTTCTAAACAGTAGCTCTAATCATCATTTCCCTCTGCTATTTACAACTAGATGACAAAATCATAGGAAACCCAAGAAAGAAATTGGGTTCAAAACTTTTTCAAGGGATCTAATTAATTAATTATATCATAATTATAGCAATTAAACTCTATTTCTCAGTCATGCCAGCAAAGAAGCATAACCACACATCTTCTCATAATGAAAAGCCTTCCTCTCTGTTCCTTGAGAAACTTACCCAGTTTTCCACTTGGTAATCTTTTCTTTGATTCTTCCATTTTCATCTCCATAGCAAAATTAAAAAGAAGTTGAAGGGACTGTGTGGCTGTTGAAAAATTTGTGGGAGTTGTTTTTTTTTCTTTTTTGGATTAAAGAATGATGAGATGTAGCAGCTAAAAATCGAATTACTAATAATCAGCAAACATCAAATATCAAGAGGTGTGTGGCGACGAACGGACATCGGCGATCGGAGGAAAGGGGGTGTGTGGCTACTAACGGGCAGCGGCGATCGGAGGTAAAAATGAGGTGGGCGGCGCTAATGTCTGATGAACGAAAACTGAAAGCTTTCTAAACCCTAGTTGAATGTGGTGAATGGTGATAATGGGACAAACCCATCATCCAGCCTGTAAAGTAATTTCTAGAACTAATAATAATAATTGGTATTAGAAATATAGGAATAAAATGATAGTAAAATAAAAAAATATATATATTCGGGGCGGGCCGAACTAATACCCATGCCCTGTCCCGCCCCATGCGGGGGCAGGGCAGGTCGGGTACCCGTGGGTCGGGGGGGGGAATTGTCATTCCTATTCCCAAGTGAAAAAAATAGGTTGTCTATTTTCATGCTGTAGTATTCTCATCCCAGACAGGAAACCACCAACCATAGATAAACAGAGGCAAAGCAACTCAATGATAAGATGGAATATTCTGTAACATATGCACCAGGTCAGGTGAAATTCCTGCCAAGGCAAACGCTACACATCAATAATACACTGTCGCTAAATAATTCACTTCAAAAAATTTCTCACAACTTAAAATGAATACAAAATTGAACAAGTCAGGATTAAATATGATCTCTCCAATGATTCGTCTATCATCTCCTTCTTGCATTCTTAGATGATTTCCCTTTATTATGACCCAAATATTTTTTGATATCTTCTTCGCCATCATCTTCACCACCCCTTCTCCTCTTCTTGCCGCCTCCATTTTCCTTAAGTTTCTGCATAATTTCCAAGCAATAAAACCAAATTATTATACTCATTGCCAGGGAACCCCGGAAGAAAGGGGAAAAAAAAGTATTAACTTTCAATTAAAAAAGTAGTAGACAGTTTTGAGACAAATAAATGAGAAGACAACAATCTATTCTAAACACAGTTTTGAGATTTATTTATTTCATTCTTAGCCTGTTACTGTAAAATTCAATATCGCAGTCCGCAGATGATCATAAAATTAATGTCATATGTGACCCCTGAGGAAAAAAGTTCGTGTCTTATCCCCCCCATAAATTGGTGGCATGGAAGACCATATGTCATCAATACAGAATAAACAAAAACCCAAGTCTAACCCATCATCTGCTTCAGGATAACATATATTACCAAGTTACAAACAAAAAGCAATAAAAGGTTTACAATAAAAATATGTACCATTTGGGATATTCTTTTGGCCTCAGTGACACGTTCCAAAAGCAATAAAACCTCTTCCTCCTGGGCAGAGTACTCCGGTAACTTTTTACCTGATGCAAATAATATGTCAGACTAGAGATTATCGATCACTTGGGTCACTTTCTACCATGACTACAGTACACACTTCTTACCTATAAGCTTCTCTATCTGTATGTACCACTCCAACTCATACTGATTCACAATTGATATCGCAACACCAGACCGTCCAGCACGAGCAGTTCTTCCTACCCGATGTATATAATCCTGAAAGCATTTAGAAAAAATGAGTTGACACGATAGATATATGAAAAACATATAAACTATCATACACTAGACAACATCAAGTCAACTTTTCAGTTGACGTAATAGTCCAATCATATCTTTATCCAATGACAATGAAAGTCAAAAGGAAGGAGAAGCAGAGTACCGTAATGTATCAAGACGTAATGAAATGTGAAAAGGAGAAAGTAAAAGGCACCGGCAGAGCAAGCGAACTTGCAAAATTATTCACATAACTTATAAATATACTAGGTAAAGAAAGAGCTAAGATGACATAAGAAACCATGAATTGCAGTTCCTAAGCAAAATTAAATCTCACAAAAAACACTTCAAATGCACAAGGTAGCCAAAAGAAACTGAGTTCCTAAAACTCAGAGACAAAAAAAAAGAAAAAAAAAGAATTAAAAAGCATCAAAAACTTATACTTTTCCCCATTGAATCCAATTGTATGGAGGTGACAATAATGCAAGAATATCTGCTCATTTAGCTAATTAGATGTAGCAGATTCATTACAGACATTCATTTTGTTCATTATCTTTTGGCACTTTTTCCAATCATCGTCTCACGAGCTTATATATGTAAAAAAAACATGTGCACCACACAAGCAGAGATCATTGCTCTAGTAAGCTAAATGAGTTGCAAAATATAATAAATGTGTGCTGTTAAGGGTAGGAAGGTGATGGAAGAAATGAAAGAGGCGGCAGCGAAAATGTGTTGTAATAGCTGTTTGTTAACAAGATATGGAAGCCCAGTATTTGATGTAGAAAATAGGAACAGATGTATACGTAAAACTAAATCGAAGATGGTTAACCTTTGAGTTTGAGGGAATATCATAGTTGATAACCATATCTACTGATGGAATATCAAGTCCTCTACTGGCAACGTCAGTGCAGATAAGAATGTTACATTCTCCAGCCTTGAATTTATTTAGGGCTCCAAGTCTTTTTGACTGCAAAAAAGCAACAAGGTCACATGGAAAATTGGATGTATAATTAGATGAGAAATATAAAGTATTCCAACACGTCATTGGATCATCTAAAATATTACCTGGGTCATATGACCATTAATTGGAATGGCTCTGAACCCAAGGTTTCGAAGAAGATGAGCCAAAAGAGTAGTGGCATCACAAGTTCGAGTGAAAACCATAGATGTACTTCCTGACATCTCAGTCAAAATATAAACAAGATAACAATCCTGGAGCAAAGAGAGAAATGGGGAAAAATAAAAATGAAGGAAATATAATAGTGTAACAAGGTACACATTCATAACTTCGCCTCCAGGCTCCATCTAGTATAACGCTAGTCGCTAGCCACCCCTTTTTTATATTGTAAAACCATTAGGTGCAATCTTTCTCTTCCACTTTTCTCTAAGTGTAACCAATCCTTTGCACAAACAATTTGGGCCAACTACCTTCAACTTAAGTTGTTCAATCTCCAAATTCATCATAGGCAAAGATAACATGGAAGCAGGTGTAGAATACATGGCAACTTTTCAACTTCATTTCTTGTTCTCAAGTACTTAAAACTAAAAGCATTTCGGACATGGCATTAACAGAACTATGTATCTACTCATGTAGTTAAACTAAAATCCAATAAGAACACACTAACAAAACTATGGTTAAACAGAGATCTACATTAACCAGACTCTTGTTAGGGTGTAAAAGCATATCACACAAAAGGATAGCATTCTGTACACATTACAAAAAAGAACTTAAAAGTACTGAATGTACAGACCTTGTGCTTTGCAGGAACGAAACGATACTGTTGCTTCAGCGTATCAACAGTGGAATATTTGGAAGCAGCTTCAATCTGTAGTCAAACAAAAAATATAAGACAAAGAAACAGAGGAATTAATCAAAAAAAATGACAAGGAAACAGCTACCATTGCAATACCTTCACAGGATTTTTCAGACAAGCTCTTTGCAGCTTTTTCACCTGTAATATTGACGGCACCACCCATTATGAATTCTTACTATTTTAAAAAACAGATTGGTTTACTTACAAACAACTCATTTGGATTCAATAACAAACTAATCTTATCCTCGTTAGAGCCTTGTTGATATATATTCTTCAGTCCAAGAATCCCTAATATGAGTTGATGGCCACTTATACTACTTCCCTTCCCTAGCTGTTTCAAACCACTTGTTTTCTTTCAATAATAGTGTGATTTAGTCCATCACACATGCAATACAATTAATGACTAAATAAATCATTAAAATAAAAAAGCAAAAGGTTGAATACGCTGAATGTAATCTGATACATTGACTAAGAGAAGAAAAAAAAAATGTGTAGATGGTTAATTTGCTCAACAATGATTTTGCATTTTAACAAACAGTGAACAATCAAAGATCAATACTAAAACAAATTTAAAAAAATATATATATATTTCTAATAGACAATTCACTTGAAATTTCATCTATCATTCTCCTTTTCTTTCTTCATTATGTCTACAAAATTAAAGCAACTTTGCAGAGGAGGTTGCTTTATCAATGATAACAAACAACTTTACTATACAAAACGATTTTAGAGAATGAACAATATGTCAGGTTAACAGAAGGCTCATCAACAAAACATTCGCCGGTAGAGTTCCAATGTTGCTCCTACCATATGGCTGAGACTAAATAAACATATAATAATATATTAAATTGCAGTAAGCTACTACTGCTTTGCATACCTTTTTGGTCATGGTTGCGGAAAATAAATATGTTCTCCTGTCGTGAGGAATCACATTCAATATTTCATCAATTGATTTCTCAAAATCATCATTAAGCAATCTATCCGCTTCATCTAGCACCTGCGAAATTATTATAAATGGAAACTTAACCATTAAGGTAAGCAATGACTTTATCACATCATTTATCTTCTATATACAACAGATCAAAATCAACAATCCCCAATCTTAGCATACTAAATATACAATAACAACAGTATTGTCAATGATTTCAATACATTTGTTATTATCTTTTCAAGTATCATAGAAGCATCCAAATTAGCACGAGGAGGCTCAGTCGTCTGTTAATTATAATATTTCAAAATATTTTACACTTAGAAAGCAATATCACATGTTTGAAAATTATTGGTAATGAACTATTTTAACATTCTATCTATATCATATGATCAGCATTGGTTTATCATATAATCAGCCAACAGACTGACAGAGAGACATATATGCACACACCAACAGAAAAAGAACGAGCGTTTTCAAGCTCATATTAGGCTATTAGCATTTAAAGAAATTCTTACCAAGTATTTCAACATACGTAGAGAGAACCCTTTCGTATTAGAAAGATGATCGACAAGACGACCAGGTGTAGCCACCTACAAGATATGTTCAGAAAAATATTTATTTCCAGATGGCGCAAAAAAATGTGCTTATTTGTAAGCCTAAATTAATCAGAAAAGACAACCCAAAGTAAAGGTGCTTCTAAAATTTTCTAAAAGATGACAGATACCAGAACTTCAACCTAGCAAGGGGACCAACGGAAAAATGGTTAATCAACCAAGATTCTTTATAATATGCACACAAATTACCACCATACCACATCATTTGAGAATTTTATGCTCCAAAAATGTTACAGAAGTTTTCTTATACATGCATTTCAGAACAAGTCATGCGTCAGAAAACGACAACTTTGTTTATTGACATTATAAATGTTCAACATTTCTGAAGATCGGCATAGCTTTACACAAATGGAATATTTATTTATTTAAAATTCAGAGAGAGAGAGAGAGAGAGAGAGAGAGGAGTGATCATCAGTTTCATTGTTTGGCGTTTCACTTACCATTCCCTGATACAGTGTTTCTAAGGTGTTGGTGACAACATATTAAGAAGCCCAAACATAAACAAATGCTGAAACCAGGCAGCGGTATATTTGAACCACAACCTTGCAGCTCTTTCTACTACTATTAACATATTCTGTCTAAAATAATCCATCGCCAAGTTTCTTGTTGGTACTTTTCTTTCACTTTTTATTTTTTTTTTTTTTTTTTGGGGGTGCAGGGTGGGGGTCGCACTTTCAGTATTGAGGCTCACCATAACAAAGAATTTACCAGCATCCAACATTTTCTATTCTTTGAGAAGTCAACCAAACGTACAACCCATAAAACTATGTTGTACAGGATTACACAGCCAGCATTAATTATTGACGATAACTAACTAACATTAAAATGAATAGAAGATAAATTTAGGGAAAAAAAGATGAGAACAAATCCTTCCTATTCTCTTTTAACTGACCACAACATGTGCTCTATAGCAGTAGATAAAAAATTTCAAAAGGCTATTATTCCTAGTTGAGAAGATAAGCATAATGAGACTCAATCGTGCAGTAAAACACAAACTCACAACAATGTGTGGCCGCTTGCCAAGGGCAATGCTCTGCTGTACTTGGTCCACCCCTCCCACAAGCTGCAAAAGAAAAATTCCGAGCAATACAATTAAATACAGAAACCCTCCATAGTGACCAAAAAGAGAGATTTCCGTTATATTATTTTACCACTGCACATTTGACACCAATTCCCGAACCCAAGGCTTCAAACTGCTCGGCAATTTGAATGGCGAGTTCACGTGTGGGAGAGAGGACACAGGCAAAGAAAGCCTGCGGGTTTTCTAGAAGCGATTGCAGAATCGGAATTGCAAACGCCCCGGTTTTACCCGAACCAGTTTGGGCGAGTCCAATTATGTCCTTTCCCTCGAGGGCATGAGGTATGGCTTCCACCTGTATTTTTGTAGGGTTTTTCCATCCTAGATTGTCGCACGCCTCTGCTAATTGTTCGTTTATTCCCAAGTCTTTGAATGACTTCTCCTCCTCTTCCGCCATGACAGGGGGCCCGTCGAGCGCCTCTGCTAATTGGTCGTTTACTCCTAAGCCTTTGAATGGATTCTCCTCATTCTCTTCCGCCATGGCAGTAGGGTTTTGTTGTCGGAGAGCGGGGAAGTTGCGGCGGACAGACGGCAGCGGTGGAATGGTGGTTAGGGTTTAACCTACGGCGGGAGCGGGATTTTGCAAGAGTTTAATAAATACAAGGACGCCCCTGATCAAAGGGAGTGTTAGCAAATACAATGTTTGTAAATATCGGGAAAAATATGATAGAACGAAAAATAAGTTTTTAGTGTATGTAGTTTGCAAATACTAGCTTAAATTATGTTTCTTTTTTTTTTTTTTGAAACAGCTTATATTATGTTTCTAATTCATTTAATCGAAACCTTTTTTGAGTACAATAGAATACTAGGAGATAGGGGTGTTCGCTCGGTCGAACCAAACCAAACCGAACCAAATTTCTTTAACCGAAAACCGAACCGAAATTAATAATTTTGTTTGGTAAAAAGCGAACCGAAATTTCGGTTTTTCGGTTCGATTTAAGGTGAACCGAATTTTCAATTGAAAAAAAAAAACAAAATGGTTGCTCTGTATCTCTATTTAGGTCTTGTCCATGCCACCCATTTGGGACGAACACCTCTATTTATGTACTGCCTGCACTTGCACAATTTTTTTCATTTTTAATTCTACAAATCCCATCCACCAATACCAATTTACACACAAATCCTCCAGAAATACTAATTAATAACTGATTAAAGATAAATCTTCACTTAGTAGAAGACTGAATATTTATGAATAATTATTTACCAAGTTAGGGTTTGGAAGAAATAGATTTGAAATATCCCTGATAATTTGGAGCAGCTGGCACCTGGATCGGATAGAGTGGACGGCTGTCGGGGGACGCCTGCCTCGCCGTCGTGCGCCTGTGTGTTGTGCGTAGGGAGAGTCCGAGAGAAGAGAACGGAGGGACGAGTGAATGAAATCTGGAAATATCTGACTTGAGTTTGTTCAGAAGGCCAAAGGATTAAAGTTGCTATTTGCCTATTTCTAATAGAATTGTTTCCAAATAGCAACTTTATTATTATTAAAAAGGGTAAAATTCACTTTACCCACTTGTACTATTGGTTTTGTATCAAATATCTCCTACTATTAAAAACTTCAAATACCCCAGGAGTTCTCCTCTTTGTAAGGAGTTGTGTTCTCTCTTTCGAGTGTCTGTTCCTTTTAGGGTTCCGTTAGGGTTCGTCCCCTTTCGCCGCCTCCAACCTCCCACCTATCCGACATGTTCTCTCTTCACGTTTTTCTCTCTCCTCCCCAGCGTTCCAACCCTCTCCTCTTTTCCTCACTCTTTGGTCCGCTCTCTCTCTAGCTTAGGTTTACTTCCAGATCGGCCGAGACCTCGTATTTTTAGTTCTATACCCATATCCGCATGGCCTCGCTTTCGGCCTACAGTTGAGGACGTGTGTCGAGTCTGTCTTATGTGCTTTGTGTTTGACACCCATCTAGACCCTATTTTTTATTCCCATGAATTTGGATATTCTTGTACTAAAATCAAGACACCCATCATCTTCCTACAGGAGCAGCTTTTAGAGCCTTTTTCCCCCACTACCAGTCTCTAAACCTTGTAAATCTATTTTTTCTTTTCCTCTTATTAAATCTGGTTTTTGTTTTTGTTACTGGTGTTTGGTGCAGGTGAGCCTTTGATGTAGTTGAGGTACTGAATAAATGGAAGATCTTGTGGAACAAGAGGCATACATAGTCGATCTAGACGGTTTGACGATGAGTTGAACATCAATGAGTTGCTACAGTTGGAACTGTCGGGGGCTTGGGAACCCCCGAACAGTTCAGGTGCTTAAACGCGAAATCAAACAAAAAGATCCCAGTTTGGTCTTCCTAATGGAAACCAAGCTTGTTAAAGAGGAAATCACAAAGATCAGTAAATAGTTGAATATGTCTGAGTTTTATAGTGTTGATTGCGATATGAACTCAGGGGGTCGAAGGGGAGGACTTTGCCTATTTTGGAAGGAGACCATACAAGTGACGATTCAATCTGCTTCCCTTCATGCTATTGACGCATTAATCCGGAATCCAGTCTCAAAAGTCGATTGGCAACTTTCTTGCGTTTATGGGTGGCCAGAAGAGAATTTAAAATCAAATACGTGGCAACTATTACAGGAGATATTTTCCAACACGGGGAGACCGTGGTTTTGCTTAGGCGACTTTAATGAGATTTTGTATCATCATGAAAAAATAGGAGGTCGGGCAAAAGACGATTCCAAAATAATGGCTTTCCGCGAAGTCATGGCTCTTTGCGAACTTGACGATCTGGGTTTTGATGGTTTCAAATTCACATGGACTAATGGCCAAGCTAATGAGGCGAACAAACAAGAACGATTAGACCGTGCATTGGCAAATATCCACTGGGTTAGCCAATTCCCGGACTACAAGGTCGAACATCTAACTCGTTTTGCTTCGGACCATTGTCCAATTTTAGTCTCGTGGTCCAGACGAGCGATGAATCGAAGGCATCGTAGACAAAGACTCTTCCGCTTCGGAAAAATGTGGTTAGACGATGAATCTTGTCGACCTTTCATCCAAGAGACTTGGGCTTCCACACAAATCGATCCATCACCTGAATCTGTCAAACAAAAAATTGCCAATATGGGACGCTCCCTCTTTGCATGGGAAAAATCTCATTTTGGCAGTATAAACCAATTGATCTCCACCTCGCGAGCTCAGCTCCAGAAAGTGCAAAAATTGATACCAAATTCAGAAAACTTGGCAGCGGCAAAAAGTCTTGAACGAAAAATCGAAATACTAATGAAACGTGAAGAGTCTATGTGGCACCAACGGGCCCGGATTAATTGGCTGAAAGATAGGGACAGATATACAATTTTTTTCCACAAAGTTGCGAGCGGTAGGAGAAGACGGAATACAATCGAATGGATCAAAAATGACAACGGAGACACAGTGGATGATCCGGCACACATTGAGCGGATATTGACTGAATTATTCCACAACCTTTCAGTTCCATAACTAGATCAAATAGCGCACAGGCCCTCAACGCTATTGACACAAAAATCCCGGATGAACTCAATGCGTGCCTCACTAACCCTTTCACATAATCCGAAATCATTGAAGCCTTATCCCAAATGCATCCCTCAAAAGCACCGGGACCCGACGATATACCTGTCTTATTTTTCCAAACTTTCTGGCCCTATTTGCATTTTGATATATCTCGTGTAATTCTTGATGTCTTGAATAATGAGGCGGACCCCACTCCCCTTAATCATACTCACATAGTATTAATCCCAAAGAAAAAAGATCTGCAATCCCCGAGCGATTTTAGACCCATTAGCCTATGCAACGTTATTTTTAAAATCATCACAAAAGCTATAGCTAATAGGTTAAAAAGCGCCCTCCCCCATCTCATACACTCCAGTCAGTCGGCTTTTGTCCCTGGTCGTCTTATTACTGACAATGCGCTCATTGCTTTTGAAATTTTTCATGCTATGAAACATAACCTGGCTAAAAAACGTGGAAATTTTGCATTAAAGCTTGATATGAGTAAAGCATATGATCGAGTTGAATGGTCGTTTCTTGAGAATACTATGTTAAAAATGGGAATTAACTCTAAATTTGTATCCCTTGTTATGCGATGTGTCTCTACGGTCTCCTACTCAGTCCTAACTAACGGTGTCCCTGGTAACCCTTTTATCCCGACGAGAGGCCTTAGACAAGACAATCCCCTATCCCCATACTTGTTTCTTTTCTGTGCAGAGGCTTTCTCGGCCCTTATTCGAAAGGCAGAACACACAGGTCGATTACATGGAAAGAAAATTTGCAGACATGCACCTCCTATATCGCACTTATTCTTCGCAGACGACAACCTTATTTTTGGTCGAGCAATGACAAATGAAATTGAGGTTATCAAGGGTATTATTAATACATACAGCGAAGCGTCGGGCCAAATAGTCAATTTTGAAAAATCAGAAATTAACTTTAGCAAAGGGGTACCTCAGACGGAGGCAATTGGGATGGCCAGACAACTAGGAGTCCAATTGGTAGAAAAACACGCCATCTACCTTGGGCTCCCGGCTACGGTTGGTCGTTCAAAAAAATTAATATTCCAGACCCTCCTTGATCGCGTCATGAAAAAGCTAAAGGACTGGAAATCTAAAACACTATCAATTGCGGGAAAGATGGTCCTTATTACAAGTGTGGCACAAGCAATTCCTACTTTCATCATGAGTTGCTTCTTACTCCCCCCAAAAATTTGCAAAACAATTGATTCCTTAACTGCAAATTTTTGGTGGGGACATAAAAGCGACGAAAATAGAATACATTGGAAATCTTGGAAGTCACTTTGCTACTCGAAGATGGAGGGAGGACTTGGTTTCAGAGAATTGCACGCTTTTAACAAGGAAATGCTTGCCAAACAAGGGTGGCGGTTGATTCAAGATGATACTTCTATGTTGGCTAGAATCTTAAAGGCCCGATATTTCCCGAACGGAGATTTTCTCACAGCGAAAATCGGCAATAACCCGAGCTTCACATGGCGTAGCATGTTAGCCGGCCAAGAAATTCTGTTGAAGGGAACCAGATGGATTGTGGGTAATGGTAATAAAATAAGTGCATGGAATGACCCCTAACTTGCAAACAACTCCAACTTTAGACCACGCAATGGGGCTACAGCGACCAACAACAACCTAAGAGTGCAGGATTTAATTAAGATTGATGAGCATAAGTGGGATGAACATTTGATAACAAACACTTTCAGTCCGTCGGATGCGGCACAAATTTTAAAGATCCCGCTTAGAAATTTCTGGAGCACAGATGCATTAGCATGGCAC
The DNA here is from genome assembly GCA_016081115.2 of Rehmannia glutinosa. Classification (NCBI taxonomy): domain Eukaryota; kingdom Viridiplantae; phylum Streptophyta; class Magnoliopsida; order Lamiales; family Orobanchaceae; genus Rehmannia; species Rehmannia glutinosa. The sequence goes on along the minus strand of CM071929.1, from coordinate 12,674,341 downwards.
CATACGACGAACGGTTTCTACTCGGTCAAGTCGGGATATAAAGTTGCGATCCAAATGTCCGATTCTCACAAGAACAAACCTTCAACTTCTGAAGGCCCATCACCGTTGTGGAAATGGATTTGGAACCTCAAAATCCCAACCAAAGTCCAGATATTCCTATGGAAAGTCGCTACGGGTACTCTCTCTGTTAACACATCCCTAGCAAGAAAATCAGTAGAGGTTAACCCTCTTTGCAGACGTTGCGGATTAGCTGGCGAAACCATCGAACATGCTCTTTGCGATTGCCACTGGAGTACTTTCTACTGGCGTGCGTCCCTCCTCTGTTTAGACATGCTTACACGGGAGTCACATGCATCGATCCCTGATTTGATGATGGAAATTGCGAAATCAAATGACGAAGAGGGTGAAGAAATTTTTGTTGTATTACTTTGGGCCATATGGTACGCCAGGAATATGTTGGTGTTTCAAGGAAAAACTTTAACATATTTGGATTGCTTCTTGATGGCCACCAAATGTTATCAATCATACAAAGAAGCAAAAAACTCACGAGCACAATTTAACACAAGTCCAACTAATCATACATTCACGTCAGAAAGGCTTTTCTCTCCTGCCACCATTACAATCTCCTTGGACGCATCCATAGCAGCTGGTAAAGGAACAGGAATAGGAGCAGCGTTTCGGGACCATGAAGGGACTGTTATATATGTTCATGCAAAACACTTTCGCCAAGAATACACGGTTGATGTCGCGGAGGCAATAGCTTGTCGAGAAACGCTTATCGCCCGTACCCATCATCATACCACAGTGGCGGTGGCATCGGATTGCCTTACACTCATAAATGGACTCTGAAAAGACTCGGTGAACTTATCATACTTGGGGAGCATCATAGCCGATATTCACAAGACTCGGCTTAGACTTTTCGTCAATTTCGTTTTCTTATATTCCTAGAACGGCCAATGTTCGCCCATAATTTAGCACGCTTTGCTTTTTCAATGGATTTTGATTGTCACTATATCGGGGAGGTTCCACCGACTCTCCAACATTGTGTTTCTCTGGAGGCTTCTGCCTAATTGTTGAATGCAAGTTCATTTTCCATCAAAAAAAAAAAAAAACTTCAAATACCCCCTAAACTAGTGAAAAATATATTAATGGACAACAATGCCCTTGAAATAAATAGAATATTTAATTCTATATTTTGGTTCTCCTACAATTGAATGTCGTAAGTTAATTTTATTCTTTAATTTTATTAAATAACTAAACTTATTATTTATTAAAAATACATAAAATATCAAAATATAATTTCAAATGGTATAGAAAATAGAAATTATTTTTTCTTAATCAAATATATATAATTATTTTTAATAAGTAAATAAAATTCGTATTCATAAATATTTATATTATGTAAGATGTATTATAGGTCAAATATATTAACTAATATCAAAATATATTTGGTAACGGAGAAATATATATTAAAACATTAAATGAAAAAAAAATCTTATTAAACTCTAGGACAACTAAATATTAAATTGATCTAATACTTATTTAACATGGATCTTAATTAAGTTAAGATAAATAAATAAATAATAATAATATAAAACACATGAAATTTCAAATAAAGTATTGTCTCATATAACTTTATGTTTTGTTACTTTGAAAACCATCTTTTAGATTATTAATTTTTTTGCACGTCTTCACTCACTTTGTAGTTATATTTATATTTTACAATATATTAAGTTAATCCATTAGTATGTTTTACTTGCACATGTGTATTATTCACAATTATATAATATCAATCAATTTGATTACCAAAGTTATATATTGAATGTCATAGTAATATAAATTTATGTAACATATTTATATTTTTTTAAAGATTTAATGTCTTCTCTATAATGTTAAAATTGTATTTATTTATTTTAATTCTAAGATTAACTTTATTTATAATTTTATTTAAATCAAGGGTACTTTTGTCCATCAAAATAACTTTTATTGAATTAGGGGGGTATTTGAAGGTTTTAGTAGTACAAGGGGGTATTTGATACAAAACCAATAGTAGAAGGGGGTAAAGTGAATTTTACCCTATTAAAAAATCGGTTTTTGGTTTGGTTCGGTTCGGTCAACTGAACACTAAAACCAGAACCGAACGAAATCCAAAATTTTGAAAAAAATAAAAACCGAAAACTTAACCGAATTTCGATTTTGGTTCGGTTCGAACCGAATTTATGTTCTGGTTTGGTTCGGTTGATTAATCGAATTGTGCACACCCCTAGTAGGAGATGGGGATTGGGTCAATCACATTAACATTTAACAGCATAAACCTCTAAAAATCTGGGATTATATGATGTTTTTGTTTTGGAAATGTATTTTTGGTATATTTGTAAATAAAAATATATTTATATATATATTTAACATTTTTATCCTTAGTTTTTTAATATAATCTAAAATTGCTCTTTTTGTTAGTCCAAGTGGCTACGATAATCTAGAGGGGGGGTGAATAGATTATCTCGGTTTTTCAGATTTTGCCCTCTTTTTCGAATAATCAACCAAAGACGAGAATGTAAATGCGGAAATAAAACAACACTCGTCGATTTAAAGAGGTTCAACCCACCTAGGGCCTAATCCTCTACCACCCCAAGTATCTCAGGGATGGATTTCAAAAAAGAAAGAAAAGATTTTATTAATTTACCAAAAATTAATACAACACCTGAGGATTACCACAACCCTCCTTCACCACCTGAGGATTACCACAATCCTCTTACACCACCTTGAGGATTACCACAACCCTCTTACAACACCTTGAGGATTACCACAACCCTCTTACAACACCTTTGAAGGTTACCACAACCTTCAAACACCTATCACCTAGATCACCCAAGTGTATTCTTACCACAAGAATACTCACAAGGATGTCTTGTGTTGAATGATGACCAAAATCAAGATTACAACTCAATAATGATTGATACAATATGAGTACAAGTGTAATCAAGAATTGAAAGCCTAGACCTCAAAATTGTGCAAGTGAAAGTGCTAAGGCTAACACAACAAGATATATGAAAGTGTTTGCTTTGTTTGCTTCTTTGCTTGTATATAGTGTTGTGTCTTGTTGTTTGAATGAAGCCTCTATTTATAGGAGAGGTCTTGGCTTTGATTTCCGGACATTGGCTCCTCCTTGGGGAGTGATTTGCTGCAAAAGAAACCATTTAAAATCATCAATATAGCTGTTAGAAATCAATCCCACAAAATAGGAAAAGTCTGTTCTAAAAAAGCAACGGATAGTTTCTTTGTCAAACATGGGGTTCGACCGGTCACAAGCAGAGATAAGATTCAAATTGAATTCTCGCGAATTTTTACCTGGGGGGACCGGTCGAAGGGGTGCGACGGTCGCCTCGGTATGACGGTTGCCCTTGCGTTTTTACGAAACAGAGAAGTCCGGAACAAAAATCCAACTTGCAGTGCAGTGTCGCCGCCCGGCCGATCGGCGGTCGACCACACCGCCGCCCACCCGGTCGGCCGGCCGCCCGCCCTTTTTTTCTTACGTCCCATTTTCTGTTTCAAAACTCAACTCAGGTACGGGTTGCCCTATAGGGCGACCGGTCGAGCCTGAAACAAAAGTGTTGTCCAATTTTAAAACGAATATTAACTTCAAGAAATACTCCAAAAAATAGTAAAAACATTTTAGAACGATCGGAAGTATTGGGACAACATTTAGGGACATTGTTTTGGTATGAAAACTCATTTGAACAAAATCATCAAAATCATGATAAAAACATTTATCTAACAAACTCCCCCTTTTTGATGATTACAAACCAAAACAATTTTCAAGAGGACGATTTCGAAAAACAAAATAATTTTCCGGTTTAAGAGTAAACTATCCGTTTAAAAACATTTTACAAAAGCTCCCCCTATCAACAAGCATATTAAGAAGAAATATTGCATAAGCTAAAAGCACAAGCTTTTACAAAATAAACACTAACTCCATGAGCTTAGAAGCTCCCCCTGTCACAAATACTAAATATCCATGCAAACAAGTCCATAAAACAACTATTGGACTAAGTTTTCTTCACAACTTATGGCCTAAACAAGCCATAGCTTATAGCTTCTATTTCGAGCTTTTATTAGCTTCTTTGAGCTAACGAGCCAATTTCTGTTTCTCCCCTTTGGAATCATCAAAAAGAATGTTAGGATGATAGAAACATCATAGAAGTATATCAAAGTGCGCCAAAGAAATGGTGTGTCAACCATTGAGTAATTTAGGCTTAAAAACCAAGGAAAATGGGAGAAATATATCATGAAGAGTTCATACGCTCGTTTTATTTCCCAAAACATGATCTCAATGAGTATAGAAGACTTTTGGAAGCGAGAGAATCATGTAGAAGTTGAAATTTTCATTGAAACATTGCATCGAACACATTGTGGGCGTGAAAAATAAAAAGAGTTGTATAAAGCCCTTGTAAATGAATCAAGCCAAAAATTTTTATCACCAAATCATACCAATCATCATACAATTCAAAGATAACAACTAAGCTCATCATGATCATAAAATAATTTCATCAAGTAATATACAAGAAAGGCCATAAACTCAAGGTTCAACCCAATTGAGCAAAGTAAGGAAAATTCTTACCATTTGATCGGAAAAAGATGAGCAATGATGATGATAAACATGCTATATAAGGTCCAAGATATAAATGGAATGCATAAAAATCAATTTTGAGTGACAATAGTGTGCATTTGGCAAAGGGGACGAAAAATGGCCAAAATGAGTGAACATGACTAATCTTTGAAGACAGAATGATTTTAAACCAAAAAAATGGCTTAGGCGGCGACGGTCGTGGTTGAGGCGCCGGTCGGCGTTGAGGGCGACGGTTGCCCTCAACCTCTTCAAACCATTTGTTTGACAAATTTTTCAAAATCCGAATTTTCAACCAAAAATCCGATTTTTCGCCCCTAAGTTTTAAAAACATGCAAAATGCAAACGTAGACCTCATTCAATATGCATTATGCCTAACCGAGCTCGTATTGACGCAAAGGTCTCGGAAGTTAGCGGTTTTGTAAAAATGTCCGCTAATTGATCTTGAGATGGCACAAATGATATCTCAATTTTTCGTTTTGAAACACAATCCCTTAGAAAATGATGTCGAATCTCAATATGTTTAGTACGATTATGATGAACCGGGTTTTGAGCAATATTTATAGCGGATACATTATCACAAAAGATAGGTACGTTTTCAAAAGAGCATTTGTAATCCGCTAAGGTTTGTTTCATCCAAAGAAGTTGAGTACAACAAAATGCGGCGGAAATATATTCGGCTTCGCCGTTGAAAGAGAAAACACGGTTTTGCTTCTTTGAAAACCAAGAAACTAGGCAATCGCCTAAAAATTGACATGATCGGAAGTACTTTTCCGATCATCAATATTACCCGCATAGTCGAATCACTATAACCTTTAAGAGAAAAGATTTCATTCTTTGGATAAAATAAACCATATTGAATAGTGCCTTTCAAATATCGAAAAATCCGTTTAACGGCACTCATATGAGATTCTTTTGGATTGCTTTGAAAACGAGCACATAGGCATACGGCATGAAGAATGTCCGGTCTACTAGCGGTTAAATAAAGTAAACTACCAATCATACCTCGATACTTGGATTCATCAACCGTCTTGCCTTTTTCATCTTTGTCAATTTTGACATTGGTTGCCATAGTGAGTCGAGACGGTTCTTCCTTCTTCAATGCCGAACTTCTTCAAAAGTTCTTTTGTATACTTAGATTGCGAAATATAAATACCTTCTTGGCATTGCTTAATTTGAAGTCCAAGGAAGAAGTTTAGCTCCCCATCATACTCATCTCGAATTCACTTGCATTAACTTGGAGAATTTCTTGCACAAAGATTCATTAGTAGCACCAAAGATAATATCATCAACATAAATTTGCACAAGTAAACAATCTTGCCTTTTTCAAAAACAAAGAGAGTAGTATCAACTTTACCTCTTGTAAAACCATTTTGCAAAAGAAAAGAGCTAAGTCTATCATACCATGCACGGGGTGCTTGTTTTAAACCATACAAAGCTTTTTAAGTTTATAAACATCATTAGGCCTAGAAAAATTTTCAAACCCGGAGGTTGTTTTACATAGACTTCTTCTTGAATAATACCATTTAAGAAAGCGGATTTAACATCCATTTGGTAAAGTTTGAAATTTTTGAAACAAGAATAGGCAAGTAAAATACGAATAGCTTCTAAACGTGCTACGGGTGCAAAAGTTTCATCATAGTCAATACCTTCTTCTTGACAATACCCTTGAGCTACTAACCTTGCCTTATTTCGAACAATGTTGCCTTGATCATCAAGTTTGTTTAGGATTACCCATTTAGTACCAATAATTGTTTGAGATGGAGGACAAGGTACTAATTCCCATACATCATTTCTTTCAAATTGATTCAACCTCTTGCATTTCCAAAAACCAATCTTCATCCTCAATAGCTTCCTTAGCATTTTTAGGCTCTTTTTGAGATATAAGAGCTTTCTCGGCAAAATTCCTTCGAGTCATTACTTTATCAAGGGGATCACCAATAATAAGATCTTTTGGGTGATCTCCTTAAATTTCAATGCTACGGGAAGATTCAAGTATCACCCTATCTTCTTGAGGAACATTTGAACTTGAAGATTGATCATATAAAATAGAAGGTTTATCATTATGAGCATCACTTTGAACAAAAGGTTCAACAATATCCTCTTCATCACTATCGTCATTGGGTATTCTTTCAACACCCGAGGCTTCATTAAATTTGACATGAATAGATTCTTCAATAACCATGCTAGTCTTGTTGTAGACCCGATATGCTTTGCTCTTGGTTGAATACCCCATAAATATTCCTTCATCGGCCTTAGGATCAAGTTTGTCCAATTGATCCTTAGTATTCAAAATAAAGCACTTACATCCAAATATTTTGAAATAACTAATATTTGGAGTTCTTCCTTTCCAAAGCTCATATGGAGTTTTATTCATTTTAGGACGAATATAAACTCGGTTAATGACATAGCAAGCGGTACTTACGGCTTCGGCCCAAAAATACTTTGGAAGTGAAAATTCATTGAGCATGGATCGACTCATTTCTTGTAATGTTCGATTTTTCCGTTCGGCTACTCCATTTTGTTGAGGTGTCCTTGGAGCCGAGAAATTATGAGCATATCCTTTGGTTTCACAAAATACTCTAAATTCACCGTCAAATTCTCCACCTCGATCGCGAATAGACTTGATAGTATCTTCTTTTTCATTCTCAATAAGTCTACACAACTTAACAAACTCATTAACGGCATCGTTTTTATTGGTAAGAAAAAGAGCCCAAGTATATCTCGAATAATCATCGACTATAACAAAAGTGTAATGTTTTCCACTTAGACTAGCCGTACCAATATCCCCATACAAATCAAGGTGAAAGCAATTGTAGGGGTTTGATAGTGGAAATTTCATTTTTGGGCTTAAAACTACTCTTAACTAATTTGTTCTTTTGACAAGTGTCACATAAGCCAAGATTTTCAAAATTCAATTTGGGTAGTCCTTTTACATGTTGGTTTTTGTAAATATTTTTCAAATTCTTGTATCCAACATGTCCGAGTCGCCTATGCCATAAACTCGTTAAATCATTATTGGCGACAAGACAAGAAACATTTTGACTAACCAAGTCACTAGTACAAATTTTGTAAAGATTGCCTTTTCTATTTGCTTCACAAATAATATTACCATTTTTAAGAATAAGGCATTTTTCTTTATTAAAAGAAACATCATAATTTGAATCACAAAGTTGGCTAACACTTATCAAATTGAACTTAAGCCCTTCTACTAAAAGAACATTACAAAGAGAGAAAGAAGAGTTACCAATTTCTCCATTTCCAAGAATTTTTCCTTTGCCATTGCCGAACATGACCATACCCTCTTCTTGGAGCTTGATGTTGGTAAAAAGCTCTCTCCTCCCGGTCATATGGCGTGAACATCCGCTGTCCACGAGCCATTTCGAATCCTCCATGGTTGTTATAGCCCCTATTACCTACAAAATCATTTCTTTTAGGTACCCTATAATTTTGGGGTCCATGGGGTTAGTCTTGAGACCTTTGGGTCTCCAAACATGTCTTGAGCTATTTCTCAATTTGCAATTATTAGCATAATGTCCAACTTTGCCACAATAAAAACAAGTAGGAGTATTATAATTATTAGCACGTATAAAAGTCGGACCTTGGTTATTTTTCTTAAAAACACTTTGAAATGGCTTATAACCAAGTCCCGATTTGGAATGCTCACCTCTTTGTGCATCTAAAATTTTTGTGACTTTATCCGTACTTATGTTGAAACGATGCACGTCATTTCTCAAACATTCAATATCTTTTGTGAGCGATTCTTTTCGGTTTCAAGAGAATGAATTCTAGTAAGAGTAAGAGCATGAGCTTTGTCTAAAGATTCATAAGAGGTAAATAATTTTTCCTTTTCAACCTTAATCTCCTTATGCTCCTTTTTCAAATTTTTGTATTTAACGATTAAATTTTGAAACTCAATTTGCAATTCATCAAAATCACATTGCAAGTCATCAACTATGGAGGAAGTAGAAGAATTTGAGTGTACCTCATTGTTTTCATCGTCTATAGCCATGAGACCGTGTTCGGTTTCTCCTTCCTCATCGGTTGTTTCGAGTAGTTCATCCCATGTTTTGACTTCCGCATTTAGAGCCTTCTTTTTGTAAAAGGCTTCCTTTTCTTTTGCTCCTCTTCATCGAGCTTTGGGCAATCGGCAATGAAGTGCCGGGTTTTCGCATTTAAAGCAAGCATTATCTCTTGGTTTTCTTGCTTTATTTTTATTCACAAATTTTGCAAATTTTCGAACAAGTGCGGCCGTCTCCTCATCATCATCATCATTATCATAGTATGCATTATTAGAAGAAGAAGCAAGACCTTTAGGAATAATTTGCATACCCGATTGATTTGTGGATGATTTGGAATTTTTCCTCTCCTTGAGATAGACTTCATAGATGAGTAGGTTTCCAATAAGCTCATCAAACTTGAGTGTCTCAAGATTTTGTGCCTCCGTGATTGCCGTTACTTTTTCGGACCATGAGCGGGAAGTGCATTTAGTACCTTGGTCACTTTGTCTTCTTCGGAGATGACTTTCCCGAGGGCCACAAGAGGATTGACAATATTGTCAAGCCTTTCCACCATTTTGGAGATGCTTTCGCCATCATACATGTTAAAGTTTTGAAGTCTTTAACAAGCATGGTCTTTCTTGCTTGCTTGACTTTCTTAGTCCCTTCATAGATTGTCTCCAATTTTTCCCAAACCTCATGTGCCGACCTTATGCCTCGTATGCGATTGTACTCGGTGGCGGTAAGTGAGCAATGCAAAATATTTAAGGCCTTACCGTTTAGAGAGAAAGCCTTCTTATCATTTTCATCGAACTCCTTGAAAGGTTTAGGAGTCGAGGTGCCATCCTCCATTTTTTTGTTGGTTGATCAACTCCTTCAATAACCACATTCCATATGTCAAATCCGCACCCTTGTAGAAAGCACTCCATACGGTCTTTCCAAAATGCGTAGTTGTTGGCGTCGAACAATGGTGGCTTGTTGGTGGAGGCGCCGGTGGTGAGATAAGCGTCATTCGTAGCCATGGATCTTTCCTCTTTACTCGGAACGCAGCTAGCCAAAGAGTTTGGCTTTGATACCACTTGTTAGTCCAAGTGGCTACGATAATCTAGAGGGGGTGAATAGATTATCTCGGTTTTTCAGATTTTGCCCTCTTTTTGAATAATCAACCAAAGACGAGAATGTAAATGCGGAAATAAAACAACACTCGTCGATTTAAAGAGGTTCAACCCACCTAGGGCCTAATCCTCTACCACCCCAAAGTATCTCAGGGATGGATTTCAAAAAGAAAGAAAAGATTTTATTAATTTACCAAAAATTAATACAACACCTGAGGATTACCACAACCTCCTTCACCACTTTGAGGATTACCACAATCCTCTTACACCACCTTGAGGATTACCACAACCCTCTTACAACACCTTGAGGATTACCACAACCCTCTTACAACACCTTTGAAGGTTACCACAACCTTCAAACACCTATCACCTAGATCACCCAAGTGTATTCTTACCACAAGAATACTCACAAGGATGTCTTGTGTTGAATGATGACCAAAATCAAGATTACAACTCAATAATGATTGATACAATATGAGTACAAGTGTAATCAAGAATTGAAAGCCTAGACCTCAAAATTGTGCAAGTGAAAGTGCTAAGGCTAACACAACAAGATATATGAAAGTGTTTGCTTTGTTTGCTCTTTGCTTGTATATAGTTGTTGTGTCTTGTTGTTTGAATGAAGCCTCTATTTATAGGAGAGGTCTTGGCTTTGATTTCCGGACATTGGCTCCTCCTTGGGGAGTGATTTCTTCGCAAAAGAAACCATTTAAAATCATCAATATAGTGTTAGAAATCAATCCCACAAAATAGGGAAAAGTCATCTCAAAAACGCAACGGATAGTTTTCTTTGTCAAACATGGGGTTCGACCGTCGCGCAGAGATAAGATTCAAATTGAATTCTGCGAATTTTTACACAGGGGACCGGTCGAAGGGGGTGCGACCGGTCGCCCTCACCGGACCGGTTGCCTTGAGCGTTTTCTGAAACGAGAGAAGTCGGAACAAAAATCCAACTTGCAGTGCAGTCGCCCGGCGGTCGACCGGTCGACCACACCGGTCGCCCACCTGGTCGCCGGTCGCCCGCCTTTTTTTTTTTACGTCCCATTTGTTTCAAAACTCAACTCAGTACGGGTTGCCTATAGGGCGGCCTGGTCGACTGAAACAAAAGTGTTGTCCAATTTTAAAACGAATATTAACTTCAAGAAATACTCCAAAAAATAGTAAAAACATTTTAGAACGATCGGAAGTATTGGGACAACATTTAGGGACATTGTTTTGGTATGAAAACTCATTTGAACAAAATCATCAAAATCATGATAAAAACATTTATCTAACACTTTTTTCTTCTAAATATATATAATTCATATATGAGTGTTTTTGTCTTCCTCAAAGAGTTTTGAATATTTTCTTTTCCAAATACTTCAACTTTGAATTTGTGGCCTTCAAATTCTATTTGCAAACACTAGCGGTTTCTAATTTTTTAATTCTATTTTTCTACATGTTATTTCAAAAAAATAATCAGAAGTGTTGCAAACACTCCGAAGTTTGGTCTCTCTTTCCCGGACCTCTATTGAAAATTTACATTATGGTCCCTTGTACTAATTATCGTTAAAAAAAATACAAGATATATCTATATATATATAATAACAAACCTTTTGCTAAATTTGTTTTCCCGCTCATTTACCTGTTTCTATTTTTGTCAAACACGTTTTTTGTGTTATATGAAAAGGTGTTTCTTTATTGTTTAGCTGTCATCAATTAAATGAGACAATTCTTTTCAAATATGGAAAGATTGAATACAAAACGCGTTAATTTAATGCATAGCTGGCAATGATTTCATGAATCCGATTTTTAGAATTAAAGTAAGATAATTCATTAAATTCAATATTACCATTGATTGTGGGAAGATAATTCGGTTGTCAACTATCCTTAATTATTCTTTATTCAGTAATTGAGGTAATATTGTAAATTTTCCATATAAAAATTAATTGACTTTCTTTATTTTTTCGATTATATAAAACTAACGTTTTTATAAGATCTGCGAAAACAAGGAAATTTCAAAAATTGTGGCACAAGTTTCATTCAAATGGTAATACAAGCAATTTAACAAATAAACAACCATTACAGAATTGGTTCTGAAATAATAATAACTTTTCAATACTAAATTAATTACATCAAAAAGACTTTCCAAATGTACCTAATAACAATAAGTAAATATTTTGAATTTGGTAACTCAATTACATACAGAATCTAATTTCACCGAATCTACGAAGAAAATCTTTTTAATTACAAGGTCAAGTTAAATATAAACGGTAATTCAATTAATTTCATAATCAAAATTGAAGATAAAATAAAATAATAAAATAAACGAATTAAATTTAATTTTAGTAAAATATAATCATGCAATTACAAAAATTAATTACTTTCCATATACTATTTTTACTGATCTAAACAATCAAAAAAACGTTTAAATTCATACCATTAATTAATTTAATTATTAAAAACTTTCTATAAAATTTAAAAAAAGAAACGTTTTTTTTTTTTTGTAAAGAGTATTTTTTTCCATATTTATTCTCATTGGTCACCTATAAATATGTTGTTCAGTTTCATCATTTCATCTTACGCATTCGCAATTCACCAGCTTATTAAAACAAACTCTTTCAACTATTTTATAAAATAAGCTATCAAACAGTAATGGCACCCATGATCAGTCTGATTCGCGATTTGAACATGACCAAAACTCAGTGGGTGGTCAAGCTCAGATTGATTAGGCTGTATGAGAAGCCGGCTTACAACGATAAGAACCAAATACAAAGCCTTGAGTGTGTTTTCCACGATATTGAGGTAAATTATGGATACAAATAAATTGCTATTATTTATTTATACTGATACTATTCTAATTTGTACTGATATTATTTACTTTTGCAGGGAGATAGAATCCAAGGAACAGTGAGACGGTTTCAAATTGATCAATTCAAAAAAATATTAAAAGAAGGGCGTGTATATGCTATTCGAGAATTTATTGTAGCGAACCAGACAGACAAATACAAAGCAACCACAACAAAACACAAGATTTTTTTCCATGGCAGAACTCATATTTTTGAGATGTTTGACAATTCATTCCCACGTTTCATGTTCAATTTTAAGAATTTTTCTGAATTGTCAAATCCTGCTACTATCGATGAGACAATGCTATTTGGTATGAATATTTTATATTTCTTAAATTTATTACAATACAAGTTCAATTAATATGTAATATTTTATTTCATAATCTAATTTGTCGAATTTTTACAGATATCATTGGAAGGGTGGTATCGATGGCGATCTATTGCAGAACAAGGAATTTGGGGAAAAAAACCAGATTTATAGAGTGTGATAGAGGATTTGGAGTAATTTAATTTTGAAAAATTAATTGTTAACAACCCTATCCTATATATAATCCTATAATTATTTTTATATTTTAATTATATAGGAATAATCGTATAAGTTGCACGCTATGGGAGAAATACGTGGATTTGATCCTTAAACATCTAGAGACCCAAAATTTGGATCCCATGGTAATTATACTTCAAATGTGCAGGACAAAGGTTTATAGAGGTAAAAATTAACAAGTGTATGTTAATAAAATAAATAATTTATATTCTTTTGGATTCTAATATTTTTTTTTGAGTTTTCAGATCAGGTAAAGGTGACAAATTCTTTTCATGTCACAAAAATGATTGTTGACTGCAGTTTGGAGGAGATAAAGGATTTTAAAGAGAGGTAATCAAATTTCTTGCTATATTTAATCTTCCTATAGTTTCAAATATTAGTTATATTTATAAAATATTCTGAATTTTTTGTAGGATTCTGAAACAAGCATTCAAACAAGGTCAATAAGTTTTTGTAAACTTGACTCAGTCAAGCCGCACTTGTTTTATTGTAGAAGATTTAGAATCTGAAAATTCTTCATTTAGAACATTGGATGAATTGTACACTAGAGGAGAGGTCGTATATTTTAAATTTATATCAATTTTTTCTTTTAATAATCTTATATATATAGATATATTAATAATTTATATAATAAATGTTTAATATATTTTTGATTTATAGGTGGGAAGTTTTGGGTTTGTGCAAAGATTGTTTCTTTCATAGGAGAATGGTGGTACCTTTCATGCAAGAAATGTCTTAAGAAATTGGAGGAAGGCTGGTGAACAGTTATATTTTGCTAAATGTGACAATCAAGACGACGACGGAATTTTTAGGTACAAAATTCGATTTCAGATCGTGGATGAGGGCTTGTGCGTCTCTTCTTTGTTGGGACAGGGACTGTGAGAGACTTATAGGAAAAATCGTGCAATTGTATTGAGGAAGAGTGCATGGAGGTAATTTTACATTTTGTTTTACCAAATTTTTTGTTTCAATTTATATTTTCTTAATTTTTAGTCAAGATTATTCACACTAATTTTTTTTTATTTTTACTTTGTTTAGAAATCAAACACAGATGAAATTCTGAAGAAATATGCTCCCTACTTGAGAAGAAAATTCTGTTTAAAGTTGGATTAAATCGGATCAAATTCGAAACTATACGGGAGCATTCGCGATTGTTAAGTTGTGAGATGATCGACTTTAATCTCCAAATATGGATGCTCCGTTTTTTAGAGTCAAGTAAATAAAACAATTTACATGGTGTTTTAATGTAATTTCGATATTAAACTCAATTAATCGAGTATGTGTTTGTAGGAGTCGGATTTCTTTACAAAATCGGAGGATGATTAGAACAGGTTGAATGTATTGAAATTTTAAATTGCAGCATTCAATTTTTTAAATGAACTTATATTACATTTATCGTGAATTATTAAATTTTATAATTACAAGTACTTATGTTTATAAATTTTATTATTATTACAGGATTATTCGTCCGGAGATGAGGTGAACACTCCGAATAAAAGTGTCAAGAAAAAAAGCAGAGAAAATGATGCTTCTGGTACTAAGCGTGCCTTGCTTGAAGAATTTTCATCTTCAAGCAATTGCAATAAATTGAAGAGCATTATAAAGAAGGAGAACGAGAAAGATGAATAGAAATTTGGAGGGATTTTTTGATCTTAGCATATTATTTAGTTTTTTGGATTTTGGAATGAATTTTTGAATTTAGTTTGGTTTTAGCATTCAGTTGAACAATCTTAGTATTTTAGGTTCCAGTTTTTTGGTTTTTGGTTAATGGCATTAATAAATGATATTTTATATTATTTTTCAATCTTGCAATAATATTATGGCTTCTAAATTTCAGTTTGCATTACTATTTTGATTACCATTCAGTTTGCATTATATATATAGATAGATGGAGTATGAACATAATTTATATTGTTAAGGGTTTTAAAAGCAACTGAAATTAAAATTTATACCTTAGCAGATGCCTTTTTCATATATTTAACCAGAAGAAAGTAAAATCCACTAAAAAAATAAATTAACATAAATTAAAACGATGATCCACAGACCAACAGGATTCCACTACACTCACGGTGTAGGGTCAAGTGGCCTTTTGTGCGTAGGATCATCGTATCAAAGATAACATTGCATATAAATGAGCTAGGCAACAACATAATAAACACATTCATAGATACAACATAGGACAACCAAGAACAGTTAAAGGGATGAGTAAAAAAACAAATGAATACATAATGACAAATATTGACACGATATTTGTGGGAAAATTTTGAATCATAATGAATAAACATTTATCAAACAGATCAGTGCATATAAATGAGATAGGTAAGAAGATCAAAAATAAATTCATAAGCAGTCTCATTGCATTTGTAATCAGTTAAAATCTCTAAAAAATGACATATCATGCGTTTTTTAATATAAACCATTTCAAAATTCTAATATAAATTTTTTCAGAAAATATACTCATTAAATTCCTATATACAAGAAATGAAATTTCAGACTTACCATTAACAGATTATTTGGACAATCTATTACGATTTTGATATTCCAAATCAATATAAAATTGGTAATGAAATGTTTTTCCTTTTTTTTTTTTATCAAGTTTCCATATATCAAGATTTCATATAAATGACATAGGTAACACCTTCATTTTTCAGCTCAATTGTTTTCAAAACCAACCACAAACTAATTCAGTCAAGAAGAACACAATAAGCACCAATAAATTAAAGACTGAGGTGGACGATGAGGCAGCTTAAAGTCTATAACATATTGGGCAACAAATGCAGGAGGGATGAACACATTCCCCACGGTATAATGATTTAACAGCGTTTTCACCAATTTTACATATCTGTGTAGGATGCTTTTCGAAATTTAACATTTTAGTGTTTGTTAATGTTAGCAGACCTGGAAACAAAACAAAATGATCAGTCCTTAACATGTCATGAAATGTAAAAGCACAGTAAAGCATAAAAACTTTAATGTATTTAAGGAATGCTATTAAGATGTATTCTATGGATTCTATGGATATGCTAACCTCTTCTGAACAGCTAAAACTTAATGAAAAAATTTGAAGCTGGATCATACAGATGGACAAAGTAATATACAAAATATATACACCAATTATAACAGACATTGTCTTAATCTTAAATAATTTACTTGGATTAATATATTTCAAAACAGGACATACAAAAAGGATACTTTCATTAAACAAGTTAACAAATATGCAGTTTTTTAGAATCAAATATTTTTTTAAATAAACTATTTCACCATAATAAAAAACACAAAAATTAACTGTAAATACGATTGTTTTACTGCTCCTCTAATAAAATTAACAGTTACAAGAAATTAATTTTCAGATATGAAATTGGAAATTTTGAAATAATATATAAAAAAATATATTATACTGGGAATAGGCTATGAACTTATCTTTTTTCACGTTTTCTTCCTTATACATCTCCAAGTCTTCCGGATTTATTCCTTCAAACCCACAGTAGTTCATCTGCAATATAAAAAAAATATTAAATACACAAGATAAAATATGAAAAATATAAAATATATATATATATATAGAAATCGCTACTTATCTTTTTTCGTAAATGTTTGAGAGTTGCACCAACAATGATTAAAAATGAAAAATCGAACCCAAGTAATAGACCTGGTAATTGAAAAATACAGATATTCCCAAAAAAATTAGAAATGGCAGTAAAAAAAGTAAAATAGTAGATCTGGATTTTTTGAACCACATATCTAAAAAGCCTATACCAAAAAAAATCCGAAGTCCAGGAACCGCTAATCGTTTCGGATTTTTTTTTTTAAAAAATATTTGAATTTTTCTTGTGAATCGACATAACAAGGCGACGATATCCGAAATTTTTTAACATATGGTAAAAGGAAAAATAGTAGATCTGGATATTTTTCAACACAAAATCATAAAAAAAATACAAAAACATCTCTAACACCGATAGCCGGTGTTCGTTTTAGATTTCTACCAGTTAATGTAGTTTTTCGAAAAAAAAATATGATTTTCGACAATATTTTCTTCTCCATCACCATAAACTGGTGATGGAGACCAGAAAATGTCGACGATCTACATTTTTTTTTTGTTAAAAAAAGATTTTAGGATAAAAAAACGAACAAACCTTCCGGAAAAAAAAAAGATGAAAAAATATATGTTATTCGACACGGTTTTCTTCTCCATCACCATAAACTGGTGATGGATACAAGAAAATGTCGACGATCTACAATAAACAGAACAAAAAAAAAATAGGAATCCTTTCGATTCGACAAACCCTAGATTTTGATATGTTATCGCATTTTCAGAACCGAACAAACATAGACACATACATCCTCAGAAATGGCGAAAATGATAAAGGTTTTTTAAAATCTGAAGAAACGAGAAATAGACACAGAGTCATTTTTGTTTGATGAAGACAAAGTGAGATTCGGAGAAGAGAGATTGAGAGTGAAAGGGTTTTTGGGAGAAAGCAACGATAGAGACAGAGAGAGGGGTAGGGGTAATGTTTTGAGGCTTCTAGAGGAAGCCAGAAATGGGGGGTGGTGTGAAATGGGTATCTGTTGCCCTAATTCTAATCATGTCCGTCCATTACGAACACGTGTCTCAATCGTGTTTAATCAAGGCATTGATTATACACGATTGAGACACGTGTTCTCTGCCTTTTTTTTAATTTTTTTTTGCTGAAAAATAACGTAATTGTGATCATGTCCGTCGATTATGGACACGTGTCTCAATCGTGTTTAATCAAGGCATGCATCACACGATTGAGACACGTGTCCTCTTGCATTAGTTTTTATTTTTATTTTTTTTTTGGCTGAAAAATCCGGGCCCTTATAGAAAGAGGTAATGGGTTATATTTAGGCTTTGATTTTGTGTGTAATGGGCTTGAATAATAGATCTCAAATGGGTTATTTAACAAATTTATTATAATTGGGCTACATATAGCCAAGGTATTTAGTATAATTATAATAATTATATTTATAATTATCATAATATGTATTTAAGTCTATAAATAAATAAAAAATATATATGTTATAAATTAGAATTTATTTAAATTGCAAAAATAAAATAAATAATTAGTTTGAAAATAAATTTAAATAGAAATCATTAAAATATGAGTTTATTATTTTTAATTTCAAAGAATTTCTATTATAACATACTTTAAATTTAAATATAATTTAATGTATTTTTCAGAAATTCGAATTTGAATACAATCAATTTATTTTGAAAACTTTATTTCTATAAATTCTATGTAGTCACAATATTATTTTCTATAAATATTAAAAAAATATTTATTTAATTATTATTTTTTTAAAAAACTAAAAAACAATTGCATTTAATTATAAAATAATATTTTATAAGTTGATATATTTATCTACAATTTGAGCGGTTTAGTGTTTATATTTATAAAATACAATTTGGTATAATTTTATGTAGTAGTGCCAAAAATGTTATGATAGTTAGGCCAAAAAAAATATGTACGTAAATTACGCAATATTCAAATTATTTTATTTATTTAATTAATATATATCTATATTAATATTTACATTAAAAAATTTAATTTATAAACATCTTATTTTCTTATCTTACCAAATCTTTGTCTTTACAGAAAATGATAGTGCAACTCCGCAATTGACTACAAGATTTCAGATGTACGACTCATCAAAAGGAAAAGTATTTTCTTTGTCAAGCACTCCGCTGGGAGAAAATACATATGGTAATTGCATTAATATATTGACTTTATTAAATCTAAATAAATTTTGGAATAATAGAACATCTCATGCTCAATATAAAATTTATTTGTAATTTTTTTAGCTAATCGTTATTTACTTATTTTGATGGGTTATGGTTCAATTTTTTTTTTTTTACAGAAAATCACGAAATACCTCAAATGTCTTTTCCAAATGTATCTACGACAGTTGATTTACAAGGTTCGTCAAGTAGAATGATCTATCCATTATCAAACACTCCGCTTAGTGACATCACAAACGGTATATTATTAATATTGATGTGTTTTTTTTAATTTCTAACTACAATACTCAGATGTTAATATCTATTACATGTATTTTACCAATTTGGATATTCAGTTTACAGCGTGGGACCACACTTTGGAACTATAATCAATAATCGTAACAACACCCAGCATCAAACAACATGTTCATCTTCTATGATATATTCAAATGCTGAAACAGTAATTGATCTCACAATTGATGAGCTCATCAGAATCGCAATCACTGCAAATGATACTACACCATGCGGCAATATTAATATTGATGTTGATCAGATCGAGCGAAATGCGAGAATGACCTTCTCAGTAAATGGTGAGTTTAATTTCTTATAACTTATGATTTGTAAGGTAGTGAATTATTTCTTTTAAATAAAGGTTTCACATTATTTCTTCTATATTTTTCAGAATACTTGGACATGGGTGATGCGACATACAAATGTGAATTTTGTGGAGCTTTGTTTTGGTATGAGGAAAGGCTATCTTCCTCTACAAAAACAAGCCTAGATACTCTTTGTGTTGCAAAAAGAATGGTGTTATTCAACTACCTCAGGTTAAACAACCTCCTAATGTGCTTTGCGAATTATTATTCGGAGATGGAATTAAATCTAAGCACTTTCAAGACAACATAAGATCATACAACAATATGTTCAGTTTCACTTCAATGGGAGGCAAAATAGACAAAGATATAAACAGTGGTCGTGGTCCTCCTGTTTTTAGAATGAATGGACGGAATTACCATCTTATTGGAAGTTTATTGCCGTCTGATGGTTCTACACCAAAATTCGCCAATCGTATATATATGACACAGAAAATGAAATATCAAACCGATTAAATTATGTCGGGTATTCTGCATTTAATAAAATTATATTATATAATATTTCTTATTTGTTTACCTTAATTCTGCTAATATTTCTCTTTTTTTTTTGTAGACAAGAGGGTGAAATAAATAATTTGCACGAACTTATCGTTAGTGACTTAAAGAGAATGTTAGATGAGAGTAATATTTTAGTAAAGACCTTTAGAATGGCGAAGGAGAAGATTCAAGACAACACGATTGTGATGTTAGATTGCGTCGATCGGAAGCGGAATACGGATGCTAGGAGATACAATTTGCCTACAAGTTCGAAGTTCTTTGTGACCGATAGTTGGAGATTTTGATCAAACTTTAGGAGATCGAGACATTTTAGTGGAAACAAAATCTGGAGGTTTGAAACGAATCAATGAATTGAATGCATCCTACTTGACCTTGCAGTATCCGTTATTATTACCATTTGGTGAAGATGGTTTCAGGGAAGACATACCATTTTCGAATCTAAAAAAATTAATCAGAGAAGCAGAAAAATGGTAAGTGTTTGAGAATTTTTCGCTTACCGATTGCACGACAGGGAACAAGATGCTTCTACTATTTTGTCTTCAAGAAGATTATTTCAACAACTTATTGTCGATGCTTACACGATGGTGGAGTCAGCCCGTTTGAAGTATATTCGATTGC
The DNA here is from genome assembly GCA_016081115.2 of Rehmannia glutinosa. Classification (NCBI taxonomy): domain Eukaryota; kingdom Viridiplantae; phylum Streptophyta; class Magnoliopsida; order Lamiales; family Orobanchaceae; genus Rehmannia; species Rehmannia glutinosa. Next base: position 12,653,723 of record CM071929.1, on the reverse strand, counting down.
ACCAAAAGAAATTGCGTTGTGATATATATAAGGGTTTAACGGATGCTTTGTTGAATGGAGACATAGATCCAAGTAGCCTGGGAAACGAATTATATTACCTTCCGTTTCACACTGGAGGCGCCCGATATATGATACAAAATTATCAGGATGCAATGGCTATATGTAGGTGGGCGGGCTATCCGGATTTTTTTATAACATTCACTTGCAATCCAAAGTGGCGAGAGATTGTTCGATTTCTTGATAAGAAGAATCTTAGCCCCGAGGACCGACGACATTGTCTGGGAGAATCTTTAAATTGAAATTGGATTGTTTGATAAAAGATCTCCGTCGGAAAAAAATGTTTGGGAATGTAATAGCGAGTTATAATTCTTCCTCAATAATTTATTTACATTTTAGTCCAATTCATTTTTGATTTATACTTTTCACTTAATGTTTACTCATTTTTAACATTGCAGTTATATACACGATAGAATTTCAGAAGTGTGGTTTGCCACATGCACATATATTGCTATTCCTGTCTAAAGAAGACAAGTATCCAACAACAGATCATATAGATTGGATTATATCGGCAGAAATACCTGATGAGGGCGTTGATCCGTATTATTATGTTGTGGTGAGAGACCACATGATTCATGGTCCATGTGGAGACGTTAGAAAAAGCTCTCCATGTATGGCTGATGGTCGTTGCACGAAACATTTTCCCAAAAAATTTGTTGATACAACTACTATTGATGAAGAAGGGTATCCACGTTATAGACGAAGAAATGATGGGAGAATTGTTGAGAAAAATGGTGTTCCTTTGGATAACAGATATGTTGTGCCGCACAATCGTGAGTTGTTGGTGAAGTACGGAGCTCACATTAACGTTGAATGGTGTAACCAATCAAGATCGATAAAATATTTGTTCAAATATGTCAATAAAGGACATGACCGAGTTAATGCATCATTCTATACGAGCACCGATAAGGAGGAATCCGGCAAAACTGTTGACGAAGTTAGTATGTTTTATGACTGTCGGTATATTTCGGCTTGTGAGGCAGCATGGAGATTACTTGGTTTTGAAATCCAATATAAATATCCTCCAGTTGAACGTCTAAGCTTCCATCTTCCAAATGAGCAGAGTGTTATTTTTTCGGATTCAGAAAGAATAGGTGATGTTTTGAAGAAAGATTCGGTTAAAGAAAGCATGTTTTTAGCTTGGATGGAAGCCAATAAAATATATCATGAAGCTAGGGAGTTGACTTACGTTGAAGCTCCAACTAAATTCGTTTGGAAAGCAGAGCTTAGAAAGTGGATGCCGAGGAAGATTGGAAAATCAATAGGGCATGTTTTTTATGTCCCTCCGGATTGTGGGGATATGTACTATTTGAGGTGTCTCATTAACGTGGTCCGAGGGGCTACGTGTCACGACGACTACAAGAAGGTCAACGGTGTACAACACTCTTCCTATCGCGAGGTTTGCTATTCTCTTGGTCTGTTAGAAGACGATAGGGAATATATTGATGCCATCATTGAATCGAGTCACTGGGCATCTGCTGAGACACTAAGAAGTTTGTTTGTGTCATTGTTGTCCTCGAATTCTTTGAGCAGGCCAGAAGCAGTATGGGAGAAGTGTTGGGAGTTCCTTTCGGATGATATATTATATAATCGAAGACGACTTTTAAATCACCAAGGTATTCATGTATTATATTTTATATTTTATTTCATTCCTTTTTGGAGGATTTTTTCATTGTTTATAAATTATACTAATATTCCTTTTTTATGAAATTTATTATATTTCTTCTTCTTCTTCAGTGGTATTATCGAGAGCCAAATCAAGAATTTTGCCTTATCGGAAATTGAAAAATTGTTAAGAAGACGTGGTAAGAGTCTACGCAATTTTGATTCAATGCCATTTCCAGATGTTGATAATCTTCAAAACCACTGAAACAGACTGATATACGACGAGTTGCGATACGATCGTAAGGAGCTAATGCTTGAGCATCAGAATCTGCTTGCCAAGCTAAACGATGAACAACGTACTGTTTACTCGAAAATAATGCACGCGGTCCGATAAGGGTGGTATGTTCTTTGTCTACGGATATGGAGGTACAGGCAAGACATTTTTGTGGAGGGCTTTATCTTCAGCGTTGAGATCAAAAGGAGAAATTGTACTAAACGTTGCATCGAGCGGCATAGCATCTCTTCTGTTGCCAGGTGGTAGGACTGCACATTCCCAATTTGTTATTCCCTTAAACCCAAATCAAGAATCAACATGCAATATCAATCAGGAGAGTCCGCTTGCGGAGTTGATTATTCGTTCGAAGCTTATAATCTGGGACGAAGCACCGATGATGCACAAGTTTTTCTTTCAAGCGCTTGACGAAACTTTGCGAGCTCTTTTAAAACAAGACAACCCATTAGCGGAAAACATAGTGTTCGAAGGGAAAACTGTTGTGTTCGGTGGAGACTTCAGGCATATCTTGCCTGTTATAACAAAGGGAAGTCGGCAGGACATTGTGAATGCAACCATTAATTCATCGCATTTGTGGGCAAATTGCACTGATTTAAAGTCGACTAAGAACATGCGCTTCAAAGCTTAGGTGGAACCGATGATTATGCAGAGTTGGTGCAAGTTTCGAATGGATTGCAAGTATTGGAGACGGAACTATCGGAGGATCGAATGATGGTTGTGCAACTATTGATATACGAGAAGATATCGTTCGCACTCTTTACGGTGATCCAATTGCAACTATTGTCGAAGTACTTATCCGATGTTTAGAGACGCCGTTGATGATCCGACTTACTTGAAAGAGAGGGCTATCCGCACCGACCGATGTTGTGGAGTCCATAAATCAAGTATATGACGTCTTTAAATTCTTCCGGTGGGCGTATTTTAGCTCCGAAGACGTGCAAATCGATGCTAATGTTGACTTCTTGCACGATCTTCACACACCTGAATTTTTGAATGGGATAAGATGTTCGGTGTTCCTAATCATGAATTGCATTTGAAGGTTGATACGTAGGTTATGCTCTTGAGAACATGCACCATTCCATTGGATTGTGTAACGGCACCAGGTTTGGTTATTACGAGGCTCGCCAAACATGTACTTGAAGCTAAAATTCTCACAAATTTTAACGAATGCAGGTCATAAGGTGTTGATTCGCGAATGACATTGACCCCGTCGGACCTCAGGATTCCATTCAAGTTTCAACGAGACAGTTCCTCTTATTGTATCGTATGCAATGACTATAAATAAGAGTCAAGGCCAATCCCTCTCAAATGTCGGGCTATTTTTGCGGAATCCAATATTCAGTCATGGCCAATTATACGTTGCTATTTCCCGAGTCACCAATCGGAAGGGTTTGAAAATATTAATGTCATGGTGACGCATTTAATCAAATAACAAGCGGACAACGAACGTCGTGTACAAAGTTAAGTCTTTCAAAATTTGTAGTGTTTTTATATAGTGTTTTAATGTAAATTATTTGTTTAAATTTTATTTTACATTTTTATATTTTATTAATGTTACTCTTTTAACCTCAATCCAATTGTTCAACACAACAAACTCTATATTGTTCAACACAATCCAATTACAAATGCCCAATATAACACTCACCGTGCATTGCACGGGTGTAACACTAGTTTAGGATAATATACAATATAACATCAATCTAAATCTGCTTTAAAAAAAACATCATCTAAACCTGAAAATCTGACTATATATGTAGCATTTATCCCATGTAATATTTACTAATATTTACCCCTATGCTAATTTAAATTTCATGTTTGATCCAAATGCCCTTTATAAAATCATATAATAATTGTATATTTTGAATACTAATGCCCCGAGTCTTGATTGAACTATTTATTAATTAGAAAAATTATTCTAAATAATACATTATTTCTTAAGAAACATAATTAATTTATTAATTCTTAAGTGATTCAAGTTATAAAAAATGTAAACTTATAATTGTGTATAACACATACACATAAAAATATTAAACATGAAAATCTTATCTTGACTAATTTAGTTCAAAATAATGTATTAATTATTTAATTTAATCTAAACGAACTCTAAACTCTATTTTTTTTCTGGATACATTAAACTCTTTTAAATAAATATGAAATTTAAAGTATATTATTGTAGATTTAAATTTCATTTATATATATTATACTTCTTCCTTTTTTCTCTTGGAAAGTATTCGAGTCCAAAATATAAAGTTAGCTAATCATCGATTATAAACTAATAATTAAATAATTGGTTTTATTCGAGAAATAAACCAAAAGTACACCCAGTTAATTCTACTATGATCTTTTAAATACTAAATCTTGTTATTGGAGCATAATTGTTAAAGATGATTAACCATTACCAAAAATATATATTTGGTTTTTTCTCTCATGGTAAAATGTTTCAAATATAAATAAATTATGAATCATTTAATATCTATACATACATAACTTAAGCATATGAAAATATAGTTATTGATCACTGTCCGAAAATGTTCGAAACATGTTTAAGATTAAATGTTTAGTAATTTATTTCGATTTCAATAAATCAAACAAAAAATATTCATCTTGCATCTTTTATGTATTTATTATTTTAGTTTCTTTAGTTTAAATTACTTAAGTTACTAGACATTTTTAAAGATAATCTTAAAAAAATATGTAATTAATGAAGAATTAAAACCAAATCTAGGTAAAAATATCCAAAGTATACTAAAAACTATTTAAACCCATTTTATTAAAGGGTCTTTTGCACCAAATATTAAATTCAAAGTCTAAGAGCATTCCAAGAGATTATTTAAATTTAAAGAGAAAATAAAGAGCATTTTTAAATTTAAAGAGTGATATTTTTATATCTTTCAACACCTTCTTTGTATTTGGCTCTTTATTTCATATCTTCTCAATATTAATTCATTACAAATGGGATATTGGAAGTAATTTAAAACATATTTCAAAGTTGGTGTTGTTTTTAGAAACTACCATTCAAAAAGGTCATTAAAATGGCAAGTAACATAATGCAATTAATTATAGAGAGTTGTTTTGGCTCTCCAAATTTGGATAATGAAAACTCATTTTCTAAATTTAAATGTTAAAATAAAGAGTTTGTTCCCCAAATTTGGGATGAATACAAAGAACATTTTATCGCGAAAATGGTTTGCTCACAATTAGCAAGCAATTCCCTAAAAACCTAGCGGCTTTGTTCACTTATCGCCTAACAAAACTCAATTTAAAAGATGAACTGTTGAGAAGTGAAGTTTTGCAACTTGATATTAGAGAGCCAAATATTATAAATGGCATCAACCAACGACGTACTCAGGAATAAAATGGGGTGGGCCAAATATAAAATTAAAAGAAAAATTATATAAAATTAAATAAAATCTTTTTAAAAAAAAGAATTGACTTAGAATTTTTTTTTAAAAAAAGGGGGGGGGCGCTCGGGTTGCTCCCTAGCTACGCCATTGGCATCAACGAGTTTGGAGTCAATTTCAAGCTGACTCTAAACTAGTCCGACAAGCCATTGCCAATTCTATCTAATTGTCAGTGTTCTAAAAGCGCTAGGCGCTAGTCGGGCGGCGGACATGGGCCTAGCGCCTAGGAGCCCTAGGCGGGCCTAGACGGAGCCTTAAATATATATATCCAAGTTTATGTATAATTCCCATAATGGATAACTGTAAAGTCTATAAATGATATTTAAATTATTTTCGAACAAATCTAATACTTAAAGCTTTAAAGTAATTCAAAAACAATAATCCAATAAAATTATACATCATTTAAAATGCAATACTTTAACAAATATTGCATTAATTCATATAATATCAAATTATCAACGGGAAGATTTTCAGTCCCTAAAATTTTGTTTCTTTTTTTTTTATTAAGAAAAATATATATATTGATTTCACTTAAACCGATTAAGAGTCGTTGGTGCTACTTTCACTAGTCGGAGTCATTTTGTTAGGGTTTCAGAAAAAAAATATATAGTCCCTGCCTAGACACCGTCTAGCCCGCCTAATCCCCGCCTAGGCCTCGCCTAATCCTAGGACCGCCTAGGCTGGCCGATTAGGCAAAAATCTGGGCGTCTGGTGTCCGCCTAGCGCCTAGGCCCCGCCTAGGCGGCCGCCTAAGGGGATTTTGAGAACACTTCTAATTGTAATGGGGTGAGTAGACCTCCCGCCGAAGATTTAAGGAATCAGATTCGAGCCTACCCCAGACCCATACTCGATGGTTAAACTCACTAGGTCCGTCTATAATTCAAGAGTATTACAATGTATTTTGTAAAAATAATTCAACTAAATTTTTTTGTTAATATATATCAATGAACGACACATATAAATAAATACATAAAAAATAACATATGTGCATGCGTTGATTGATTGGATTTATTGCGCAATATATATATATATATATTGATTTGGGTATTAATAATTAGATGTACTTCGGGTCGGGGTGGTTCGCTTCGAGTCTAGGTACTTAGTTCGAGGGACCTGTAATAATAACACACGTTAGGCTAGCTGGGAGGGTTCCCAGCTAAGACCCTCCGATGTTTAAGTCAGTACAGGTAGTTAGCTCACAAATGAACTGAAGAGCGAGGTGATAACATAATTATGAGATACCTGATTTCAGTCCAAAGTGCGGTATTTATAGATTTCGGTCTTGATAGGCGTACGGTTCGTACGGCCTATTCCATGTGTCAGCATCTCCCTTTTGTAACAGTCACATCAAGGTAGACATCCACGTGTCGGTCTTTAAGGCCTCACCTCGCAATGGGTCGGTGGGCCTCGATCAGTGAGCCTTTGCATTTGGGAGACCAAATGTCAGAGTTGTTGATACCTCGCTTCGGCCATGCCTCGCTCTGGGTCGGGTCACCTCACACTGAGTCGTTTGGCTAGGGAATAGGGTCATTGTCAGTCATTGGGAAACTCTTGATGGCCTCGCCCGAGGTCGTGCCTCCTCGATCTCGGGTCCCTTTTGGACGATTACCGGGGGCAATATGGTAAATATAATACTAGGTATATCATTATTCCCCTAGTTAATTTTGTAATAAATTACAAAAAGTAACTTTAAATCTGGATCGTTGAATTCAAAAAGTCATAATATCTTCACCGTTCGATCTGCCCGCCCATCTCTATATATTTAAGGATTGCCCATCTGACTGTCACTTTTACCTTTCATTCTAGGACCGTAAATATTTCCCTAAGTCGCCGCGAGCTTAGAAGCCTCCTCCATTCAAGGGTTCTCCGGCGTCTACTTTAGCTCCCCTTCTCGAGGTAGCTTTGCTTCGTGCTTGCATATTAATTGTATATTTTACATATATATATAGGGGGAGGGTTATATAGGACCCCCATATTATATGAGTACATAGGACCAGATCCAAGCCACAAATATAGTTATTTCGATGGCTGAGATTAAACCTAATTAATGATGATAATATATGTGATAAAGTCAATGTGAGGGTAAATCAGTCCATATAATAATAGTTGTATTAGCTAAATCTAGTAAATCCCACTAAAATAGGATGATTTACCATCAAATTTGCAATTAAAATCCACACAATCTGTTATTGAAAAAATCGTCCAGATCACCTTCTCCACCGTGTTTCTGCAACTCAAATCTTCCTCCATATTACGCAAAACTCGACATTTCCAGAGTTCAAGCAAGAAAAAAAAAATGGATGACACCTATGAGGAATGCTTCAACACTAATGAAGAATAAGGTAACACTTTTTCTTGTCTTCTAAATTGTTTATATTGTCCATTTTTTACTGAATCAATTTAAAATGTGATTCGTAATTTTTCCTAAATCAATCATTCGATCAATCATTTCATTTTTTTTGTAATTGTTACCCAGAAATATGCTTATGCGTGTCTATAATTTTTCTTATGCGTACCAACTAATATGCTTATAAATATGAACGTACTTGGTAGTCAAGAAAAATTTCAATTCTTCATCATCCCAATTTTTTTTTATGTTTATCCAGTGAATTGCTTATTCGTGATCACAATTATGTTTTCACTTGCCTACGAATGTGCTTATAAGTATCAACATACTTTCGAATGCAGAAAAATTCAATTTCTCATCCACGTTTTTCTTTTCATATTTACCCAGCAAGTTGCTTGTTCGTATCAATAATGTTGTTTATTGATGAATATGAATATGCTTATCATTATGAACATATTGCTGAAGCATGAAATGCAATTCTTCGTCCCTCGTTTTTTTCTTTAAAAAACATATATGTTATGGTCGTAGATGCATTTTTTTGGTGTTATAAACTATCACGATAATTGGTCATTGTTTTTTCGTCATATATATGTTGTATCTATTGAAATTATTTGATTATAACCCCGCTTATCCTGACCCAATACTCTGCTTATGTATGACTATACAATTGCTTATACTCGTTTACCATTATGCTAATGTGTTTTCAAAATCTTGCTTAATTATTTCTTTTTGTTGAGACAGTTGTTATTGCAAGTGTTCCACAATAGTGGATTGAAATAACAACGGATTCATCTCCGAATTGGATATCAGACTGTGACGAACATATGACTCCAAAAGAAGGGATGAATTTTGCTATGATATAACATACCATGAGATACATGCTTACAAGTCCATTCAATTTCGCTTACAAAGCATTTGAATCACACTTACAAAAAACATTTGAATAGTCTTAGAAGTATACGATCTTGATAAATTATAATATTTGAAATAGTGCTTACAAGTCAATTGACTTCGCTTACAAAGCGTTTGAATTATGCTTTACGAAATATTTGAATCTTGCTAAAGAAGTATAAAGATGCTTGAAAAGATAAAACATTTGAATATTGCTTACAATGCAGTTTATTTCTGCTTACAAAGAACACAAACACTGCTTAAAATATATTTGAAATAATATTAGAAACATTATAACATACCATGAAAATGATTGCATACAATAGAGTTGAATTCTGCATACAGACTAATTGAATTCTGCTTACATAACCAACTGAATTATGCTTTGAGGAAAGTATAACAACCATGAACTAACACTCAACAATTATAAAAAAACATTCAAACATCACTACAAGGTACTTCAAAAGACCAAACAAATTTACCGTGTCTAAAAAACACTACAGTAACCCATACTTTTATCAAAAAAAGTGCGAAGCAACCAAACGTTTCAGATTAATCTTATTTCATTTTGGCAAACTCCTTCACCCGTCCCAATACTGCCTCCCTCAGCTCATTCATTGCATCCAGACATATTGCAGCTGCACACTTTTTATGCATTATCAATAGTTGCGCCTCGTCGTTTTTTCGGAGCCCGCTATCCCAGTTTTTGATCCCACCTCTCATATAGGTCTCCATATGGCGCATTGCGAAAATACCGCAATCAACTTTGTTATCCTTGTCCCTCCAAGGCATGCACAAATAATAAATACAGGAAGGAACAAAAATACAACCAATCCCAGTATTTTTTTTGCACATACCTGAATATATATAAGCATGATATAAAACATAGATAAGCAATGTTTTTGCCTCATTAAAGCAATCACCAAAATACTTGAATTTTTTGCACAGACTTCGTTTTTCCTAATAATAAAGACAGTAAGGATAAAAAACAAACTCATTCCCAGTATTTCGCATATACTTGAATATTCATAAGCATAATATATCACGAGGATAACCAATATTTTTGCATCATTAAAGCAGTCACCAACTACATGTAAAAACAGATATGAGCATACTTATTGACAACAATAACCAGTTTTTTGCCACATTAAAACAATCTCCCAATACTTCTGGGAAAAGTGGGAAATACTAATTGCCACTCTCCCCTCCCATTTGACATAATAACCTAAATTTGGTGTCAACAACAATGTGCAATTTTGACGAATATCATAAGCAATTTCCATAATCAGTCATAAGCAATTTTATCAACATGACAATATGCAATTTTAACGAATATCCAACAAATTTGGTACCGCTTGAATAAAAAAAAAACCAACGAAGAAGAAAGAAATAAATTTGGTGCCTGCTCGAATAGGGATTTTACAACAAATTTGGGGTTCCGGACCGCTATACGAAGAAATTTGAGACGCCCTAAGTGGCGTTGCAAATGGTTCAACTCTCGCAAATTTCAAGACGCCCTAAAAACCAACAAATCGTATCATCCGGATCAACACCTTACAAAGATGCGTGAGGATGTGGCGGACATGTGCGGGAAGGAGGGCTCCGACGGGAGGGGTCAATCGATTGCATGAGCCTTAGTCGACGGAAGAAATTTCCATGGGATTCCGTAGAAGTTGTTGGAACGAGCGAGTGGTGAGAGAAGGACCATTCCCGTAGCCCTTTTTGTTGTCTCGCAATCTTGCCATCATAGGAGAAGAAGGTGTCATTTGGCGGCGTGAGATATTTATGTGAGATGATGAATGAAGGATTTGGTGGAGAGAGATTACCGAGGAGGAAGGAGTTTGAGAGAGAACGTAGAAGATTTGAGAGAGAATCACATTCCCTTAATTCTAGGAATGTGAAAAGCCACTACCAAATATAACTCTCTCCCTAATAAGCGATATAAAGTTGGATTTACCAAAAAGTCCTTTTCTTCAATAAATTAATCTTTAAAAAAGGACAAAAACTGATTAATCTAGACCGTTTAAAAAATAAGTCAACGTTCCAGATTTGGTCTCACATACTCACATAGGATATGTGGACTCACCTGATCCAAATCCTATATATATATATATTTTAATTAAAGCTTTGCAATAATAGCCTCCAAAGCTTCCCCCTCCTCTTCGAGTTCTAGCTCTGATAGTTCCAGTTCGGGCTCTGATTCTAACCTTGACATTAGAGGTGACCCTATATCTAGCCCACCTTTAAGTGTTAGCCCCCTTAGGATTGTTAGGGCCTTACCCCTTCATGCGGACCCCCACTCTCAGACTAGCCAGGGTCGTAGTTTGGAGGAAGGCAAACCAAACAAGACTTAGAATTTATCGCACCTTGGGCCTTATTACAATTATATGGTGCGAGGAGGCGAGTTAGCGGAACTTGAGGGATAAATTTTTCATACCCGAGAGCTACCAAATAATCATTCCCGGTGCGCATGATAGGATAGATAAATCTCCCCCCCCGTTGTCTTTCTTTTCATCTTCCTAGCTTAGAAGTCGGCTTGAGGTTTCCTATGGCTACCCCTCTTGCGAGCCTTCTTACTAGACTAGGCATTTGTCCCGCCCAGTTAGTTCCTAATGCGTACCGCCACCTCCTAGGCTTTATAATTTTAATGCGTTATTTTGAAAAAGGTCCAACTCTCTCAAATTTCTATTTTTTAAACTCCATGAACTCGTCCTCGACCACCAGTGAAAAGGGCTTTTTCTATATCTCTCCTAAGCCTAGCAAAAAGTTAATTCATCTCCTCCCCACCTTGGTACGGCCTTGGAAGGAGAAATTCATCTATATCCGAACCCCGACAGAGACCCCTTGGGCACTTCCCCTAGATTGGAAAGTTACTAAGCCTCGTCATCGCTCTCTCGCTCCTACTACTTTGGATGATTACTTCGTGAATAACGAGCTTCTTAGATCTTGATTCGTGGCTAGCAAGCTTTTAACTGAGGAAGTCCTTTCTCTTGCGGACCTTAGCCCCGCCTCGAAGCCAGAATCTTTGACTCTGGGTAATTTTCATACCCTCTCTTTAGCTTTCTTCTACTAAATTATATTTATATATTTCTTTTCCTTTTGTAGATATGGCGGTTCGCAATTCGCTGGTTGCGAAGAACCTTAAGGAGCAGAAAGAGGCTTTACCTGCTCGTCGCAAGGATCGCCCTCCTCTGATTCCAAAATCTAAAGCTCCCTCTGGCACCCCAGGCTCGCACCTCGGTCCGCCTCCTTTGGATGATGTCCAGTTCGAGGTCCAAGACGAGCCCTCCTCTGGCCACTCGGGGAGCCATGGGACCCCTCGTACCCCCAATGGGTCCACACCCTCGTGCCAGATGACCATTCAAGAGGTTTTCGAAGCTAAGGGAAAGAGTCCCATGCAAAAAGTCCTCAAGGACAAGTCCCACAAGTCCCAAAAAGGTAAGGGCTCAAGCTCCAAAGACCGGGAGCCGAAGGATGGCTCCTCGATCAAGAGTCCTTGTACAGAAGACGAAGCCACCCTAACTGCTGAACAGGATATGGAGGAGCAACTCACCTGGCTATCAATGTGTGAGAATCAATTAGCTTCCCTACGCGAGGCCGAGTGAAGCCGTACTCCCCAGGATATCTCTACCACCTTCAATGCCTCTCTTCCTCGGAAGGTTCCTAACTGGGCAATCAATGGTCGTAGCTCGGTTTTGGAGACTCACGTGGGGGAAGACTCTTTCGAGCTCTACAAACATACCCTCCTCGAGAGCGACCAATTCATCTGATGCCTTTTGACTTCACTCGCTTGGAGGATCTCATTGCTCATAACAACTTCACGGTATTTTACATATTTATTTTGTTTTTATTTTCTTAGTTCCTTACGTGTTCTCATAATGCTTCATTTTTTCTAGAATAATGCCCTCGTACACCACATGTCACTTCGCGCCGCTAATTGGAAGACGACTTTCGAGGAGCAGAGTCGTGCCGCCCTGGAACGAACGACCAAGAAAGTAGATGGGGCAAACTTCGAGAAAGCCAAGGCCGTTGAAGAGGCTCGACGCGAGGCTGCTGAGCGAGTTGAGCAACGGTCCTCACTTGAGATTTCTTCATTAAAATCCCAAGTGCAAGAGCTCACTGATCAACTTTCCAAAGCTCGCCTCGACTTAGACAAAGCTAATAAGATGCATGCCTCTGAGCGACAAGAATCATATGATCTAGGCCGTGCGCGAGGGTTTCAAGAGTATATTGCTTCAGAGGAGTACCTCGCCGCTATCAAAAAATCTCGTCTTGAAGGTGTGAGGTCCTTTTTGGGATCGTACTCCTACGAGAATTTGGTCGCTCACCGTGCCTCTGTGTATCTATTTGACGGGTTCGAACATTGCAAAGATCTGGGCATTAGTGAGAGAGCTTATAAGGAAGATTTTGACCTCACCAAGCCGGATCTCTTTCGAGTGGATGACCTTGAAAGAACTGAGGGTGAGAGACCCGATGGCGAAGTGATGGTTGGAGGTGACTCTCCAGGTGGCGTCCAAGAAGAAAAGACCGATGAGTTCACCGAGCTAATGCGTTCTCATATCATTGACACCAAACGTCCTCTTGAACCTACTGACATCGAGAATGACGCTCCAGATGCCTAGGCTTTATGAAAAGAGCCTTTATTTTGTAAATACAAATGTATAGGGTTTCTTTTTTTCTTGGCCCTAGGGTCACTTTTTGTATGTAACCCTGTTGTCTTATTTTGTTACAAGTGTATAGGCTTTTGCCTCCATTGGATATGTTAATCTTCTTAATGAAAATTTCTCAAAGGCTCTTGCCTCCTTTTCCATGTATTTGCTTGTCTCTTAAGACGTCACTTTTTAAGTCGTTCTTGTATGCATAACTTATAGCTCACCTCGGATTGTGTTTAGATTTAATTTGTGGCACGCCTCGCTAGGTGGCTTTTATAGCTCATTTCGTAGGTCCCTTGTTTTTATGCCATGATATATTTTAGATCGTTTTTGGCTTCTTGTAGCTCGCCTTGCTAGGTAGCTTTTTTGCTCACCTCGCGAGGGGCCTCTTTTCATGCCACGATCTTTTTCAGATCGTTTTCGGCTTTATCTTGTAGCTCGCCTAGCTAAGGTAGCTTTTTTGCTCACCTCGCGAGGGGCTTCTTTTTAAGCCATGATCTCTTTCAAATCATTTTTTGGCTTTAACTTGTAGCTCGCCTCGCTAGGTAGCCTTTATTGCTTACCTCGCGAGGGGCTTCTTTTTACGCCACAATCTTTTTCAGATTGTTTTTGGCTTCTTGTAGCTCGCCTCGCGATGGGCTTCTTTTCATGGCACAATCTTTTCAGTTCATTTTTGGCAAACACGAATATACTTAGCCTAATTTGATGCAAAATAGGGTCATTTTACCTCGCCATCCTCACTTATATACATTCAAAACATGTTACATGATATTATGGCATAACACCTAAGTGTAAAACTTACGCAAATTGTGAATATTCCAAGGCCTTGGAAGCTCCTTTCCTTCCACGCTCTCAAGCCTATAGGTGCCTCTTTTTAATATCTTTGTTACTTTAAACGGGCCTTCCCAATTTGCTTCGAGATTCCCCACGTGCTTTGACACCTCCACCTTTTTCAACACTAGGTTTCCCACTTGGAAGTTTCTTTCATGCACTCGTTTGTCATATGCGGCTCACATCCTTCCTTTGGCTGCTTGTACAAGGGCTCTATCTCTCTTCTCTTCGATAACCTCCAATTCAAGTAGTCGACCTTCTTCATTTTGCACGGGATCATAGTGAGTGACCCTATGTGAGGCTTCTCCTATTTCCACCTGGATGATAGCTTTGGAACCATACACTAGTCCAAATGGTGTTTCTCCCGTGGAGGTCCTCGACGTAGTTCTATAGGCCCAAAGGACCCCTGGGAGCTCCTCCACCCAATATGTATTGACCGCGCCCAATCTAGATTTCAAATGTTGTAGTATAATCCTGTTAGCCACCTCAGTTTGCCCATTAGCTTGAGGATTTCCTACCGCTGTGAAGTTTTGCTTAATCTTGATTTCTTCGCACCAAGCTCGAATTTTTCTTCCTTGGAACTGGGTCCCATTATCAGATATGAGGGTTATGGGTACCCAAATCAACTTACAATGTTTTTTCAAATAAAGTCCATTACATCTTGCTCCGCTATCCTAGCTACTGCCTCGGCCTCGACCCACTTCGTGAAATACTCCGCTGCCACGATAACAAATTTTTTCTGTGCTTTTGCCATTGGGAAAGGACCCAAAATGTATATTCCCCACTGATCGAAAGGACAAGCTATAGGAATTACCTCGAGAGGGGTGGACGGTTGATAAGTTAGATTTGAGTGGAACTGACATTTCTCACACTTCTTCGCAAATTTGATAGCATCTTTCATGACACTAGGCCAAAAGTACCCTTGCCTTAGAATTTTTTGGGCAAGTGACCGGCCTCCCGAGTGATTTCTGCAATTTCCTTCGTGTATTTCTTGCATTACATACTGCACGCTCTGTGGAGAGAGACATTTTAGTAATAGGCCTCCAAATGACCTCTTATACATGTCATCCCCTATCAACTCAAATCTGGGAGCCCTAGTTTGTATTCTCCTCACTTCGCCAAGATCTGCTGGTAACGCGCCCGATTTTAAGAATTCCTTGAGTCCTTCGATCCAATTCAATTGGACCCCAATATGAAGTACTAAAGTTTTCTTTGAAAAGTAATCAATAGGGTCGGCCTTGGATCTCACCTCGGGTTGCTTCGCCACCAACACAATCACCTTTCTAGAACCCATTCCGGCGACCGCACTAGCAAAACGAGCCAAAGAATCAGCTCGCTCATTCTCCTCCCTGGGAATTTGGTGTAACTGGAAAACTTCAAAGTTGATCCTCAGCCCTCTAGCCTTGCTCAAGTATTCTGACATGGATTTGTCTTTTGCTTCAAAAGTGCCTTCCATCTGCATGGCTACTAGCTGCGAGTCAGTATATGCCAAGAGCCTTTTTACATTGCATTTTTGTGTTAACTTCATTCCCGCAATCAAAGCTTCATACTCTGCCTCATTATTGGTAATTTCGAAATCGAGTTTCAAAGCGACCTCTACTTCAAATGAATCTGGGCCTTGTAAAATAATTCCAACTCCTCCTCCTACAGCAACAGATGAGCCATCCACGTGGAAAAGCCATGCCACCTCGCTTTGGGTCGCTTCTTCTACCATTGGTGCTTCATTGATGAAATCAGCTAGAATTTGAGCCTTAATCGCTGACCTACACTGGTACTTGATGTCAAACTCTCCTAGCTCTACAGACCACTTCACGAGGCGACCCGACAGCTCAGGCCTACCCAAAATTTGTCTCAAGGGTTGGTTTGTTAAAACAATTATTTGATGAGATTGGAAATAAGGACGTAGCTTCCTTCCAGCTACTACCAATGCAAAAGCTAACTTCTCTGCCTCCAAATATCTCTCCTTGGCTCCCTGCAACAACTTATTGACGTAGTATACTGGCATGTGGACTCCATCCTCCTCTTTTACCAATCCCGAGCTTACTGCTCGCTTGGAGATCGCTAGGTACAGAAATAACGGCTTGCCCTTCTCGGGTTTTGACAATAATGGTGGCGACATCAAATATTCTTTCAAACTGCCAAACGCCTTTTCGCAATCGTCCGTCCATTTAAAGTTTTTCATGTTTCTCAAAGTGTTGAAGAAGGCTAGGTTTTGATAGCTGACCTCGAGATGAACCGATTCAACGAGGCTAGCCTCCCTGCGAGCTGCTGAACTTCGTTGGTTGTTCTTGGGGAAACGATCTCTAATATTGCTTTGATTTTTTTGGGGTTCGCCTCAATTCCTCTTTCGTTGACCATGAACCCCAAAAACTTTTCTCTTCGCACCCCAAAAGTGCATTTCGATGGTTTAGCTTCATTCCGTAACTTCTCATGATCTCGAAAGCTTTTTTCAAGTGCCCAAGGTGATCTTCTTCCTTCCCACTTTTCACGAGCATGTTGTCCACATAAACTTCCATGGTTCGCCCGATTTCCTCTTTGAACATGAGGTTAACTAACCTTTGGTATGTTGCTCCCGCGTTCTTCAAACCAAAAGGCATGACTCTATAGCATTTGACCCCCTTATCAATCACAAACGAAGTTTTATCCTTGTCCTCCTCAGCCATAAAGATTTGGTGGTAACCTTGATAGGCATCCATCATGCTTAAAAGAGCACATCCTGCCGTTGAGTCGACTAGGAGGTCGATGCAAGACAATTAATATGGATCCTTGGGACATGCTTTGTTGAGATCGGTAAAATCTGTGCACATCCCCCACTTATCCATTGATTTTGGCACGATAACCACATTCGAAAGCCACTCTGTGAAGTGAATTTCCACTACATGGCCAGCCTCGAGAAGCTTACCATCTGTAACGGCCCGCCTTCTAGATCGACGACTGTCCCCACAAACCAACACAAGTCTTTCCATCGTGTTTTGTCCTCACTCAAGCGCACCCTGAGAGCAGCTTCCCAGGGGGTCACCCATCCCACTATTGCTCCGGGGCAATCACGCTTAACTTCGGAGTTTTTATGAGATGAGCACCAGAAAAGAAGATGCATCTTGTAGATATGAGTAGTACCTATCCAATCTTTTAAGCTCTCCTCAACTGTATAGTCCCATACCTACACAGTCTCGAGAATCTCCTCTTATTCGGGTGTGGGATCGGTTCATTCATGTCCCCTCCTAGAAGCCTGCCGGGAGCGCTCCTTGTCCCGTGCCTTCTTGCACCGGCGATCACTCCCCCCTCTTCGGCCCCGGGCGTCATAAGCCCACCAGCTTCCGCTTGGTTCGTCCCCGAACTTGTTTTTGATGATTCGGTTCCTCTATCCTCCAAAGCTTTGTTTCTTTTGCTTGACGGGTTTCACCCTGGGTCCACATTTAAATGATGTACAACTATCTCTGGGCTGATGCCTTGAAAATCTGATGGCTTCCAAGCGAAGATATCTACGTTCTCTTTGAGGAATCAAATAGTCAAGAGCTCAAGATTAGCATCCATTTGCGACCCTATTTTGGTGGACTTTTCTGGGTCACTTCGATCTAATTCTACTAACTTATATTGCTCAGTGGGCTCAATCATGTATTGCATTACCCTGACTTTCTTATGCTTCTCCTTCTCCTTCTTACTCATTCCTATCTCTTCCTCTTGAGTGATTTGCTTTATGGTTCTGATCTCTCTTCCACTTTTCTTCTTTTTAAGTGAGAGATTATAACACTCCTTTGCGCTCTTCTGATCTCTTCGTACCTCCCCAATTCCTTCGGCAGTTGGGAATTTTAGTTTCAAGTGGTATGTGGATACGATTGTCTGGAATTGATTTAAACCTGGCCTTCCTAATATTACATTGTAAGCAAATGGAGCATCCACTACCAAATACTTAATCATAACCGTTTTTCGAAAGGGCGAGGCTCCAAGCGAGGTAGGGAGATCTATAGTTCCCAGTGGTATTAATAATCAGATGTACTTCGGGTCGGGCGGTTCGCTTCGAGCCTAGGTACTTAGTTCGAGGGACCTGTAATAATAACACACGTTAGGCTAGTCGGGAGGGTTTCCAACTAAGACCCTCCGATGCTTAAGTTAGTACAGGCAGTTAGCTCACAAATGAACTGAAGAGCGAGGTGATAACGTAATTATGAGATACCTGATTTCAGTCCAAAGTGCGGTATTTATAGATTTCGGTCTTGATTGGCGTGACGGTTCGTCGGCTTTATTCCACGATGTCAAAGATCTTCCTTCCCAGAATGATCACATCAAGGTAGACATCCACGTGTCGGTCTTTAAGGCCTCACCACGCAATGGGTCGGTGGGCCTCGATCAGTGAGCCTTTGCATTTGGGAGGCCAAATGTCAGAGTTGTTGATACCTCGTTTCGGCCATGCCTCACTCTGGGTCGGGTCATCTCGCTTTGAGTCGTTTGGCTAGGAATAGGGTCCTTGTCAGTCATTGGGAAACTCTTGATGGCCTCGCCCGAGGTCGTGCCTCCTCGATCTTGGGTCCCTTTTGGACGATTACCCGGGGCAATATAGTAAATATAATACTAGGTATATCATATATATATATATATATATATATATATATAAGAATAAGATTTCATGCATAGACGTGCATAGGTGAATTAATCATATATATAACGAGATTTAATTAAGGGAGTTGAATATGAAAAATATTTAGAAAAATAGAGAATGATTAACATGTCATGTATGTCATGATCCAAGTTTTAATTTGAATTGCACCACCACAATGTTAATAATACATATATGATTTTGATTCCCCTAAAATAGAGCCCACACGGTCACACCTAATTTTGTAGTTGCAAAAACAAGTCCGATTCGACGAGCATGCCAATAAAAAAGTCGGATTGGACTTCATTTTCATAGACCCAAAAGAGACCGAGCCTATTTAGTCGGACCTATTGGTCCAGAAAGTCGGACCAACCCAGTCTGCTCAATATGTTTTATGTATATTTTCAAAACATGATTGGGATTGAACTCCAAAAATAGCATAGCGTGAGGCCCAACCTATTTTGCAGCTCTACCTAATTCATTTTAAGATGTACGAAATAAAATTTGACTTTGGACTTAGCCATTAATGTTGATTACACTGGAGACTTGTAATCTCCTCCATACAATCATGTTCTTGATTTTTATTTGTGCGCTGCCCATTAGGTGTTTAAGTCAATATTCTCTACCAGACTTCTATGTAAGATGCACTGTTTTCACGCGAGGTTGACCAAATACTTTTTCGTCAATCCCCAACTTGTCCCACACGATCCAAGTAGCTGAATTTTTTTTTTGGTTTCATAACAAAATAAAGTTGGTATTAATTTTCAAATCTTAGTACGAAAAAGACAATTTTGATATTTCCTTGTTGTCGTGTAAATGTAAATATAACTATATAAGAGGCACTTATCCATTAATTAATCTATTATATTAATTTAAAAATTAGAATCAGAAATGATATCTGCAATCGATTAAAAATATTCAGTTTTCTACAACAATTTGAGATGGTGAGAATATTAATATTAATATTACTGCACTCCTTTCACACATTTCTCTCTCACATGCCCATAATTTTCTTCCATCTAGACATGAGAAAGACATCACTCAAAATTAATAATGTCTGATTATTGACTTGGTATTCTGTTCAAAAGCAGATAACATTTAATAATTGAAACATTCAACTCTCCAACTATACTAAAAAATGGGTCATCGTCTTCCACTTCCAGCTGCATTCAACGAACCTTCCTTTTCACACAATATTCTACATATTCAATTATTCATCCCCTTTAATTTTCCTACATATATAATTCCTCAAAACAAAACCAAGCCCTGATGATTTTCCCCCATCGGAAATCAAAATGATTAATCCCCAAATAATTTCTGCAATCTCCATCTTTCTAATTTCTTACATCCCTTTAATTCTTGCCCAGCAGCCTTACATCAGGCAAGCCACAGCCTTATGTGACAGCAGAGACAATTCAACATCAGTTCTTGGCTACACCTGCAATGGCGCAAGACGCAGTTGCCAGGCTTACCTCACTTTCAGGGCACAACCGTCGTATAACTCTGTCTCCACCATCTCCACTCTCTTGTCCGTCAACTCATCCCAATTAGCCGATCTCAATTCCGTTCCCGAAAATGCGATTTTCGAAACGAATCGAATGGTTCTAATTCCGGTGACCTGTTCCTGCTCCGGCCAGTACTATCAGGTTAACGCTTCTTACGTTATCCGGCGGGGGGACACGTATCTCGATATTGCAAACAACACTTTTGAAGGTTTATCAACCTGTCAAGCTCTCCAGGTTCAGAACGATATTCCGGCGAGGGATTTACTTCCCGGCGAGGGAATCACTGTTCCGCTAAGATGCGCTTGTCCAACTCAAAACCAGAGTAACAATGGCGTGAATTATTTATTGAGCTATTTGGTAATTTGGACTCAATTTGTTTCAGGCATAGCTTCGCAATTTGGGGCTGGTACTGCCGAAACCCTAGCAGCAAACGGATTATCCGAAACAGATCCGAACATTTATCCATTCACTACTCTTCTAATTCCTCTTCAAGATCCGCCGACAAGCACTCAAGTCACAGCGCCTCAGCCTCCACCGCCGCCGTCATCCACTCCACCGCCGTCTGTGCCGCCGCCGAGCGGCGGATCGAGCAAAACGTGGATATATGTCGTGGTCGGCGTTGTCGGTGGGCTTTTTCTCGCATCGGTCGTCGGCGCCGTAGTTTTCTGTAAAAAAAAAGAAGAAACCTGAAACCGTCGCGTCATCATCTCAGACCTTCGAATCCGTTACAAAACCGATCGGAAAAGACGCCGACGATGAAGACTCACAGGACTTTCTAGAAAGCATTTCCAGCATGGCTTTGTCTCTCAAAGTCTACACCTTCGAAGAACTCAAATCCGCAACAGAAAATTTCAGCCCTAATTGCTTGATCAAAGGATCCGTTTATCGCGGAACAATCAACGGCGATTACGCCGCCATCAAGAAAATCAACGGTGACGTTTCGAAGGAAATCAATCTACTGAACAAAATCAACCATTTCAATCTCATCCGATTATCCGGCGTTTCATTCAAAGAGGGAAATTGGTATCTGGTTTACGAGTACGCTTCAAATGGACCACTCAGCGATTGGATTTACCATAAGAGCGAGGAGAAATTGATGGATTGGAATAAGAGGCTACAAATTGCTCTGGATGTATCCGCAGGGCTAAATTATCTCCATCGTTACACTACTCCTCCGCATGTCCACAAAGATCTGAACAGCAGTAACGTGCTTCTCGATCGCGATTTCAGAGCCAAAATCGCGAATTTTGGTCTCGCGAGATCTGCAGAGGGGGAAGAAGGTCAATTTGCATTGACAAGGCACATTGTTGGGACTAAAGGTTATATGGCTCCTGAGTATTTGGAAAATGGAATAATATCTCCCAAACTTGATGTTTATGCATTTGGTGTTCTCTTGCTGGAAATTCTTACCGGGAAAGAAGTATCCATGTTGTACGAAGAGGCGCATACGCAGTTACCGGAGATTTTAGCTCCGGTGTTGTCGGAAAATGATGGACAGGAGAATATGAGAAAGCTAATGGATCCCTCGTTGCAAGGAAAATATCCTCAGGATCTTGCACTTGTGTTGTTCAGATTGATTTATAGTTGCCTCAAGAAGGATCCATCGGATCGCCCGAACATGGACGACGTTTTTCAGTCTCTGTCGAGAATTTCGACTTCGTCGTTGTCTGGTGAATGGGCTATTAGTATATCGGAAAATCAAACTGCGCCTAGATAAGATGATTTGCAAAGCCTTTTTAGCTTTTCTATTTTTCCTCGGCTTTTTAATGTCTAATTGTATGTACTGAATTACATTTATATATGAAATGAACTATTAATCTGATAAATTCTTCTTTCTTCTAAATCTTTATTGTCTCTGTTTGCTTCATCGTAAAATTTTATTGGGCAGAAGTATTTCTTGGAGGTTAATTTACGTGAAAAATATTTATGTTTGTTGCTGTATGAAGTTATTTTCCGACAAGTTGACTCATCAACAAGTCAAAACTAACATGGATTTGGAAAGAATAACCTCCGACCAATAAAGGTAAAAATCTCTTTGATTAAGGGCAAAAAATGCATGGTTCCTTTTAGTGTAAAAAGTGATATCTTGTATGAGTACACTAAATTTAAGTGTATTCAGACAAATTATCAGTTTTTACACAAAAAATACCACTTTTTAGTTTACACTAAAAAAAATCGATATGTCGTGATCGCGATCGTCTTACAAGAGACCTTCTCATGATTAAGAGAGAAATTAAACTAATTCTGCATCAACTGATAACTGATAAAGTGAAAACTCAGCAACCAGGGGGACCAGTGAGCAAAACAAAACCTGTAGGCAACGGCAACAAATACTTGTACTTTTCAAGTTGTCCAATTGTGGAAGTTAACTTCGAGTGCACACTAAACACACCAAACTAACTTCTATTATAGGTACGCAAAACCCGTCACCTGGTTCAACAAATGGAACATGGCTTCAAACGCTTGTACCTTCCAAAATCTCACCTTACTCTTGATAATCTGTTTCCCTCTGGCCAACTCCATTGATTTCAATTATCCAGCAGTTTTCAATTTTGGGGGACTCTAATTCCGACACAGGAGACCTAGTTGCGGTCTTGGCGAAACCCTAGACCCGCCTAACGGGCAGACGTATTTCAAGAAACCTTCCGGAAGGTTCTGCGATGGCCGCCTAATCGTCGATTTTCTAAGTAAGCATTCTCAGCTTTCATGTGCTTTCATATAGTTTTTCTCTGCTAAACAAGGCTTATGTCATGGTTTTGGGTAATGTGACAGTGGATGCTATGGATTTGCCGTTTCTGAACGCGTATTTGGATTCGATAGGCGCGCCGATTTTCAGGCGAGGGTGCAACTTTGCTGCTGCTGGCTCTACTATACTCCCAGCCACAGCATCATCTGTTAGCCCATTTTCATTTGGGATTCAAGTGGCTCAGTTTTTCAGGTTCAAGGCAAAAGTTCAAGAAATCCAGGCTAAAAGTATTTTTCACTTCTAGAGTCATAAATCATGATATAACTCAAAATCTACCTCAATTTTTATTTTTATTTTGTTTTGGCAGCAAGGAAATTTGACAAGTATATACCAGCTCAAGATTATTTTCAGAAGGCGCTCTACATGTTCGACATAGGCCAGAATGATCTCGCTGGCGCCTTCTATTCCAAGACGTTGGATCAAGTTCTCGCTTCGATTCCAACAATTCTATTAGAATTTGAAGATGGTATCGAGGTAAGTAAATTGCATTAAGGATAATTACAAAACTACCCCTGAGGTTTGGGGTAATTACAAAAAAAACCCAGAAAAGTTTCAATTTTACAAAAAAGTCCCGGGGTTTGATTCTGTCTTTAATGTGAATGAGCAAATATAACAGTTTTACAAATGTAAAGGGGTTTTTTTGAAATGTTTTTGCTTACGAAGGGGGTAAAATGTAAAAGATAATAAAACCTCAAGGGGATTTTTGTAATTTTCAAAATCCTCGGGTTTTTTTTGTTATTAGCTCAAATAGTTTTTGTAATTATCCCATTGCATTGTGAAGATAATTTTAAATCTTCCAACTTCCTGATTTATGATTTCCTTCATTTCTATCTCAGAAATTATATGATCAAGGGGCGAGAAATTTTTGGATTCACAACACAGGTCCCCTAGGCTGCTTACCTCAGAATATTGCCAAATTCGGAACTGATCAATCGAAGCTAGACGAGCTTGGATGTGTGAGCTCTCACAATCAAGCTTCAAGACTTCTCAACCTGCAACTTCGTGCACTCTCTAAAAAGTTGCAAGGTCAATATCCAGATGCTAATGTCACATACATCGACATTTTCACTATCAAGTCGAATCTCATAGCAAACTATTCCCGATACGGTTAGTATTTACCAAAGTAATATCTCTCAGTTACTTCTCTAAACAAAAAGTAAATAAGTGTTAGTGTACTTACAGGATTTGAGCAGCCCATAATGGCCTGCTGTGGAAATGGAGGTCCACCGCTGAATTATGACAGTCGGATTGCCTGTGGTCAGACTAAAGTTCTGAATGGAAGTTCGGTCACAGCCAAAGGTTGCGATGACAGCACAGAGTACGTGAATTGGGACGGGATTCATTACACTGAGGCTGCAAATCAGTATGTTGCATCACAGATTCTAACAGGAAAATACTCTGATCCACCATTTGCAGACAAGATGCCTTTTCTTCTAAAGCTTAAATTCTAGAGACGCTTTTATCATTCTTTCGGGCTTCTCATATTTTTAGATATGCAATAAAATGAAATTAATTATTGATGAAGGTTGAAATGTCAGGAGATTCTCGTATCCTAAACAATTGATTCTTGGCCTAAGTTGGACTTTGACTATTCCAAGCACCGGCGGACTACCTGATTGTTTCCACTCAAAGTCTTAGGGAGTGTTTGCAATCGCTAAAAAAGTGTTTCTCTGCTTTGGCTACAAAACAATCACATTTTAGTATTTGCAAATGTCAACTTTTTGTTCGCTTCGTTTAATCGGAATTTAAAAGCATGGAGATGTGTGAATTAGATTTGATTCGCTTTTGGTTTGACTTTTACAAACAAATAAGCACTTTTACAACTTTTCACCAAACACTCCCAATTTCGATTCTCAACTTTTGATTCTATTTGTAAATGCAATCAACTTCTAATTCTCAACTACTCTTATACGGTACAATAAATCATTTCTTCAAGTAGAAATATTTGCAAACACTCCCTTAGTCTCATCCCTATTCAACAATTGATGTTAAAAGAGATCTTTACATCACTTTGAATCTGTAATGTACATGAATATTCATGTTTTTGGACTCTTAGGGATGTTTCAAGATGAAAGAGATAAGCATGAAACAATAACAGAAAGCTGGCCAAAATAAAAGAAAAAACTGCGAGTAAAAGAATGTAGAATTAAACAATAGATGATATCAAGAAAGTTTAATTTGTTTCACTGGTCTGTGAAATTAAGCATATTCCATATGAACATTTGTAGAACATTTTATACATTCACTCAACTCTAACAGGAAATAAAATCCCGGATGGATAACTTCATTTCTTGGAGACATAAGCATAGTATTGTGCCATAGGAACAACAAAAGCAATCACTAACAAACCTCCGACTACAAGAGTGAACTGACCCCGTTTCTCGTCTGTCTCTTCTCGGGTTTTGAAGTTAGATTCTCTTTTGTTGTCTTTAGTCTGTGGGCCACCAGGATCAGGAAGGCCGTCTACGGCAGCCACCAGACGTTTGGCAGCACTGTATAATGCTTCATTATACTTTTCCTCCGTAGCTAGGACTGCAAAATTTAAACCAGATTAGCAATCAGACACTATAATATTACTAAGGTATTTACAAACAAACCCTTGAGGTTCGGTTAATTACAAAAAAACTCCAGAGGCTTTTGAAAATCACAAAAGACCCCTCGAGATTTGATTCCATCTTACATTTTCCCCTTTCATAAGTGAAAAAACATTTCAAAAGCCCTCATGGTATGTACAGAAATATTACGGTTACCTTCTTAAATTTAAGACATAATCAAACCTGATGGGGCATTTTGTAATTTTGAAACATCTCAGTTTTTTTTTGCAATTTAGCCCAAACCTCAGTTTCTTTTTTGTAACTATCCCTACAACTAATGAAAACACTGCCAATGGCTCAAACATTAAGCTTTGTACTATCAGACATTTTATTTTGCTAGCTCTTAGAAAAATGATATGTTATCTGAATCAAAATGGCAAAATGGAGTATACCTGGAAGATTCTCTGAGACAGTGGCATCAAGAATAGAATCACCAACAGCTTTGACAAATTCAGGGCCACCTGTGACTGCACCTTCTTTTTGACTGGTAACAAGCACAACTATGCCTTTGTTGTTTCCTTCCTCAACGGTTGGATACCAGCGCTCCAATACTTGGTCAGCGTACTCAAATGCATCTGCTTTGCTCTTCAGACAAAGAACGCGAACAAACTCAGAAAATAATGCCTTTTTCATATGTGACAACCTAATTCTTACATTCTTAAATAGTAGCATAGTGATTTTCTTGTACCCAATAAAAAGAAACTAAATCTTTTCGGGCTTAATCGCGAAATTGGTCCCGTAACTTGAGGAGGCTAGCAATTTTGGTCCTATACATATTTTAGGTCGCAACTTTGATCCTGTAAGATTTTGATTAACTGTAATTTTGATCTCATAAGTTTTAATCTATGCAATTTTGGTCCTACAATCTCTGATTTTGTGTGAATTTGGTCCAAACTGTGTGTTTCAATATTTCATTTGTTCCTGCAATACTATGTCCTTTAGCCAAAATACCCAAAATAATTATGATCATAAGACGGAAACTAGCACGGCAATATATTACAGAATTAATATTGCGAACCCCTTAAAAGGACTTAAATTGCAATCAAGCCAATTGATCCCCTCTTCATTTCTCTTAAATTTCATAAAACATTCCAACTAAAGAGTTTGTTTTACATTAAAATATTGGGATAATTGCATTTTGCCCCACCCCCAAACTATCATGAGTTTTGTACTTTGCCTACTAAACTTCAAAAAATTCTCTTTTGTAAGCCTAACTTTAAACACTTTTGTACTTAACCCGTGGGAGCTGACTTGGACCTATCATGGATGGACATATGTCAACTTTAAACATTTGTTGCTTAATCATGTAATTCATAGGACAAGATATATATTTTCAAAGTTTAATTGGCAAAAAGCAAAAACGCCATAGTTTGGAGGGCAAAGTGTAATTAACCTTAAACTTTCACTAAATTTACACTTACAGTGAGCTTGCGGACAGTGACGATGTTAATGTGGTAGCCTTTTCTGGACTCCAAATCCGACAGCAATCTCTTCAAGTCAGATTTCGTCACGCGGCTAAGCACACCAGCATCGTCAAGAACGTACGATTCTTTAGGAGGGCCATCATTCAGAACATCAAATTCAGACGCCAAAACAGAGTCGGCCAAAATTGGCAAGGAAAAATTGAGGGCCAAAGAAATGGCGAGTGCCGCTAGTCCCTGGTGCACATTATCAAGCCAACTTGTGGGCTTGTAAGAAGATTGTTTAATAGATTGCGAAGGTTGTTTTCTGAGGGCGGCGCAGCAAATGGGTTTAAGCCCAGAACTTGATTTGGGCTGGAGATTGGGAAAAAGAGGAGTCCTGAAAAGAGGGCAAAAAGAACGAGGGGAGAGAATGGTTTCCATAAGAGGGAAAAAGAGTTTAACAGTATTAGAAATTGGATATGGTGGGATGAGTCATGTGAGAAAGAGAACGAAGAATTTTGTCATTGAGGAGTTCCTTTGATTTTGAGTTTTGGTTCTGAGATTTTTGTTTGGTTCATATTTTTTGGGATAGTTTTTGATGATTCATTTTGGATGGTTGGTTGGATTTTGGACTTGGATAATGTCTGTAAGTCATGGATGTAATTTGTAAGTGGGTCTCGGTCAGTTTTGGTATTTTCTTAAAAAAAGTATGGCCATGTATGAATATGTTTTTAAACCCAAATTTCCATTTTTCAAATTTATTCAATGAAGTTTTTAATGGAAATGAAATTATTTTCAATTTTCACTTTTTTGTGGAAAGATTATTTTGGAAACACAACCAAACAAATTTTCACCATAATTACGCAAAAATATGTCAAAATACACTTTAAAAAACATAACCAAACAACTTTTCACTAATACTATGCAAATTTATTTCAAAAATACACTTTAAAAACTATAACCAAACATATTTTCAATTTCAAACATAAAATTCAGATAACAAACCAAACACATTCTCAATCTCACACAAAAACTAATAAAATTTGAAAATTCATTTTCCAACACTACAAACTGGAAATTGAACTTGAAAATACATACATACAAGGCCTATTGTGGCCAGTATATCCGTGTGGAGAAATAATGGGGATAATTCTTTTTCATGAACTAAAACTTTTTAAATACTTATTGGTAAATGGAAAAGTATCATTTCCATCATGGGAGTGTGCAAACACATGTTTTTGGATGAAGTGATTCATCGCCGCAGAAGCCGTCTAATTGAGAATCAGAAGTTGGTAAAGTTGGTAGTGTTTACAAATAAAAGTTGAAAATTAATTAAATTGTATGTAAAAGTCTAACTAGAATAGAAAAACACCTTTCTAATCTCTATTTTTAGATTTTGATTAAAAAAAAAAAGAAGAAGCAAAAGCAGGGGTGCGATTGGATATACTTTCATTTTGAAAATTTCCATTTTGCTAGAGAATAGTAGTGAAAAAAGTTTTGGGAGAAAAAAGATGAATTTTGAGAGTGTGATTGGATGTGAGATGAAAAAGTAATGATGAAAGTTGATTTGATGTGAAAAAGGTAAAATAATGATTGAATGTGATTGGTAGTTAGAAATGTGTGAGTAAATGAATAGTGAAATTTGTGGGATAATGTGTAATAATAATTAGTTTTTTGTGAAAAAATGTGTAGATGTGATTGGTGAAAGAAAAAGTGAGAAAAAGTGAAAGTGAGAGAATAGTATATTTTAAGAAAATTTTCATAAACAATCGCGTGTTTAGTGAAAAAAATTCTAAAAGTAGGAATGAAAATGCATTCTCATTTTCACATCCAATCCTTAGCCTGACATTTTGCTAATACTATTCAAAAGAATGAGCTAAAATGGAGAAATATTTTTTTTAAAGTTTCTGCAAACACCCCCAATGTGTGAAAGAACAATAAGAAAAGAAGCAATCAAACCAATAATTAATTTAAGTAGTAAGCTGGAAATAATAGAATTAGGCCGGCAGGTGCAGGAAGAATCTCAGCACCACATAAACATATAATAACAAGCACAAAGTGCCAAAATTATGCTCATTCTTTTCATTTTTCTCATAGATTTACCTGTTGCAATAAACTCAACACTCTAAATACTCAAAAGGTCAAGAACCATTTGTTTTGCTTGGTCACAATCAATTCTTTAATTCTGGTATGCTTGACTCTGGATTGGAATCGGTTTTTCAGATTAATTAATCCCCATTTGTTTCAGAATATGCTTTGTACCATTTCTTTGTGCAACATTGAGGTGCAAGATGGTTCAACTGCCCATTGCATAAGTAAGCATACTTTATTGTCTCAAGTGAAGTCTGAAACAATCAGTCTTTTGTTCAACTATCAAATTCTCTTTAAAATGTTTTAGGTTGTTTTAATGATATTTTCTGGTATTATTACTTCTCAACTTGGCAAACTTTAAATTTAATTTCAAGAATAAGTTGACTTAGGAAAGTGACACATTTAGATTCCTTCACTTAATCAAAATGTTGGTTTTTAAGATTGATCTGAGCCTGCAAATACTAACCACCCTGCAAAAAAAAAACATTCATCGTGAAAAACTACCAATTTGTATTTTTTCTCATCACATTAACCTTCTCAGCATTCATCACATCCCATGCCCAACAGCAACAATACTCAGCAAATTCAGTTATGCAATGTAATAACTCTGACAAAACAGGACCATCTCCATCTTTTCTATACACCTGCAATAACAAAATCCCTTCTTGCCAAGCTTTCTTGATGTTCAAAACAAAACCTCCTTACATTTCAGTTCCCTCAATTTCAAACCTCACATCCTCGGACCCCTCGGAACTATCTCGAATCAACAACATCTCGATTTCGTCCGTCTTGCCACCCGACACCGATGTTATCATTCCGGTAACCTGTTCCTGCTCAGACAAATACTATCAGGCTAACACGTCCTATGTTTCCAGGCCTGTCGATAACACCTATTTTACAATCGCGAATAATACGTATCAGGGGCTTACCACTTGCAACGCGCTTAAGCGTGAAAATCGGTACGGTGAATTCGACTTATTCCCGGGACTGAAATTGCAAGTGCCACTTAGATGTGCTTGCCCTACGGAAAAACAGGCCGCAAACGGCACCAAGTTTCTGTTAACGTTCTTGGTAACGTGGAACGATACGGTTCCTAAAATAAGCGATAAGTTCAATGTAAGTGCTGAAAGTGTAGCTATAGCCAATGGATTTTCTAATGAAGATCCAATTCTTTATCCCTTCACAACTATTTTGATTCCTCTGCCAACAGAACCTCTATTTTTTCAGACAACCTCCATTTCATATCCAAATATACAACCTCAGAAAAAACATAAAAAAACGTCGTATAAAGGTCTTTATGTTGGGATAGGAATTGGTGCTTTTCTAGCAGTACTTTGCTTTGTCGTTTTCGTGCTCGTCTTTTATTACACGAAAAAGAGAAAAAATCGAATCTTGTTGAAAATCAGACATGAGGAAAAGAAACAAATATCACATGTCCTAGAGAAAGTTGGTGAAACATTGAAGATATACACATATCAAGAACTTGAAGCAGCTACTGATAATTTCAGCCCAC
Organism: Rehmannia glutinosa; assembly: GCA_016081115.2. Taxonomy (NCBI): domain Eukaryota; kingdom Viridiplantae; phylum Streptophyta; class Magnoliopsida; order Lamiales; family Orobanchaceae; genus Rehmannia; species Rehmannia glutinosa. The sequence continues at coordinate 12,623,201 of CM071929.1, read as the reverse complement.
AAAAGAAACTGAGTAATTCGATTTACCATGGAATTATCCGAGGAAAAACGTTAGCTATAAGAAAAACAACCACAGACGTGTCGAAAGAGATCAAAATCCTCGCTAACATCAACCACTTCAATCTGATTAGTCTACGGTTTCTGTCAGCAAGACACGGTTTTTTATCTCGTATATGAGAGTACTTAGAAGAAGGATCTCTCAAAAACTGGCTCCATAAAGAAACCAGTCACCTTGCTCATACCTGGAACGACCGAATTCGTATTGCTTTAGACGTTGCCAATGGGCTCGATTATCTCCACAACTTCACTTTTCCAGCATACGTGCACAAAAACATCAGCAGCCGCAATATTCTACTCAACAGGGACCTGAGAGCAAAGATTGCAAATTTCAGTCTTGCAAGAGAAAATGGGAATACGAATACTAGCCGTGTTGTTGGAGAGAAAGGTTACATGGCGCCAGTATATACAAGATGGGAAGGTGACGCCTAAAATCGACGTTTATGCACTTGGTGTTATTCTATTGGAACTGATTACAGGGAGAGAAGCTGTCCTTTTTCGCGGTGGTGAAGAAGTTCTTTTGTCCGAAACGGTGGTTTCTGCCATGGATGGAACTGAAATTGCTGAGCTGATTGATCCTCGTCTACAAGTAATGCATCCGCTCGGTTATATTATCGATCATACTGAACTTGCGTTGCGTTTGCTGAAGCTAAGTGTGGCATGCTTGGCTAAGGAACCTGTGAATAGATTAAGCATGGCTGAGGTGGTTTCAGCTTTGACGAAAATCCAGCTAGATGTTTATAATTCTCAAAACCTATATACTGAATAGGATTATATTTGAGGATTAAATGTTTGTAACTTATTTTCCAATGTTTGTATCTTGTTTATACATTGAGGAGATGCTCATACATTAGAAATATATGAAAGGCAACAGGAGAGTTTGGAATGCCTTTTTTAATCTTCTACAACAATTTTTGTCTCCATAACCTCACAGTTTTTTACACTGCATAACCATTATTTATGAACTATTAATGCAAAATTGGAATATGGAAAGAGTATGTTGGATTTTTGGCTATACTTTTTTAGCCATTTTTGAATTCAATTGTGACACTGTCCTTTTTCCTTTCTCGGGACCGAGAATCATTTCCCGGTATCAAGACCCATTTTTTGAAAAATGGCTAGTATCTCATCAAAACATACAAGCAGGGTATTTTTTTTTTTCTTTACCAAAGCGAAAGATTTTATTGCAAAAGCAAACTCACACAAACTTACAAACAATGTCCACCGGCACAAAGCCACCTTGCACATACGAAAGCAAGGGGAACTCAACGCACTCAACAAAACACAAACTAAAACAACCCCTAAGGAGGACTAGAGCACTCCCAAAAGGAGACTCAAACATCAAAACCCGTGACCCAGGCACGAGCAACCACCACAAACTACAAATCAAACACGACTTGCCTATGAGCTTCGCCCTTCAACCGGAAAACAAAAAGTACAAAACCACAACAACAAAACAACAAAAAAAACGACAACACAAAAAGCTAATCTATCTAAGACTGGGCAAGACCCGAACAAGAAGCCTCTCCCCTCTCAATCTACCGCCATCGCCGCCCATCACCGCAACCACCACCGAGCCATGGTCTGACCACCACGGCCCGCCTCCTCGAGATTCTCCCAAAGTCCAGGATCGAACATAAGCATCAAGGACCAGCCAAATCTAGCGAGAAAAAAAAACACCGCGGGGCAATATAAGCTAGGCCAGGCGACTAGGCGTTGCCGACCCGGCCGTGTGGCCGCCCGTTCTTGCCGGCAAGATGATGGTGGGGATGGGGGAGAGTTTAGAAGATGAAAGGGAGAGAGAAGATTAATGGAGGTTTTGTGCTCTTTTTAGAGAGGCGAGAGAGAAGACGGTAGAGAGAGAGAAACCCTAATTAATACAAGCGAGGACATGACCAGTGAGTTTTTAGTCAAAATGCCTGAAAAAACATCTTTTTGAAAAATAAGACTCTTTTTCACTTTCAAACATAAATGGCCAATTTGGCCTATTATCACAAATAAAAATTATTTTTTATATAACTCTAGGGGACTAGGATCAAAATCCAGGTATTCAAATTTAGTTTGTACATAAATGTCATACCCATAATTTTCCTTGATGTAGTATGAACAAGTATTTTTGACATTGGATATATGTGGTTCTCAAAGTCCAAATACATGGCTTATTTTTCTTTCCTTTAAGTCTCAGCTTCTATACTGTGGCCTATAAGTTGCAAACTTCTATAATTTGATCCATGAATCCAACCTGAAGAGCCAACATATACAAATGCAGAGCAAGAAATCAGCAACAATGTTAACACGGGAAATTCCCAGTGAGCCGAATGTGATCAAGAGTACTCTTCAAGCCATACTTGAGCACGGCTTTGTTTCCTTCCCTAAAACCATCTCCATACGCCGTAGAAGAGTCTGATTCTATCTGGTGTTTGAAAAAATCACCAAGTTTTTTCGAATTCAGACCGTTTCCCCTTCTTTGAAGATCCAGACGATGATGATGATGCCGTTGAGGAGGAGGCAGAAGACGACGATGATGATGAAGTCGAAGCCATATTACTACCAGAACCAGCAACAATTTCAGAATCCAACCACATATGAGCTAGCACTTGGCAGATACCTTCTTCCACATCTGGACTTAGATTAGGGTAACCTGAAAAGCAACTCGGTTGATAACTCGGTTTTGGCATACCCTCTTGATATGCGTTTCTATTTTACAATATATATAGGGGTAATTACAACAAATCCGCTAAGATTCGGTCGAATTATAAAAAATCCAGAGGTTTTTAAAAATTGCAAAAAACCAGTTGAGGTTTGATTCTGTTTTACATTTTTCCACTTTATTAGCAAAAAAATATTTCAAAATCCCCCCTCTTATTTATAAAAATATTACAATTAACCCCTTAATTTTGACACTGAATCAAATCTCAGGGGTACTTTTTGTAATTTTGAAAGTTATCTAGGTTTCTTTGTAATTAGGTCAAACCTCAAGGGCTCTTTTTGAAATTATCCCTGTATATATGTATATATACAACAAAACATCTATCTTTCAAAATTACAAATACCCTTCTGATATTTGCTTCTATTTACAAGTTGCGCCCTCAAGGGAGGGGTATTTGTTAAGTAAAACAAAATTTGCAACACCTTAAAAGGGTATTTGTAACTCTGGAAGATAACTATATCTTTTGTAGTTAACCTAAAACTCAGGTGTAGTTTTGTAATTTAACCCTTACCTTTAAGTCGTAGCCAGGCATGCATCATCTCGTGAGCCAGAATTGACCCGGTCAATAACCTATCGACAAAGGTTGTTTATTGTGAACATGGAAGTGCAGAAAAATTAAGTACAGACACAAGTACAAGAGAAACAAAGCTTACCTAGGTAGACCATACAAAATAAGAATTGCTGTTACTTCACATTGTCGGACAAGCTTATAAGGCTCGGTAAACATGTCTAATATCCGATATCCTCCTATTCTCGGTCGCCTCAATATCTGGAACGATAACTAAAACTCAAATCTTGCAACATTATTTTAATCAGTCCATATTTCTTATGCTCTAGGAAGACACCCATACCGTGCTAACAGTTTGCTCTTCCGACAGGCAAAGTCCTCTAGTCTCAGGCATGTGGTGATGACCCTGCCAACAGATTTAATATCACAAAAATAAGCGAGATTATACAATGTTAGCAAAATTACGTCGTTTATAGAGAATAAAGTCTACATTTTTCTCTCCTTCCATTGCTTCATTAAGTGCTTGTCTCTCAACCAAGAGTAATGGGACCTGCTGCTCCACCTTCATGTTTAAACCTTCGTAAAACTCTTGTATTTCGAGGTAAAGAGGTTGACACTCATGGGTATCCATTATTGAAGAGTCGAGGCATTCCAGACAGAGCTTTCTTCCATCGTCAAGAATTAAATATCTGGCATCTACAGGCTGCATTGATGAGAAAGATTCAGATTATTCCATGACATCAAGTAGGTAAACAACAGTAGGGATAATTACGACAATGTACCCTTGAGGTTTGACCTAATTACATAAAAACCTAGCTAACTTTCAAAATCACAAAAAGTACCAACGTTTGATTCAAGTGTTAAAATTTAGAGGTAAGCTGTAATATTTTCATAAATATGAGGGGGGATTGAAATGCTTTTTTACTTATGAAGGGGTAAATGATAGACAAAATAAAACCTCAAGGGTATTTTCGTAATTTTGAAAGTTAGCTGGGTTTTTTTGTAATTAAGTTAACCAGGGTACTTTTTTTGTAATTAACCCACAATAGTATCCTATTTTGATAAATTTGTTTTCGGGTTTTCTTTCTATTTAGAAAGGGGAATATGTTTCCCGCGCTTACCTCCATTCTTTCACAGCTGCAACAACGAGGTGTTCCATCATTTTCGTGTGCAGGGCAGTACTTTTGATGCCAGAAAGGATGTGCTCTGTACTCAATAAGTCCAGCAGCATTCGTCGGGATCTACATAAAATGGAAAAATGAGAAAACAAGTACTAGTAAACTACTATGTATTAAATTTGAATGCTTTGCAAAATTGAAAGCTAACAAGCAAATCCCAAAAATATGTTGCTGTATAATAAGGTGTTGCGTAATGGAAGTTAAGACACTTACGAAGTTTTTGCAAACATCACATTTGGGGTGATGCAGGTCCTTATAGCAAGATTTATGGTAAGGGCGGTTATCAGACATCGAAAACTGAAACGAATTTAAGAAGGAAGTTAGTTCACAAAATTACTGATTTAACTCAAGTATTGTAAATAAATACAATGATCAATTAAGTACCTCATAATCAGAAATTGGTTGATTGCAAGCATGACAACGAAAACATTCCGGATGCCAAACAGCTCCCATGCAGCTCAAATATCTTCCATGGCCTATTTCACTATTGCAACCAGCACAGACTCTACAAAGAAAACTAATGTCAGGTCCAAGAGACATACATAAGAGTGATGTTTCTCAGTCATATAAGTTAGGGATAATTACAAAAATACCCCTGAAGTTTTGGGTAATTACAAGAAAACCCAGAGAAGTTTCACAAATACAAAAATCTCCCTAAGGTTTGATTCTGCCTTAAATGTAAGGAGATAACTATAAAAAATTTACAAATATAAAGGGGGTGTCTGAAATGTTTTTGCTTACGAAGGGGTAAAGTGTAATACAAAATCAAACCTCAAGGGGATTTTTTGTAAGTTTCAAAAATCTCTGGGTGTTTATATTAAATATGGATTGAAAAAAGTAAGAATGATACTATCTATTGCCAATTCCATCATTTAACTTCAGCTATCAGATCCTACTTGGGCAAGTTACACCCTTGAGGACTATGTTTTCACCAATCACTCGATAGATTAACAAATTTCTACAATAGACATTTGATCGATAAATTTAAAATCACTAAAGTTCATTTGAAACAGAGAGAGAGCTGAAAATATAATTCCACACAAGAAGATCCATTACCTGTGTCCTGAAGGATAATGGAATGGATAAGGTGGTAAGAAACTTCCATAATCATATCGAGGTGGAGGGGTTCGAGATGGAGGCGATCGAGGTGGAGACCCTATGTTCCAACTTTCTTGAATAGCCTTAGCAAGCAGTTCATCTTCTTGCAACAAAGACTCGTTATCTGATATAAATTACGAGTTCGGGTAAATTAGAAAGCTCTCCCTATATCCAATCCTTAATTAAAGAAAAACTTTCAAACACTAGGTGCTTCTTCATTCCAATACATTAGACTGCACATACATCCGAGACGTAACAAAAAAATACATCACAATTTTTATTAATTATTTTCCATTTTTCTCTTCATATTCCCATAGCCATAAATATCACAGGAGAAGCTCAAAGACGGGAAAACAAAGAAGTTGAAACAATCTACCATTTGGGTATGAATCCTCAGCGACAAAATCTTGCAGCCTCTCGACTTACCTACTACTTTTTCCCTTTCTCATCGTCTTCAGCAATGGAAAGTGCAATTGCTCTATCGAGTTCTTCTTTGTCAAAATCTGACATTTGATCCTACATTTAAGACACAACATAAACGGATGACCAATCAGACGATGTAAAGGTCTCATAGATATGCAAGATTAGTAGCAGAGGGATGATTACCACTGAAGTAATAGGTCCTTCCCAAATTGTATCATCTTCATATTTCCCATGATATTGCCCTTTCGAGATTCTGTGACTTGAACCTCTTAGAATCTTGGTTAGCCAACCCATAATGCAAATTGCTATTTTCTTCGGGGTCGGCAATTATATCCTGCAGATCGACAAACAATCATGAAAATTTCTAAGGGGAAAATCTTTCATATCAAAATTTATAACGAAGTTCAGTGTCATTCGGGGAAAGAAATTTCTTCTGTTTGGCAATTTCTCAAGCACCTTACATGCAATTCAGAAGAAACCAAAAGAAAGGAATCAAGATTGTGTTAGAAACTGGAGAGCATATAACAATATGAAATCATATACACAATATTTCTTATTTATAGGTGCTACACAAATAAGTACATGTATCACTCATTTAAATACAAACATTCATTACTATCCAAACTTTTATGCATTTTTCAGAAGACTCATTCATGTATAGGAACTTCTACAATTTCTCTAGATTAATCCAAACAATGAATTCAATTAATTTAATTATTCAACAGATTGTTTGAATCTGAACAAAGATAAAACAATCAACCTAAGTCAAACCAAATTCTCCTCTGTTAGCAATTGATTAACTGTAACTGAAATTCCAAAAATCAAGCACCAAAAACACCTAAATTCCTCAAAAGGGCTCTCTTAATATAATCATCCAACATGAAAAAATTGTTCATTAACAGCAAGAATGAAATTGGAGAACAAAAAAAGAAAGGAAAAATGGAACAAGAATAAAAGTTAAAGAAAGTAAATCAAGTGTCAGAATTTTTTACCCCAAACAGATGAAAAATCTGCAGATATTGAAGGAATCTGATGAAGCCCAGATCAGACAAGGCATCAGATTTAGCAGATGAAAGCATAGTCACCAACAATATTTAGAAGAGATGACAGAAAAGATATTCCATTTCCCCACATATCACTCAGTACACCTGACAAATCAAAACCAATGTAAGAATCATTTTCTCCTTCACTATAATTAGAAGAATATTCAAGCTGAAAGAAAGAACAAAAGTGGACAAAAAAAATGCTACTTGAATTCTAAGCAAACATAGGCCAAAAAGATGGATGGGGGGTTATTACTTATTTCCATCCACTAAAGTTTGGAGCTTTGCCACTCACTTGTATTTTTAAGTTTGAATTTTTTGCCAAATGTACTTTCTAATATTAAAGGAGTAATTACAAAAACACCCCTGAGGTTCAGACTAATTACAAAAAATATCTAAAGATTTTTGAAAATTATAAAAAAAACCCTTGACGTTCGATCCGTCCTACAATTTCTCATCTTCATAAAAAAAATTTCAAAAACCGGTGATATTTTAAAAATATTACAATTATCCCCCTAAAATTTAGAACATAATCAAACATGAAATTTGTTTTTTTTGAATGTTGAAACATCTCTAGGTTCTTTGTAATTAGCCCAAACTCCATTATTAAATTAAAAAATTATATGATTACAATTAAGTTTACATATGACAACAGCATAAATTTTTTAAAATAAATTTTACTAGAATATGTGCTCTATAATATTACAAGGAAGATATTTACTAAAGATGAGGTAGATGCAATAAATGAGCCTAACTTTTTTTTTGTTTGATCGAAACTATTTGGGAAATGATTGGAAATAGCCTAGTTTTAAACTACATATACACAAATATGGCCTTACTTATTCAAAAGTTTCAAAAATGGTCTTCTTATTTGATAAAACCTCAAAATACCCCTTATATTGAATTAAAGGGAAACTAATAGTTTTTAAAGGTTTTAGGGGCCACTTAAAAAAATGGTATCGGGCCAGGTTTATTAAGAACTTTTAGTTAAATTTATTATATTTATGTAATTAACAATTGGTGAGGAGAAATTACTCGAGATTATGGATCCGGACTATGTCCGAGATGTACCCCTACGAGGAGATATCGTCAAATTTTGACGATGTATGCCAAGAACACCTTGACCAGGTTTCATATTGGGAATACCAACATGAAGAAAAGGAACAGGCGAGGAGCCGAAGCGGGAAACCTTAAGCGCAATGCAAAATGCGAGCGGAATATTATAGCGATTATGGATCTTAACGGATTTCTATATGTTCAACATGAACTTCAAGATACGGTTCATGAAAATTCCCATCGAGAACAATGATTCACGATGGTGGACCCAGGAGTGGAACGAGATACTTCCGAGATAAATCTAAGATCTCAGAAGATCTTAGAGAAATCGAAGACGGTGCGAATTATGGCAATCGCCATATTCATTTACAAAGACAAGTTCATCGGATCGAGAACAGGATGGAGAGCGATGGTGAAATATCGAAGGAAACTCTTGAACTCCTTCATGATATTGAAACGAGTCAAAAACCGGAGGACGAGGCCAAGTTCATCATCGGGAGGAAGGAAACATATTGATTTTGGGGCGGTACCTATCTACATCAAAAAAGGAAACCAATAGAAGTTATACGAAAGATGAGATGAGGAAAAGCTCATTGCTTTAATAAAAGGAAAATCCATCAAAAATTAAAAAGGATGGATATTGAAAAGATGAATCTTAAAGATCTACATGACTGGAGAATCCTTTGCGGGATTAGGTATTGTAGATTTAAAGATGAACGCAGTGAGAAACTTGACTTTGGTTACCTATGACCCATGAGTAGACCAATTCCACCACCGCCACCGATTAATCCTAACGTCGAAGAAAGCACGGGTTCGCATCATGGAGCTCGGGGACGAGAGGATGCCACATCTTTGGAGATTTCTCGTCGGGAGTGATCCACTTTCGAGGAACAGGAGGTGAAACCCTCTTTGCGGGAACTAGACAACCTACCTAGGAAAGGTGAATGTTTATCGACGCCTTATGGAAGATCGCACCTCGACCCAATACATCCATATGGGTTGGTGTTAAATCTGGACATCGATTTTAAAAGCAGAAGAAGTTCTCATTGATGAATGGGCTTGGTATGAGAATTTCGTCGAGAACCCTCGATCTTACAAAGGATTCATTCATTTTACTCCTTGAAATGAGTCTTGAAGGATCGGTGAAGATTGCTGGGATATGACCGAAAAGTTCGGTCACATCGAGGGGAATCACTTAAAGGAATTGTCGATGGTATGGCAAAACTATTCAAAATCCAGTTCATCGGCCACGAGGTTATTTCGAGGATTAGAGGATGAAAAAGAAGAAATATAAACAAGCCCTCTATATCCTTGAGTTATTGGATATTTGTCATATTGATGAATATATCAAGTTGTTCACGAATACAAGTGGAAATCAAGATTGAGGAAAAAGAAGCTGCACAGACTATTCTTTGCAAGATTCCGAGTCCCTGGAGAGAAATGCTTATCGGGGAATACAAGGTGGTGGAGTGAAGTAGAAAGCGTGGCGAGAGAAAAATGTCTTTCCTAAAGGCCAAGTTATCTGAATGGTGCTATCAAGCAGCTCTGCACAGGAATTACAAGAGATTAAGAGGAATTAACAAATCAGTTCCTCTATGTTGCATGGATAATGATATCCCAACAGTTGTGGGAGGTCAACCAAGGCGGCACAAGAAGAAGGAGCGAAGCCATCCATACCGTCGAGGAAGTAGCAGCAAAAGAAGTAGGTCTTCATGGAGACCTAGAAGGTTTTGGTCAAAACAAAAAGCTCGAAGTTACAAAACGGGACAGAGACCAGCACCAAGCAGGAGTAGAGCTTCATCATCGGGTTCTAATCAAGCAAGTACTAGCAGAAATCCAGGAAAAAGAACTTTCAGGTGGGCTCACACCAGAGCAAATGAAAGTTTCAAAGACTGTAATTGCTGGACATGCGGAGCAAGAGGACATATTTATTTGATTGTCGGAAAACCGAAACGAGGAGTCGACAGTTCGAGGCTACACGAAATTGAGGAAGTGTCTATTATCAAGATCTTATACGGGTGTATCAATTTGAGGATATTTCCTCGGATGAAAGCATCTATGAAGAAGAAATCTATTCGGACGATGGAAGTGACTCGGCTCGAGAATCGGAGTGAAGAAGAAATTCTTCAATGACGATCGAGAGAGGATATGTCGATTCCTCTCTCTCACGGCTGATTTCTCATAAGACTCTTATGAGAATTATGAAGGAAGATCCAAAGCTTCAAGTCATGATGGATTTACGATCGGAGCTATGGAAAAAGCATTGGATAAAATTGGGTTTCGTAATAGAAAACACCAAATTATCCACGGGGTAACAACCGGAGAATTGGCCATTCCGATGGAGTTTCACAGGGGAACGATCGAGATGCGGTTGGTCCCTATTAGAGAAATACAAGAGATCAAAAGCAAAGTTAAAGAGAAGTTGCAAATACACTCTCATGGATTCATATCGGAGCTATAAGAGTAATTATTAAAGCAACATTCAAAGAAGGAATAGATTCGCCTCTCAATCTTGCTATTTTTGACAAGCGAATCTCGCATCTCAAGGATTTATGCCTTGGAGCGATTCTGAGTGAAATTTGTATGCGAGGAAATTGGCATTTAATGTCTATCCTAGAATTGCATACAATTTGGGAGATCGAGACTTGATGGTAGAGTCCTAACCCTTCATCAAGATTTCAAAAGAGTCGATTTGATGAAAAAAAGGAAAAAAGGCCTTACTCGATCACATACAAGATTTCTATGCTCTCTCGAATACTCATCATTAAGTATTCTTGAGAAAGGAATTTATTGAAGTCCCAAGAATCTTTGAGGACTTTGCCAGGGTGGTGTTAGAAATCATTGAATCTCCAACTATTAAGGAGATTGATATGATAATTCAAGATCAACTTGAGTCTTCAACAAAAGTCGGAGTCTCGAGTTGAACTAGAAGGATGTCTTTCGGCAAAGACGAGAATGGTGAGAGTAGCGGCCGTTGGGAAGAAAGGAGACCAAATGCGATTCAAGCGCATCCCGATGTTTTTAAAACAGCCCGAGAGAAGAAATGTCGAAAAAGGATGGCGAGAGGTTGAAGTAATATTCGACATCACTCAAAAGGATAACATTTTTCCTTGTGATGTTCTATATTATCTCCAACAACCAATCGTTGGAAGGTATCAAGAAAGCACGAAGATAGGAGAAATTGAGCTTACTATCACAGGAGTTGCGGGAAAGATTCGGAACAATTAACATCGGGAATTGAAATTCTCGAGGATCATAAACCTTGGGAAAGATTACAAGACGGAATGGAGTTCACAGTGGCTAATAAAAGATATAGAATCGAGATGACCACTAGTCCATTCTCCATATACATTTCTATTGGAATGTTATATGTTGAATATCTGGTGAGTATTTCGCCGCTATATTGATTCAGTCTTAGGAATATGTCTTTGCAAAAGCGGAAGTTTTCTAAAGACATTGGAGAAGATTTACCGGCTATTGCGGGAAGAGATTTCTCTAAAAGGATTCTTATCCTTAATCGAGGAATTAAACAAGCGAGAAATCATGATCGGAGCGCGGTGGTACCCGTGGCACAAAGTGAAGATGCCACCAATCTATTTCCATGATACAGTGCGAGATATTTTGCTAGGAAACAATTTCCTACAAACATTCAAGCGGTTTACACAGGAGAATGAGGCGAGAAGACTTATTTTCACAACATTGTGTGATCATAAGATTATTGTCGAGAGATGCGAGAAGCATTTTCTGAGAAAAATGCCTATTATTTTTCGCGGCAAAGCGTGGTGATGAAGCCAAACCGCCCAATCCAAAAATGGCGGATCGAAGAAAATTTGGTGAAGCATTATTATCCTATGACAATTTGGTTCGATTCAAAAGGATCAAAAATATGGGATAACAACTTGTATTCATTAAGTCTAGTACAAGGTGAAGAACGAGTTACTCGAAGTCATTGCGGAATTATGGATGAGTCTTATGGAGAATCCACGAGTGATGTGACCATTGAGGAACAAATAACACTCGAGGATATCGAGAATAAGATCCAAAGGAATTATAATGAAGATCCTTTGGCATGGTGGGACAAGAAACGAGCTCAAAGCATCACAGAAGGTTAAGCCGGGAAAGGAGTACGAGTTCGTAAGATTCAAACCAATCCTTATGAACCGGGAGGATCGTAAGGATATGCGAAAAATACTTAAGGAACATCTTGACCTTAAGTTAATTTCACCAGGAGTTTCTCCATACATAGGGATGGCAGCAGGCGGGTGCAGGCGGGTTTGGCCAAACCGGGACCCGCCCGCCAAGAAAAAGTGAGACCCGAGACCCGCCCCGCCCCGCCTCAAGACCCGCCCCACCCCGCCCGCTTCAAAATCCGACGGGCGGGTCTAAACCCGTTTAACCCGCCAACACCGCAACTTTCGAGTCAGGTGAGTTCTCCAAAAGCTCAAATCCAATTTTTTAAAACATTAATTTTAGCCAACATTCAAAGAAAGAGATACAAGACAAATTTAAAAATTGCCACAAAATTAATTAAACTTTATCGAAATAAACAATTTTCGGTTTGCGATGGGTTAGATAGTAGATTCATTAACAATACATGTGCATAAAATTGACCAATAATTAAACGGAAGCGACAAAAAATACAAATTACAAAATTAATTAAACTAAATGATGGATAGTGAAGATGTAAACCAAAATCATTATCTAATTATTAAAGCGGCCTTGGAAAATTGGGGGAACCCGTGGTCCACAAGGATGTTAGAAAAAGTTGACGAAGAAGACTTGTTGTGGGTCGCTCTTGTCTGGACTGGAAGCTCGGGACTCAAGAGAGAGGCTCTGGGAGTGAACGCTCGAGGAAGAAAGATCAAAGAGAAAGTCGAGAGAAATGAGAAAAAGTTGTGTTGAACTAGTATGAACTCAAGTGGGTCATCTAAAATTAGGGGAAACAAATATTAATAAATAAACTATTATTAATTTAGCATATGTAGCGGGCGGGTCGGGGCGGGTCCAATGGACCCGCTACCGCCGGACCCGGCCGGTCCAAAAACTAAACCCGTTACCGCCCAGACCCGGCGTGGGCGGGTTCATGACGAGTACAGGCGAGAAGCGGGTTTGTTATGGTCGGGTTTGAACCCGCCCCATTGCCATCCCTATCCATACAAAGATCCAGGGTTCTTAGTCGAAACCATGGAGAGATCAAAAGAGGAAAGCGAGACTTGTTATTAATTACAAGGAATTAATAACATTTTGGAGTTCGACGGATACTATATCCCAAGCAGAGAACATCACGGTTAATCGTATCAAAGGTGCAAGATATTCTCAAAGTTCGATTGCAAATGGATTTTACAGATTAAGATGGATGAAGAAAGCAAGAAGTTCACGGCTTTCTCTACACCACAAGGACACTATATTTGGAACGTGATGCCTATGGGATTGGCTAACGCACCCCGGATATATCAAAGGAAGATGGATAATCTCTTCAAAGATTATTTCGAGTTTCATGTTTGTGTATATCGATGACATTCTAATCGCATCAAAAGAACATGAAGGAGCATCTCAAACATTTGGAAATATTTTCGGATGTTTGTCGAGAGAAGGATTAGTGCTTTCGGAAAAGAAGGCAAAGTGGTTGCAACAAGACAGATTGAATTCCTAGGAATTGAGATCGACGAACGGAATCATCCTACAAAGTCATATTGTAGAAAAAGATATCTGAGGATTTTCGGATACATTAAAAAAAAAGACTTGAGTTTTCTTGGAGTTGTCAATTTTTTGGAATGTTCATAAACAATCTAGACATTAGGAAGGTGTTTAGCCCATTGCTTAAAAAAGATGCGAGATTCAAATGGGAGAATGAACATCAAGGAATCAAGCAACTTAAGGAAGTTTGCAAAAACCTTCCGAAACTTGCAATTCCACGAGGATGAAGATGAACTGTTCTTTATACGAGATGCTGATTGATTATTGGTGGGCATCGATCTTGATAAGTGTGAATTTTACATGTGTTTCGATGTGTATTTCGAGCTATAATGATAAGTAAACATGCATATACTCGCGTTAAATGTTACATATTCACTCCTTGTGGAAAAGATATTACACTTTGCTTATTTTGTAGGAATTTCATGATATTTGAAGCTAATTGAATAAGAATATGAGAAAGCAAAGTAGAAACGCGGAGAATTGAGTGGATATACGAAACATGAAGCCTAAAAAAAGCGAAAGTTGAGCGTTCACGGAAGAAACAGGGGCACACGGGTTAGGCGTGCCTCAAGCCACCACCCGTGCACCCCTGTCTAAGGTTGATTGAAGCTGACATGGCGCACGGGTAGCCCGTGCATGGGCGCACCACCCGTGCGCCCTGAAGAGTCGAGGATATCTCACCAGGGGTGGCGCACGGGTAGGCCGTGCTCCGACGCACCACCCGTGCGCCCTACGAGAGAGTTGGGGTATTCCGGGGTGGCGCACGGGTAACCCGTGCGTCTGTAGCTGGAATCCCATAATCAAGTAAACATTAAGCCCTAAACATGATGGGGAGTATAAAAAGGCTTTTTGGGGCGCACACAGGGGGATTCTGGCATTTTTTGGGATCTACAACACAAGACAAGAGTCAACTCTTGGAAGGAGACATCAAGGAGATAACGGGTTTCATCGGAGCTTGAAGAACGGAGATACATCGAGAGATTGTCGGCGTTCCTAAGTTTTCTTGCTTCTCTTTTAGTTTCACTCTTTTAGTTTCATTTGTAATGACTTTGAACACTTTGTGTGTAAGTTGTTTAATCATGTGTAGCTAAACTCTTGTGATTTTAGGGTTTTGGAAGTAGATTAATGAACTCTTATTGAATGTTTTAATCTTAGTTGAAGTTATTGTCTTGAAGCCTATTTGAGTACTTTGTTCTTATTCTTGTTTTATCACTTGGCCAATGATTTAACTTGTTTGATATATTGATTCATAATTCGAGAGATGAGTTTCAATATTAGATCTTGAGTACTTGACATGAATATTTGCATGAATCGAGAGGTTTGCGAATATTGTGAGGACATTTGATCTTTGATGCTTTTGGGAGTTGTGTATCTATTGTTGAGTAGAGATGCTAGCATGGATATTTCAATCTACGTTTTATATACATCTCGAGAGGGGATAAAATAGCTTTGTGATCGTCTTATAGGAATATTGATAATAACCTTGGCTTTGATTTAATCGGACAACAAGAGGATTATTAATCAAAACCTTAACTCGGAAATCCATTTCATCATCTTGATACTTCTTTCATTTGTGTTATCTTATTTTCGTGTTTTAGTGATTTAAATTGTCTTAATCTCAAAACAACAACCATCAAATATTGATCGTCTAAATAAAAGTAAAACTATCTTGGTTCAATACTTAGCCTTTATTGATTTATTAGTCTCCGTGGATACGACCTTGCTACCCTATTCGATAACGAACACCGTACACTTTGCGGTGAAGCTAAAAATATAGACGAACAAGTTTTTAGCGCGCGTTGCGGGGACTAATACAATTTTGGTGCTAATATTGCGATAGATAAATTATTCTTAATTTAGACATTTTTTCTTTATTATTTATTTTTTTTTTTTGTGTGACTTGAATTCCACATTATTTGACTTGTTTCTTCTAGTTTGGTCCGGGTAGTGTATGAACACGCGCTCCAAGCGGGGGACTTAATACCGCTCATACCAGGAAGTTGAGGCTTTCGCGATGAGGAGAATCGATCTTACTACTAGGCGAGCTGAAAGACAACACAATCCGATAATGGGGATATGAATGAGTTACCAATACCGCCAAACAATGGTGGAAACGAGTTACCGATACGGTTCAAGAAGCAAGCCATTCGTGATTACTTTCGACCACAAATGAATCGTAATTACGGTGGTATTGCCCATATTCCCATCAATGCCAACAACTTCGAGCTCAAACCGGCACTAATCAATATGGTGCAAGAATCGATTTGGGGTTTGCAACGAGAGAAGATCCTAACTCTCACCTTGCCCATTTTATCCAAATATGCAATACGATCAAGATGAGCGGAGTCTCGGATGACGCCATAAGATTGCGCCTATTCCCATTCTCTTTACGGGATAAGGTGAGAAATTGGTTGGGTACTTTGACGAGGAAGTGTGA
Organism: Rehmannia glutinosa; assembly: GCA_016081115.2. Taxonomy (NCBI): domain Eukaryota; kingdom Viridiplantae; phylum Streptophyta; class Magnoliopsida; order Lamiales; family Orobanchaceae; genus Rehmannia; species Rehmannia glutinosa. The sequence goes on along the minus strand of CM071929.1, from coordinate 12,606,995 downwards.
GCACTTGGGATGATTTGAGCCAAAAGTTTTTGTTTAAATTCTTTCCACCAAGCAAAACTTTGCGGCTCAAAAGTGAGATCACTCAATTCCGACAATTTGACTCCGAGCCTTTGCGAGGCTTGGGAAAGATTTAGGGATTTGTTAAGAAGATGTCCACAACACGGCTTTCCGGGAGGATCATGATTATGTTTCTTTTACAATGGTCTAATGGGGCAAACAAGGGCCTTTGTTGATGCCGCAATGAGGAGGAGCTTTGTTGGCAAGGTTTCCACAAGATGCCTTAAATCTTCTTGAGAAATGGCCATGAACAGATTACCAATGGCCATCCGAAAGATCCAATGTACAACGAGTAGCGAAATCTGGGTGAATTAGACCCTATCAAAACATTGTCGGCACAAGTAAGCGGCTTTGACAACTCAATTGAATGTATTTACGAAGGGCGAGGAAGCGGTCACGAGCACGGGTAGTGAAGCTCTTCTATATCCGATGGAAGAGATAAGTTATGTGAATAACCAGGAATTTCAAAGCAATTTAGGAATAATTCAAACCCAACGCACTACCATCCAGGGTTGAGAAATCATGAAAATTTTTCCTATGCAAATACAAAGAATGTGTTACAACCTCCACCGGGATTCAATGCTTCAGTGGAAGCGGTAATGGAGAAGGCAAATCGTCGTTGGAAGATATACTCACCTCTTTCATAAATCAATCTAGTGCTTTCATGAATGAGAGCGAGGAGCGCCTTTCGATAAGCAAGACCTTAGGATGGATAAGTTAGAACAACAAGTGGCAAGCTCAATAAAGAAACGGAAACTCAAATCGGTCAATTGGCTGCAATTGTGGGGAGTCAACATCAAAAGGGTCAATTTCAAGCAACACAGAGGTCAACCCGAGGGAACATTGCAATGCCATCCATGTGTGGGGTGGAAAAGAGAATGAAGAGTCGAAAATGTTGATATTGGTGTGACGTCGAGTCACGCACGACCCGTATATCAATGCACGACCAGGGCGTGTGTGATGCGAACCTACCATTCAAATTCAGGAAATGACAGAAACGAAGCCCAAGGCAATATGAAAGTTAAAGGAGGAAGCGAAGCAACAAATAGATAAAAAAAAAAGAGCCAAGAAACGTGAATCGTATCTAACTCTAATTTGTTGAAATATAATATTCCTCTTCCCTTTCCCGATTGTTTCACAAGACTAATCTGAATAATCAATTTGCTAAATTTGTGGGCATGTTTAAAAATTGCACATTAACGTTCCTTTTGCGAAAGCAATGAAACAGATGCCAAATTATGCGAAGTTTTTAGGGGAAGCGATGTCCAACAAGAACAAATGGGCGGAGAATGGGATTGTAAACTTGACGGAAGAATGTAGCGCACTCATACAAAGGAAAATACAAAATTTGAAAGATCAGGGGAGTTTCACTATCCCTTGTACAATAGGCGATATTTTGATAATGTACTTTGTGATCTAGGATCTAGTATTAATTTGATGCGGCTGTCCGTTCTCATGAAGCTTGGACTCGGAGAAGTGAGACCATCCACGGTCACCCTACAACTCGCGGATAGATCACTCGTATATCCAACGGGATACTAGAAGATGTGCTCATAAAAGTCGATAAATTCATATTCCCCGTGGATTTTCTAGTCTTTAGATATGAATGAGGATTGTGACACCCCTCTTATACTTGGGCGTCCATTTTTGGCAACCAGCGGAAGCACTAATAGATGTTAAGAAAGGGGTGCTTACATTACAAGTTGATGATGAGCGTATTTCATTTTCCGTTTCCGAATATGAAAGGACATGATGATCTTAATGGTTGTAAAACAAAAACAATTGCTAATTTACGTACTCAAGCCAATAGCTTGAATAATTGTGTGCATTTTAAAGATAATATGCGGGGATTATCAATGAAGGAGAAGAAATGCACAAAAAGCCGAAGTTGAACCAAGAGCGTGCACGTACCATTCGCACGATGAAGAGGAGAACATATGGATAGTTGTGAGCATGAAAAACCTCCTTTAGTAATGATCAAGGGAGGTGTAAATCCAAGTGAGCGGGATTGGCATGGAAAAGCGCACAATGAGGTGACAAGCCTCATTTCGCAAAGATCATAATCGGAATCAAAAAGCGTCAAGCTAACGGCGTTAAATATAGCGCTTGTTGGGAGGCAACCCAGCGGTTTTTCGTGTGTATTTAGTTTCAAAGTTGTGTGATTTGAGTGATTTGATTTGTGTATTTCTTTTAATGAGTGTGATTAGTGTGTTTTTGTTTCATTTTCGTGCGTTTTTGATAAAATATATATATATATATACATGAATTACTGTACAGGTGCGCACGGGTAACCCGTGCGTCTGCACACCACCCGTGCGCCCTGCAAAGAGTTGGGCAAATTCACCGGGTGGCGCACGGGTAGGCCGTGCTTCGACGCACCACCCGTGCGCCCTGAGAAAGAGGATAAATTAGACAGTTTTAAACCTGTTCTTCATTTTCAAAACTCTCCAACTCGCGCGCACTTCCTAACCCTCCATTGTTTTCGAAATTTCTCCAAGTTTTCACTCTAATTTGTCACATAAATCCCTCCCCCACCACAATTGAACTTCACTTTGCATCGAATTCACATTTGCTTGAAGAATTGTGAGCAAAATCACCTAGGGTTTAAATTCTCCACTTCGAGTTTAACTTAGAGAATTCCGGTAAGAACACCGTTTCTCCTTGTAAATTCGTTGTCAATTATGTATTAGGGATCATGATAGGTGCTTATTTTGATATTTTTGCTATGAATTGTGTGAATTATTCTTTGAGGCAAATTATCAAACACCTTGTAGGCTTGTGTAATTGAGGAGATTTAGGGTGAATTGTTGATGAATAAGGCATGGCCAATGATTGTTTAAGCTAATACTTGTCTAGAATGGCCATAATATTTGCTTGCTTGGGGTAGTTGATCGATCAAAGTAAAGGAGGCAAGTGAATTTGCATCACCTACGATGTTAGCTTTAATTCCCTACTTTGTTGTTGCCATTGATGATATTGGGATGCTAATAGAATGTATTCGGTACAAATTCTTATGGCGGCGAAGAAACCCACAGATTGGAAGGAGGCGTGCACGCGGGCGGCACAACGCGACGTGGCACCACCGGAGGTCGATCAAAACATCCAGAAAGATATGGGGTCAACTTAACAAATGCCGATGATCTTGAGCGATGGAATCGCTTGATCGGTCGCCAAATAGCTCCATCTCGCTACGCCGCGATGATTGTACCCAAACTTTGGGGATCCATGAGGGCGTGTGGCGTCTTTTCGCCAAGGTAGGATGGACGAACTTCATGAGCGAGAAGGTGGCCGACATTCAAAAAGCATACATTGGAGTTCTTGAGTACCGTGGAAGTACTCAAACAAGGCGGGACCTTTGAACCGTATATGATAAAGTTTCAATTGGGGAATGTTCGTAGACAACCTGCATGACCCAATTGAACACCATTTTCGAGTCCCAACAAACGCTCGTACTCGCCCGATGCCTCATTATGATCAATCGACTTCGGAGAATGCTTGTGGAAATACCACAAACGGGGCGATGTTGTATGCGCGCGGACCGCCAAAGCCTCGTGGATCAGGAATCCCGTTTTCCGATATATTCAACGCGTGATTGCATCCTCCGTGTTCGCCCGAGAAAACATTGGAGTTAGCTAGGCGGGAAGGAGATACGATTTCTATATGGGGCCTCATTACCCCTATTGCCCGACATTTCAATGTCGATTTCGAGGCTTGGAGCCTATCCCGGGCAAACACTCGGGTCAATTTGGCATCGTTGCATCACATGAAGTTCACAAAGCACACGAAGACAACACATTGGTGCTTCAACAAAAGAAAGGTCTTTGCATTTCCGTTGCCTAACCCGCCATACACCACCGTCGATACATTGATGGACACCACCAACTTCTTAATGAACTCGACGCACATAACCGAATTACCGAGGCTATAGAGTCAAGAAAGAGGCGCAGAGTTGAAGGTTTCTTGGATGAAGAAGATATGGTGGCGGAGGAGGACGAGATACATGGACGCGAAATGGGGATGGAACCTCATCACCCCCAAATTGGGTATGACGAGACCCGAGTCCTCACACGGGCGATTACCCCGACAATCTCAAAGCGGGGATCGTCCCGGTCCCCTCTCATAGTGGAGGACCCCGCGGCACCGATTTTCAAGACATGTTCTATGCGTTTGGGGAGAACTTGCGTCGGCAAGAAGAGGAGGCGAGGCGGCAAGGAGAGGATTTGAGGCAAAGCATCGAGCTATTTTCTCACATTCCGGGAGGACTATGATCGGAGGTCCGAGGAGACTTGGCAAGTGCTCCAACATTACAAATGTGGCATATCTCCCAGGCCACTTCCCACCGCCGCATGATGATTGAGTATATCCCCACTTTTTGTTATTGAAATTCTATTTTCCCCTTAGGACACTATAATTTCATTCAAGTTTGGGGGAGAGATAGTATTTTAATATATGAAAAGTGTGGATACAAAAAAAAAAAAAAAAAGGTTCATGCATTTTGTGTTTTCATATAGTTGCATTAGAGCATGCTAGGTTGCATTTGCATTAGAGCACGTTTATAGCTTTAGCATGTTTATTGTTTTCGTAGTAGTTAGAGAGTGAGTTGACCGGGCATGTTGCAACTTGCTATTTGTGTGTGTTGATTGAAAATTCATAATGTTGGGATTGGATGTTGGTAATGAGTTGATTGAGCCTTGAATAGATGACATTGAGCATGTTGATATGGAAAACTTGGTTTGATGCTTTGAATTACATAATTGCAAGCACTGTGAGCTTTTGAGCCTTTCTTGCTTGTATCTTCTTGCAGATCTTGTTGTGATTTGAGTGTATCCAGTCATGTTGTTAGAATTCTAGAACTTGCTTGGGTATCTCTGTCAAGGCCACATGTTGTATGCGACGGTGTGAATGTGATTAAAGGCCATCTTTGCTAGCCTTTCAAGCCTTTTACCTACCTAAAGATGTTGAAATTCCTAGTTAGCCAAGTTGAGCCTATAGCCTATTTCTTTGATAACCACAAAATTTAACCCTTGATCTTAATATATCCATCACCTTAAACTCGAATGTATAGCGTTGAGTAAAGGAATGAATGAGGATGAATGGATGGGAATTGAAAAGTAGGATAAGTGGGCATACTTGGTTAAATGGGACATAAAGAGGAAGAAATGAGTTGAATAAAAAGTGTTGAAAATGCACAAATGAAAAAAAAAAATTGATTGAAAAGTTGATAAACCTTGGAGGGCGAAGGATTGTGAATGGAGGCGTTTCTCAAAAAGAAAGAAAGGAAATAGAGATAAATGAAGTCGATAAAAATGAGGATAATTGGAGTAGCATATGGGATTGTAATGAAAATGATTGATATGCTCATCGGTCTATATACTCGAGTTTGAGTCACTTTATCCAAAATTTCCTACCCAAACCAAAGAGCTTTCATTACAACCAAATGAGAAAGTCCTTTTTGATTCACAAATTGCATACACTCTAGTGGCGGAGATATGAGACGAATTGCAAGCCTATGGTAATTTTGCGACATCGAACTGATTTGAGCGTAAACACGTCCTATATCCTCGAGAGATGAGTATACACTTAACTTTGAGAGTTGGAATTGAGCATTTCACTTTGTTTTACTTGAGGCGTGTTCTTTGATCGGATATTTGAGGCTTGATTGGTATGTTGCTTGACATTCATGATGAATAATATGAATTTCTTTTTGGATCCGTTGTGTGCGCTTTTATTCTTATCTCCCCTGTTGTGCTTTATCGTGTTTTCAAAAAAATTGTTGATCGGGACGGTCAACGGTTTAAGTTTGGGGATTTTGATAAGTGTGAATTTTACATGTGTTTCGATGTGTATTTCGAGCTATAATGATAAGTAAACATGCATATACTCACGTTAAATGTTACATATTCACTCCTTGTGGAAAAGATATTACACTTTGCTTATTTTGTAGGAATTTCATGATATTTGAAGCTAATTGAATAAGAATATGAGGAAAGCAAAGTAGTAAACGCGGAGAATTGAGTGGATATACGAAACATGAAGCCTAAAAGAGCGAAAGTTGAGCGTTCACGGAAAAACAGGGGGGGCACGGGTTAGGCGTGCCTCAAGCCACCACCCGTGCACCCTGTCTAAGGTTGATTGAAGGCTGCGGCATGGCGCACGGAGTAGCCCATGCATGGGCGCACCACCCGTGCGTCTCGAGAGTCGAGATATCTCTCGGAGTGGCGCACGGGTAGGCCGTGCTCGACGCACCACCCGTGCGCCTACAGAGAGTTGGGGTATTCCGCGGGGTGGCGCACGGGTAACCCGTGCGTGGCGCACCACCCGTGCGTGTCTCATTTGAATCCCATAATCTGCAATGACATTAAGCCCTAAACATGATGGGGGAGTATAAAAAGGCTTTTGGGGCGCACATGGTGGGGAATTCTGGCATTTTTGGGATCTACAACACAAGCCAAGAGTCAACTCTTGGAAGGAGACATCAAGGAGATAACGGGTTTCATCGGAGCTTGAAGAACGGAGATACATCGAGAGATTGTCGGCGTTCCTAAGTTTTCTTGCTTCTCTTTTAGTTTCACTCTTTTAGTTTCATTTGTAATGACTTTGAACACTTTGTGTGTAAGTTGTTTAATCATGTGTAGCTAAACTCTTGTGATTTCCGGGTTTTGGAAGTAGATTAATGAACTCTTGTTGAATGTTTTAATCTTAGTTGAAGTTATTGTCTTGAAGCCTATTTGAGTACTTTGTTCTTATTCTTGTTTTATCACTTGGCCAATGATTTAACTTGTTTGATATATTGATTCATAATTCGAGAGATGAGTTTCAATATTAGATCTTGAGTACTTGACATGAATATTTGCATGAATCGAGAGGTTTGCGAATATTGTGAGGACATTTGATCTTTGATGCTTTTGGGAGTTGTGTATCTATTGTTGAGTAGAGATCTTTAGCATGGATATTTCAATCTACGTTTTATATACATCTCGAGAGGGGGGATAAAATAGCTTTGTGATCGTCTTATAGGAATATTGATAATAACCTTGGCTTTGATTTAATCGGACAACAAGAGGATTATTAATCGAAACCTTAACTCGGAAATCCATTTCATCATCTTGATACTTCTTTCATTTGTGTTATCTTATTTTCGTGTTTTAGTGATTTAAATTGTCTTAATCTCAAAACAACAACCATCAAATATTGATCGTCTAAATAAAAGTAAAACTATCTTGGTTCAATACTTAGCCTATTGATTTATTAGTCTCCGTGGATACGACCTTGCTACCCTATTCGATAACGAACACCGTACACTTGCGGTGAAGCTAAAAATATAAGTGACAGTACTTACAAAAGCTACACCAAATGGAGAAGTGCCATGCAGAATATCGATGGTTTATTCACACCCGAGTGAATCGACTCGGTGGCATATCAACGAGAAAGAATTCTTTGCGATCGAAAGGCTTTTAAAAATGGCCTTTATTTTTCTTGGCTAAAAGTTTATCTTAAAAATTGATAATTCAAGTGTCAAAGCTTTTTCGAAAAACAAAATTGAATCAAAACCGAGAAAAAGCTAGGATACTTAGATGGCAAGTGAATGTCAATATTATGATTATGATATTGTCATTATAAAATCTCATGAAAATATTCTTATGATTTTCTAACAAGAGATGGAGGGAATTGAAGTTGATTCCATCCTCACAAAGATCAAGACATCTTGGAGACCGGTGGAAATGCTACTCAGAATTTGATACCCTGGTCATCAATCTTTGATTTAGTAGGGAAATTACAAAGGAATGATCGGGACAAAATAACCGATCGTATACGAGCATGTGTCGGTCTCACTCTCGATTGAGAACGGCATTTTGCGGCCACTCCTCCAGGCCGCTAATAAGCAAACGGAGCGTTTAGAGCGCAGGCTCCTCAACCTGCAGCAGAGGATTCAAATACCTCTAAAGCACAAGTCCTAAGTGGCGAAATGTTGGCCCAAGGAAAAGCGATACTCTCGAGTCAAACCGGAGTTATCACATCAACCCAAAGACGTCAGGGGTAAAGGGCGAAGAGATCAATCTTAGGCTATGATGGGCACTTCTAAGGTTGATATTAACGAGATTAAAGTTTCTTCTTCTTGGCGGGAATACCAGGCAAATTGGGAGAAACTAATTACAGGAGCATGGAATATCTCCGGAAAAAAACAAAGATTGATGTTTTGGAAAATATCCAAGGTTTGGATCTACCAAATTCGGCCCTCAAGAAGTAAAAGAGGTGGTACGAGTTTGGGGCTTTGGCCTCGTCTATACTACTTCACCAGGATTCCAGGAGATCACAAAATTACCGAAGTTGATCCAGGAAGCTTCGTTTCACAGTCTTTGGTCCAACAATGACAACCTAAGACGAGGGGATACATTGGAGTGTATTTCATAAGTGCGAAGCCACAGAGCCGTCGGAAAAGGTGGACATGAAGCCTTCCATTACATTAAGCCAAGACCGGATGAAAGAGCCCGGAAATATCAAGGAGGCAAGTTCGGAAGAAGTACAATTAGCCATGACCTTCATGAAGATCAGATTACTACAAGAAGGGCACGGGGTTGTGGGTGTCTCTCTTTGAGATGGACAAAGTCAAGTTTCCGTTCAAGTTCTATCAAAATTCGGTGAAGCGGATCATTTCTGTTGAATACTATGACGGGGAAAAACGACAAGATTCGCGAGAAGACCTATTCGAAAAGAAAAGAAATCTTACGTGGGAAAACAAGCTGGGGAGGGAGTAAAGAAACTCGTCGGAAATTCGCAATATGGCTCATATCGGCCATTGGGAACTTGGTCTGTCGAATGTCAAAACGAAGGAACCGGAATTTGGCAAAGGATTCGGCCAAAAGTCGATCGGAGAAGACCCGTGACGGAGAAGAAAAGTCACGAAGTATCCAAAGTTTGGGGACCACCAAAAAGTAGATTCCCCAACAAAGCTAGTGGAGACATGTGACTCAGACAGGTAACAACCCACTTAGAAAAAGACGAAAAGTGGGTCCATGAAAGATGCCGTCCAACGTATTACAAGACAAAGGGCGAGTCGGCAGGATTTGGGAGTTTGCATAAAAGAACTTCGGATACCAGACAACATGGGGCGATCCATGAAGAAAGGAAAGGCCAACTAATTCTTGCAAGTGGAAACAATCAATAATTCAAGAGTATGATGTAAGCAGTGACGTTTTACATCTCAACAAGAGTTGAAGTCCGAAATTGAAATCCGGACTTACATCTATTTAAACCAGAGTTTGAAGGAGGCTAAGGACATATCGAAAATTCTCCTAAGTCTTCTACAATAAAAATTCTTCTGTAATATTGAGTGTTTAGAATTTCAGTGTTTTCGTTTTAAAGTTTAGTTTTTTTCTTTTTATGTACAAGAATGTAATAGCCTTTATGAGAGGCTAAACATGTTTTCTCCTCCCAAAGGAGATTTGATGTAATAAATTTTTCTTTAAGTTCTTAATAAAATAAAAATTGTTTGTTCAACATGTGTTCATAATGTACTATTGATTCATCCCTTTGAAGAATTACTTTTACGCTTGGGGTAGGAAACGAACCAAGGTGCTGGTCTTTTGGTTTAAGAAGGAGTCGGATAACTTGCGAGATCATCTTCCCTGAGGTGAGGTTGAGCAGTGAGGAGCCGTTTGTCAAACGATCGGGGGCGATAATTTTTCCGATTGGTGGCGTTGCGAACCACTTAAGTCTTTGTTTGGTCAAAAGAGGTATGAATTTTAAGGGATTTATTAATTTTACGGAAGCATGTTGGGCGGATATGGTCGTAATGGACTATTTCCATTTTCACTGTAAAACTTGGTTTTGGAACCTGATAACATAGAATCGAACATCTTTTAAAATTCTATGATCTGTTAAGTTTATCTATTTGAAACCCGACATGATCTTTTTAAAACCTCCGTATGGAGACTGGATCTAAGTAGGTGTAACAATGCCACGAATGAAACAGGAAATAGAATCTTAAAAGTGTTCGTATTCTGTGAAATCTGGTACGAATTAATCATATTTCCTTATTTCATTATAAAGGGTATAATGGGAACTTGATTGCATATTTGAATCCTTTTAATAAGGATGGCCATAGTTGTAAATCAAACTTGAAATAAGGCCGTTTCTGAACATACCCCAAACTATTTTGTAGGAGGGCGATGATGTAAGAATAAGTAATACCTCCAAAGGAAGGATGTTGAATTTCAAGATTTTGCGTATTTGTGTGAATGGGACCTTTTCCCTTTAGCCCAATTTTCCACCATCAGTCCACTAAATGTCAAAACCCGCAACTGCTATCCTGGTTTTGCGCCTTTCATATTCTTTGCTCAACAACATCAAATAAAGATATGGTGGTGATGAAAAATGTGGCTTTGTATGGTTGTATTTTGAGGAGTGGTTTTCCAATTTCCAACTATTCCGGAAAATGGATTCATATTTGTTTTAGAAAATTTTCAGTAGAAATAAAGTCATTTCCAGTTTTCACTTTTTTATACAAATATTTTTTTGAAAACATAACCAATCAAATTTCCATCCAAACACGCAAATATAAGTGAAAATACACTACAATCCCGCAAATCTATGTCAAAAATACATTTATAAAACTATAACCAAACATAGTCTCAATTCCAAACAGAAATTCAGACAACAAACCAAACTTTTGGAATTCTGGTTTTGAGAAATGGGTGTTGACCCGATTTTGACCAAATAATTAAGTGGTTTCCATTTGTGAAAAATGGAATTGAATTATTTGTAAAAATTATACTAAGAGAGTAGATGAGAATAGCATTTGGAATTTCTCAAAACCGATTCCGGGTGAATGAGAAATTAATGCTAGAAGCTAGCCACTTAATACAAATAAATGGTATGGAAAATGGAAAAATGTGGGGAAGGAGAAATGCTCCATAACACTTAATATATCTCAAGTTGGACATATGGGTTTGAGCCCTTGGGTGCACCCAAGTTTTTAAAGGGGTGAGGACCTACATGCTTGTGGGTTTGGTTCAAAGCACACGCGCGCGCTGCCGCCGGCCCGACCCGGGTCGTGGGCTTGAGCTCTTATTCTTTTTGGACCAAAAACCTTTAAAATAAATGATTAATTAATTTTTGTAATTAATTAAACTGATTTAATTATTTTTTGTAAATTAATTAAATGAATTCAACCTAGGAACATTCGCACGGGTCGTGCGTCCTGCTGAAGTTTTATGCTTTGCGCGACGGGCGGGCGCACGGCCGTCTTGGCGTCTGGGTCGTGCTAGGTGCCGAACTTTTCCGCACCAGCGCACGGGCAGGCGCACGACCCGTGCATCTGGTCGTGCTCCCTTGTACAAAAAGTGCCTGCATTCGGGCAAATGTGTTTTTTCGAGCCAAAAGACGCGATCTTTCCATACGAGGCACCTCAGACCTATATTATTCGACCCATGTTGTTTGAAGAGACATAAAAAAATAATCATAATACTAAAAACAGAGCATTGCATTAGCATATTGTTATACAGTCCTTAAAAACCTTGAAAGTTCAAATACTTTGTAGTTCGCTGTTGTTCCGATTTTCCTAGTGTTGCTAATCGAAACTGTAAAAATTCGTTGTATCTTAGAGGCGAGCGCCAGAACCGTAAGCACTCGGTATACGAGGCGTTTTCGTCTTGCGGATATTGAATTCAATTCAGGCCTCGACTTAAGCCTATATACTTTTTCTAGCCATTTTCTTCCTAAACAGAAACCTTCGCTATATTTTTACCCAACACAAACATATTCCTAATTCTCACGCGAAAATCGATAAAATTTGAAAATTCATTTTCCAACACTAGGAACTTGAAATTGGACTTGGAAATACATCCATACAAGGCAAGGCCGTAGGTTTTTTTTTTTTTTTTTTTTTTGAAGATGTGGATTTTCTATTAACATGTAATTTGGTATCTTATGCTAACTGTCTTATTAGTTTATATATTAAGAGTGTGTTACACCAATTTCTTGGAATATATTCAGGGTCGGACCTGTACTTCATGGAGCCCTAGGCGAAATTTAAAAAATGGGCCCTCATAGTGACTAATTTTTTTTATCTTAAAAATATTACTCTAGGCCAAAAACCAAATATTATGTATGCATGGGTGTGTTTTTTTCCGCCTTTTTAATTTTTTTTCATTTTTCTTGAGGTTTTGTGAGTTTATGGACTGAAACAATTTTATCACAAATAGGTTGGAGGTTTGCTCTAAATTTATCAAAGTTTTCGGTTGTACCAGCTTTTTGAAAGATATAAAAGAATAAAGAACTTAATAATTTGATCATAACACAAAAATGTTGCTGATTGGATGCTATTTTTAAGATACAAAATTGGACCCCAAACAATTGTATGTGAAAAGAGTAAAAAAAATAATTTTGGGCCCCCAAATATTTGGGGCCCTAAGCTGGTGCATGCTCAGCATGCCATCACGTCCGGCCCTGAATATATTTAAACTTTTGTTTTTTTTAATGAACTTTTTTTTTAGGGGGGGAGGGATGTAACTTGTAAGCAGAGGGTAAGAAGTGTCCGAATCGGCCCAACCCGGTAAAAAGACCGGGTTGTTCTGCAATTTTGGATGCCCAAAATGGACCCAGTCAGGTCGGTCTGATCGACTCATCATTTTTTTGTGTATTTTCATGGGTTTGGACCTCGAAAATCATGACCCGATATAATTTTGGTCTAACTCAATCCAGTTTATTTGATAACTCTACTCAAATAGATTAAACTTGAGTTAATTGTCTTGAAAGCACAAACTTCTGCCACTTACCCACATGGTTGATCCGTTTAAAAAAGTTTTAGATGCTTAGTAATTGTGGCATTTCACGAAATACAATACTAAAAGGCTAAGCTAATTTTTTAGGTAAGTGATAATATTTAATTGTACAATAAATTTATTATGAAAAGAAAGAAATGACCTTGAATTTAAGGACAATTGAATTGGATAGCGTGAGTGATGCGTGCCCACCTGCCTTTAATGATGGGATAGGGCAACTCTTACTCAAGTTCAACTACAAGAAGATACATGTTCCTATGCCCCTGCCATTTTCAACTGCATTGTTCTTTGGGGCGGCAATGGAGTGGGTTTGAAATGAATTTGGTTAAATTCGATGATTCGAATCTTGTCCTACCAAGAAAAATTTAAATTCGAGAATCGTACCCAATCTCCATTGAGGATTTATCGAAAGACTTGAAATATAGCAGGTTCAACTCGTTGGGCTCACAAATACTTATTTTTATTTTTTTCGTAAGCAAACACAATATATTCGTGCTTATAAAAGAACGACACACGTACAACACGAAGAAAAATATAAAATACAGAGGTACTCATACATTATTAATTTATTAAAAAATAAGAATATAAGTATAATATGAATTATGATTGGTTTTAGTGTGTAAAAATTCTATAGTTACAACTTACAACACATGCATATACACATTATTGAAAAGAAAATTCATAATTTGTCTCCTAATTATTTGATTAATTCAAAATAAACTTATATATATCAAGTGACTATACCCATACTGAATTTTAAAATTTTAGACTCAAGACTTAGTCCTCTAACTTACTTGATTGGGTTTGGGTCCACCCAATGAGACAGTTTTTTACATGTCAGAATTTGAACACACATCATTCTCTCATCTCTACTAGACTCTATACATCACTTCACAGCCCACAGAAACAATTCATTCACACTAAACAGAAAAAAAATATTTGCAAAAATTAATATTGATTTTGCAAGATACGCTATTGGCGTTCTATTATTTGACCAAAAAAAACTACTACTATTTATTTTTGAAATGTTAATATCAGTTATAATCGTTTTTTTTTTTGGGATTAAATTACGGTAGTACATGTTTTTTTAAAGATAGTTTTAATTTTTATTTTGTGGTCCATATGAGATAAAATCATAAAATAGGGCGTCTTAATTAGTTTCCACAAAATTAAAAGAATTTCTACGTATGTTTTGGTGGGCAGTCGGTAGCATAGCAAATAAATGATGGAAAATATTCAACCAAAAAAAAAAAAAGGAAAAGAACAAAAATTTGCAGTCTGACCTTAGCATTTGTTTTCCATGACCCACAAATTATCATCTATAATGTATCTTTTGCACTTCCCATTGGCCTTTTATTATTCTCAAGGGCAACTTCCACGCCGACATGGAATTATTTAATATATCATTTTTATATGAGATTTTAAATTATTTTACTTCAAGAAATATACAAATATTTTAAATAATTTATATTTTTTTTTAACATAATTTAAATCTTGGTTGAAGAAAGGAGATAAATTTCAAATAAATTGAAAGATCTGAGTTCAAACCCCTTTAACACCCTTATAAAGGGTTAGTGATGAAAAACTTTGATAATTTTTTAGTGGTTAAGTTGGGAGTAGTGGTTGGAGGAGATAATAAATTTTAAAGAAAGCTGAAAGATGGGGTTCGAACTATTCAACACCCTTACAATGGTTAGCAATACCACACGAGCTAATATTTTAAATAATTATATAGATTCATGATTTTATTAAACCTAATTGTCTGGCTTTATTTATTTACATGATTTAAGGAGTCTTAAATGTTATACTGGTTCTTCCTTTTTCTTTTGGGGTGGGGGAATTGGGGGTTGATCAAAAAAAAAAGTAGAGCTTACAATTTTTGGGTAGGCCCGATCAACCCGATATTGGGCGGGGCTAGGTTATATTTTCATAGGCCCGAAATGGATCGAGTCTATTTTGGCTCGATCCAGAGTGCATCCAACGACATATTTTATGTGTAAAAATGTGTTTGGGGTTGGATTGAACCGGAAGAAAATTAGCGGCCCATCGTTGGGATTTTTTGAGCTATCAGGACCAAATTTACGTATTACCCTGGCCCGAGCTTTTGCCAACTCTAGAGAAGAGTGAAATGTGAATCAATTAATCAAAAAAAAATTAATAATTATGTAAGAAACTCAATAATGTTGAGAAAAACTATTACTCTCTTATTCTAATATTATATGCCCATTTTAACTTGTATCAAGAACTAAATAAGTGTTAAAAAAGTATAAATTACAAATTACCCGTAAAGATAATGATCTTGATTGAGAATTACAAACATCATATGATAACTTTTAACTAGCATAGTATATAATTGTTGGGGGAAAAGTGGTTAAAATAAGAATATCCAAAAAAAATCTATAAATGAGAAATTTAGTAGAACTCGATTACGGTTCCATTTGACCGAGATTAAGTTGGACTATTATTCAAAATCCCAGACTTAGAATGATATACAGATTTTAGCAACATCATATACGAATGTTTATTTGATATAAAAATTACAAATTAACAATTAATAATTAGAAATGTGTAAGTGAGTGAATACCAAATAGTAGAATTTGTGGAAAACTATGTAATAATAATTCGTGATTTGATGATTTTATTTCACACAAGATTTTTTTTTAATTTCAAATTGTATATTATCTCATATTCCAAATTATGACCATCCATACACGTTGTGTATTAATGACGTCATTAGTTTACAGTACTTGACGTGTATTTAAGATACTTGGAATACGATATGTAACATATTTTAAATAGAGCACACAAACTGGTTTTACTTTTAATTTACGTAGATGTGATTGACAGAGGAAAAAAGGTAAAAGCGAGTAATATATTTTTAAAAAAATCCATTTCCATTAACATTTATTTTTGTCAAAAATTCTCACAAACCAAAAATTGCCTAATTCTTTTTATATCCAAACCAATCACAGTTAGGTGACATAAATAATGCTCCCACAATTTCTTTTGCGGTCTTGATATTTTGTTAGGAAACACATGCAATCAAATGGTTAGAGACAATCAGCCAAATAATTATATTAATAATATTAATGCATTGTTGTTTTCTAATAATTGACGTGCGCCACTCGCCACCAATGCAATTTTGTGTCATTGTCTCATTATTTAAACATTGACTAAACCCATGCTTTGCGACCATTAAGTATAGCCTATAGGCAAGAAATACAACAGTCATAATGGGTTGGCGACAACCGACTATTCGGTTTTAAGTTGAAAAAATTGTTTAAATTCATTAAAATTAGCTCTTTTTTTAATTTTTTTATAACTCGGATCTTTGCCTTATGTATGATGACTATGTCCGACGACAGCAACTCCGACTCTTCATTATTGTAGATCTCGTTGTGTACAAAGTGGATTCATATATCTTATGTCAAGTGTTTTATTTAATAAAAAACAAAATATACACCCAAGATACTTATACACTGAGTATTGTATTGTACGAATTTTAGAAAGAAAAAAAAAACACATAAAATCTGGCTTTCTTTGAAGTATTGTGGCTTTATAAAGATGAGAAATAAGAGGATAAAATTAAGCTCGTTTGAAATATTTAATGGGTTCGCTGTAATATTGTAATCAAACTAATCCTTTGTGTTTACGACATGGTTCTATTCCTTACATCTCATGTTTCTCAGAGAGATCAAATATATAATATGGTATCAGACTTTTACTAACTATAAAGCCGATTGGGCTTGAAAGGCAGGCATATCAAGTGCCACAATTTTACTCTTGGGCTTGCTAATGGCCTCTGGAGTATTATCGAAGATTGTATGGTCTAGGCCCAGTTTGTTTGGACTTCTGGGGGTGTTCAAACTAGAGCGCTAACACAAGCCTTGGAGAATCCAACAATGAAGATTTACATTAGGGGTGTCAATATGGGTTGCTCAGGGTTCTTTGCAAATATCGTCCGGACCCAACTTTTAATTATTCGTGTCGAGAATAACTAAGGACCCACCGCTTATTTCACAAGGTAGTTAGGACCGCCCATTTAACTCGTTTAATAAAATTATTTTAATATTCATTTAATAGTTTTAACTGAATAAATTTATTATTTTCAAAACCAATCACTATCACACACTATTCGATCAATAAACAATATTTCAATTCACAACATACAAAAAGAAATAATATAATTACATAAATTTTTTTAAATAAGTTTGGACTAAGTGGTTGGAGGAGAGTAGATAAATTTCAAATAAACTGAAAGATACAGGGTTCGAACCCTGGTCAACACCCACACAATGAGTTATGGATACCATTAGATAATTGCATAAATAACATACCATATTAATCATATTTTGACGATAATATTCAAAAAGACACACATAATAATAACAAATACATAATTAAGGAGGTTTTATCATTTGAGTTTTAAAGATATGTCTTATTTGTTTTTTTTTTTTTCTTACAATTAGTTATTTACTTGTTTTTTTAAATTCACAAACAGGCCAGTTAATTAATAGGTCATAGTAGGTTTAACCCGCATGTTTAATTGCGGGTTAGTGGGTCCCATCCAATTTCGACCCGGACCCACGAAGCCTAAACCCATACCAATTAATTTTATATTACGTTCGTGTCAGGTTGCGTGTCGGGTCCTAAATTGACACCCCTAATTTACAACACAAGCACACTCAAGAAAACATTTCCTAATAAGTATAACAATATAGTCGTGTTGAGCGTGAAATTGCCTGTTTGTCTTAACTACCAATCCAGAAGCCTTATTCCAGGCCCTTTATTGAACCAGGCCACAGGTAGCCCATTGTTCGAAATCTATAAGTTCAAAAGAATAATTTTAAGAAGTAATTTACTAATTTACACATTTTGAAATCGAACTACTAGAGTTTTTTTTTTCTTTCTGAAAACAGTACTCTGGAAAGAAATTTGTTCCATTTATACTTTATGTAATGAACAGGGCTATCCTGTGAGCTATTTCTTATACTTTTTGGTTTACCCTAAATAAAGGCATCAACTCTTAACTCAATTATCCAGGTGATGAGTTAGTGTGAGTTGAAACTCACTTCAAGGGATTTCAAAAGTTTATGAGTGCAAAAGAAGGAAAACCCAACATACGGGAGAGCTCCGATCGTTACATTCAAATGAAGACATCAATTTTCCATTTTTCTCCAATTTATTACTCATGCCACTCCCCCCCTCTTTCTGAGTACATATCCTGAAATGAAATAGGTTATAGAAATCGAACCCCAAACATTTTGTTTGGGCTTCAATCTTAACCATGCCACCCCAATCCAATTTCTTCATTTCTTCTTTTAGGTGATAGGTAGAAACTAATAAGGGTCCGACGAAATGCTATATCTTAAAATCGCCTTTGATTGAATTCAACTTGAAGACCTATATCCTAATAAGTACCAATATACATACATTTATCATTTCTCCAATATCAAATTAATATAATTGACAATCATTTGCAAGTACTTGAGAAGACAAAAAAGATAATAATAACAATATAAATTAGCTGTCAAACTCAATCAACTCCATTCAAATATAGGACCATATGAGAAGCAAATATCTTAAAGACCAAAAAGTCTTTTGACTCAAATTAATTTGTGACCATGCAAAAGAGTTGCCCCAGGCCCAGGCTACCTCATACCCCACTTTTTAGTACACTCAACCTAATGGCCTATCAAATATCAATACACCATTATAAAAACAAATTCTCACTTAAAATATTATGATGGTCCTTTTTTGAAAGTGGAGTGTTAGAATAAGAAAATCATATAAAATATACTTAATTTTTTAATTTTATAGTGTAATTTTTTTTAAAAAAATGGGGGGGCGGATATATGGTCCCCTCCCTCCTCCGATTTGATTGTGGTGGTCCATTTTTTGAGAGACGAATCATGTTAGTTCTCTCTCTCTTGGGACTCTATTTTTCAGGATTTATATCATGTTGGGTCAAAGGGTCTTTGGCACTCGCGAATCAAGGATTATAAAGCCTCAATATCTAGATTAAAAAAAAAGTAAAAAAGTATGAATACACCATATAATTATTAAGATTATATCAAATCACCCCTATTATGCCCTTGCCCTAACCAGTCTGGTTACTATATATCTTTTTTATTTTTGCCTAACACGTGTCGGGCAATGAAAGCCCCTTGCCCACCTGGACCACCGCTCCCACGTGGCCACGGCCACCCCTGCCGGCCGCGCCACCACAACCGGTGGAGGACCACCTTGGGCGGATCATATTCATATCAGCAATTCTCAACAAGTGCTTGCCTTTCAATTCTTTCATGTCCTTATCTTAATGGGCCCATTCTCTAAAGTTGTCCAAAGCCCATATTTGCTTTGATGCTTTTTCTCTCTCTTGCATGCCCTCTGTTTTTTTCTTCCACCCTTTTTACCTTTTTTTTGTTTTCATCTCTATTCAATAAATATAAGTTTTCTTTTTTTAATCTCAAGAGTCAAGTTAATGAAACTTAGGTATCCGCATGTTGCAATTTTTTTTTTAAAAAAATTATATAAACAATATACAAATTAAGAACAATAATCTACTAACTTATAATAGGGTTGACAATGAGTGATACTGAAGTGACTACAAACACGAACTACAGAGACAAATGACACGATAAGAACGACATGACACAACATGGCATGAAAGATGACATGAAAACATGAAATTGTAAATTAAGTTAAATTACAATTATTGTTATATTTAAGATCAAATAAGATAGATAACGCGAAAATACGATTTGAGCATGAATAAACACGATGACACGGTTTGTTATCCCTAGCTTAGGAAGTGTTTGAAATTACTCAATCAAAAAAAGTATTTCTATACTTTTGGCTAAAAAAACACTTTTAAAATTTGTAAATGTTAATATTTTTGCTTCATTTAACGAAATTCTATAAAGGTAGAACACTCCTTAAGATTTCTAATTCCTGATTTTAGTTAAGTTTGATTTTTCAATAAATAAAAAATTTTGCAACATTTTCACCAAATACTATCATGATTCTATTTGCAAATACTCCTAACATGAAATTAAGATCATAATCACTTTAATTTATCACTCGTGGATGATAATTAACTATAAAAATGATAATGAACCCATATATAGTGTACAATCATTATGAAGCAAACAAATGGCTAAGATTAATTCACTAGACAATTAAAGAAAAAAAAAAAGTAAAATCAAAAAAGATATAAAAAATATTTGGTTAATAAAATGAAAAATCTTCAAAAATTGTGGAGCCATACCATGAGAATGTTGGTCCTTTACTTAATGTAACCATCAGAATTGGAAAGTGACCCCAAATGAGAAGGACATTACTGTTTGGTTCCTAGAAAAAACAATCTACCAATTAAAAATTTGGGCATGGTGTTGTGGCTGCTTGTTGGATTATTGAATTTGTGGGTAGTTTTAATTACCACACATCTCCTGAGATATGGAAAGTTACATTTGGAAATCTTGAAATGAAGGGTCTAGTGACCTATTTTCCTGGGGCCTGTCAAGCTCTGTGAAAAATGACAAAATTTGTTTGGCTCACTTTTGAAATCTTCAAAATAAAGATGTCGATAAAGTGGAACAATATAATAAAACCCATTTCAGTAATTTCAGTCTCATGATTCTAGTTGCTGTTTTGGAGGAAAAACAAAAGAGTCAGTCGGATTTTTGCCACTTCGCCATTGCAAAAATGTTTCTTAGTCAAGTTTTTCAAAAACATGTTTTGTAGCCATTTGCCCTTTTTATTTCTGGCCGGGGACCAGTTCATTTCTCGTTACCGAGAATTATTTCTCGATTCGAGACATGTTTGTTTGATGATCGAGATTCATATCTCTGTAGAGAAATGTACCATATAAATATTTTGAAAAATGATCAAATATCTCATTAAAGTATACAAGAAGGATATGAACGTCAATTTTTAATCAATATGACTGAAAAACATGTTTTTGGAAATATGTCTATTTTTTATTTTCACAAAACGCAAGTGGCCAATTTAGTCTATTACGAAGAAAAATTATTATTATTATTATTATTATTATTATTATTATTATTATTATTATTATTATTTTTTGATAACTGAGATTCCATGTTCCCACATGACTAGTCCTCGGTAAAACATCTCCCGGTCCTCAAGAACTGCCCCAAATAAACTGCGAGAATATACAATAGCTCCTGGGTTCCTAATATCCTCAACCGTGCACAAGGAGTCGCCCCCAAGTGTTGCTTAATACTGGACTCCCCTCAATCCAGCCGCAAATTCCCACCGAGTTCGGCCTCCCCTGCTTTGTGCCGCTTTAAGCTCTCAATATAAATAGTTCCACCATTGTGTTGGAAATATGGATGGTGTATCTTAGAATGACCAAAGAACAATTGAAGCGAGTAATGTCGAGGCAAAGAGTTGGACTCTTTCTCTTTAAGACAAGATTGCCCCGCTCACGGTGCGTACGGTATCGACAATTGTCTCCCAAGATACAACGACAAACACTTGCGATAGTTGCACTACAAATCGCAGAGCCACAACGAACACTTAGATGTTTTTGAACTCTCTTTTGATTGACTAATGCGAGAATGAATAAGAAGCAAGAGAATTTTGAAATTTCGATGTTTTGAAATGAATCGGGGTTGGTTTATATAGAGCTCTGGTGTCTCTTGAGACAGGTGCAACCCTTGGTCCGGATCGTCGTGGCCGTCGGATCGCGCCTGTGGTTAACAATTGCGTCGATGGTCATGATCTCTCTCTGCTGAAGGAACACACCTATTAGATACACCCCCTTCAACGAGCAGGACGCATCAAAGCTGCGCCGCGTGTCGCCAATCGTGCGATCTCCAAGCCAAGTCATCGCCACTCAGCGCCCCGCCACGTCGAGCCACCGGGTGAACCCTGGTTCGATTTTCCAAAACTTTAAGGCTCGCTCAAAGCTCTCGTGACGATCGTTGGTCATGATCCTCTCTGCCTGAAGGAACACACCTATTAGCATACACCCCTTCAAATGACAGACATCGAAATCGAAAGCTGCGCCACGTGTTGCGGTCGTATGATCCTGCCAAGTCATTTGCCACCCCGCTGCCACGCCACGTCGAAAGCCACCGGATGAACCCTGGTTTGATTTTCAAAACTTTAACGCTCCTCAAAGCTCCTCGCGACGATGCGAAGTGCGCCTCGAAAGCGCCCAATGCGACTATGTGCGGGCCCGGACCCGGCTCCGGCTCGGACGGTGCTCCGCACCGTCCTCGGTGCCTTTTGAGCTAGCCAAAGGCTAGTCAAAATTGACTTGGTCCACTAGGGTGTACCATAAGGAGTTCCACTTGATTACTCCTTATTAGTGGTGAAGCTCTTTATTAACTAGTAAAACATTTACTATGTTTCCTATGTGGGATATGACTTTCCATATTCCCACCCTTTTATATATTCTCTATATAAAAGCATTTAAGTGGCCAACTTTATGTATTTATTTCTCATTCACCCGATATTGGTTTTGAGAAATTCAAAATGCTAAACTCATCTACCCGCGGCGTAGATGACGTTTATCTCATTTATTTCATACTTTGAATAAATGACCCCACTTAAATAATTGGTCAAAATCGGGTCAAAACCCAATTTAATAAAACCAATTCCAACACATTGCACCCCGGGGACTCGAACCCTTGACCTCTCATGGAAAATGTTATAATAAAGTGTTTTTTTAAGGGTGACAATGCCTGACATAACACGAAACCCGAACACGAGAAACCCGAACCCGAACCCGACTAACACGAACATGACCCGATGTTACCATTTGTCTAAAACATAGTAATTTTAAATTTTTATTAACTTTCAATGTATTTTAATAACCCGAAATCAACCCGAAGTCAAACACCAACCCGACTCAATGACCCGAATTGACACCCTTAGTTTTTTTTTTTTTTTTTTACTTAAGCACTTACTATTGAGATTGAAGGACACATAATTTTCCTATGTTATTAATAGTATTTTCACAGTTGCCATTTAAAGTGAAACAGTACTCTGTGAAACATGCGTATCAGCTACTTACACAATATACTGTAAATTTTAGGACAAATGACAGAGGGGTAATAAATCTAAAAGAGATGTAAAAAGTCCTCAAAGTCCAGTAATAAACAAGAATGAAGCTTTTTAACCACATCATATAAAATTCAACTGAATTTTCGGTATATAATGGGCCCACAAGAATTAGATAATTTTTCTTAATGCAAGTTAAAAAGTAGTAATTGTTTTACTTGGTCTAAGATAGTGTTTTATAATATGAGGAAACTTTTGGGGCTACCAAAGGCAATTAATATATGTATCTCAACCAGGCCCCACAATGATTCATAGTGAATCACTCTATTAAAAAATTACAAGTAGCATTTGTTTCTTTTCAAACAAATAAATAATATATATATATACATATATTTGTTTAAAAATGACTCGTGTGCAACATGAATGGCACCTTTGAAATTGGCAACATTTTGACATTTATTTATTGAGTTTTTTCTTCTTAAATATGTAGATTTCAACTTTTTGGACCAATGGGAGAGGAAATCCAATGTTTGGTGGGGGTGGAGTCACACAAAGGCTTAAAAACTAAGTAAAATGTAAGGTTCTCAGTTTGCTTAAATATCATCTATAATATCTAAGGATCCCACTTGAATTGTTGAAAATTTGTTGGTTAATATTTTACATCATTAGGTAAAAGGTACCTTTTTTAAATAAAAAAATTGTTCTGTACTTAATTTCAAAAACAAACAAGCAATCATGATATTATTGGCCGTTTGATTTTACATGTAACTACGCCTACTCCGTTTTCTTTGATCACATTTTGAGAATCTATGATTTTTAATCTAAGGATTGAAAGGTCATTCTTTAACTGAATTATATACGTAATTCATATTTTAAAAAATATGCATACTTAATACTTTACCAGGTATTATATTTGGTTTGAGAGTGGAAAAGGACGAGTACTACCAACCTTGTCACGTAATTTAATTAGATCTTATCAACATAAACGTAGCCTGAAATATAATGAATAATCTACATACCAAATACCAATAATTCATTCAGCATATATAGCTAGCTATCAATAAATCCACATCATTAATTTTTGATGGGATGTGTTTATATCTCTCATGCCATCTAATAATAGCCGGAAATAAAAAAAAATCTCAATTTTAGGGATCACGCGAGTCACGTGTCAATTTCGACAATTTTACAACATTCTGCAAGAATATATAGGACTCATAATTGAGCAATTTTAAAACTTACATGACCAAATTAACATTTTAAAAATGAACATGCCCGATTTTGACATGCACTCTCCCTGAGTTACAGGACCAATTTTGTAATTTTGCTAAGTGAGATACATATGCATTTATAATGGAACAGATCAAAACCATAAATCTAATGTCCGTGTTCAGGGACGAGGCAACATTGGAGCCAACTGAGGCACTGGACACCCTGAAATTTTGAAAAATTGGAAGGGTGTTTTAGTAATTTTAGTTTATAACCTTGAAAAAAATACAAAAAAAAAAAAAAGAAAAGGGAACAAAGTTTCAACTCCTTCATTCTTCATTCTCCCTTCCCATTTGTTAATCTTGAAAGACTTTGAGGCTTTGAGCCTTGATCATTGGTTCCCATTTCTCAAAATTTTATATTTTTTTTTTTGCTTAATTATAAACTTAAATTCGAATTTTTGCTTTATTTTCTTGTACCTCTATTTGTCTATTTGAGATAATTTATGGTTTATTATCAAATTCTCATTAAAGAATTCAACATTCGAGATGAATTATTGAATGGTTGTTTTGTAACATAAATACAAAAAAAAAAAAGAAGATATTTTGAAGTTGTTGTGCAACATTTTAAAATATGACAAATATGAAAGAAATATTAAGATGTATAGGTGTAATCATATTCTGTTATTATTTTTGAATATTAAGATTTAATTGAATTAACACATTGATTTTATCAAAATTGGTACTTATTTATAGCTTTATTATTAGAGTTAATGTATTGTATTTTGTTTTTATATTAATGTTATTTGCACCGCTACACATAAAATTTTCTGGTTTAAATCACTTTTTTGTGTTGGGGTGACATTCTAGTTTTACTGTTTTTTTTAAAATAAATAAATATATATAAAAAGAAAGAAAAAAGTCATGATCACAAGCCGACCACGTAGCAAAGAAAAACAATGCAAAACTTCACTAATAAAAAATAACAAAAATAAATTAAAGGCGCAATTTAAATGAAGGGTGTTTATATCTCAAGAATTTTTAAGTGGCGTTGTCATTTTTTTCACATGCTCGAAGTATCGTTTTGAAGCTGTTGACAAGAGCTCGTTTTAGATCCTAGATTACAAAGTCTTTAACCTATAACTTTACTCAAATTATTTAACAAATTTTCTGGCAATTATTTAACATTTTTTTCTGGGGCAACACTCCAAATTTAACAACATCTGTACATCTGCATTACAAAATTAAGTCTGGACTTTGAACTATTATATGAAAATTAATAATTAAACATGATACTCCATATCTGTGGGATTGCTCATTCAAAGGTGCCATACATTCTTTAACCAGGAATAGTTCTCTTGGATCATGACCATTTATAAATAATTCTATGATATAAGGAAAAATCTATTGCACAATTAATTGAGTAATCATGACAGCATGATTAGCATTACTCAATTTTTTAAATGGTGTAGCTAGACTTCCTCTGTTAACATTTGAGTGAGACCTTTCCCACACAATAATTAATGCCTTTGTTTACTTCTCAAAGTTTAGGAATATTCTTTTATTTGTTTATAATTGATTACATGAATATTCAATATGTGGACATAAATAATCTTATTTTTCATTTCTTTGCAATCGACTAATTGTATGCTTCTATATAAATATATAATAATTATGGATAATTACAAAAACACCCATGGGATTTGCTAATTAAAAAAAATCAGAAATTTTCAGAAATTATACCCTTTAGGCTTTATCGGTGCTACATTTTACCCTTTTATAAGCAACAAACATTTCAAAAGCTCCCTTTATGTTTATGAAAATTTTACAGTTACCCATTCAAATTTAAGACTAATTAAACCTCAACCTTTGTTTTTTTTTTTTTTATGATTTTCAAAAACCTTTTGTTTTTTTATAATTAGCCCAAATATTAGGGGGCTTTTTGTAATTATCCCTAATAATTATGAAAACTTGGAAAAAAAATTAGTCAATTGCACCTATAAATTGATAGAATGTTACATCATGTGAAAATTTGGAAAACAATTATCTTCATGCCAATAAGGTTCCAAAATAGTGGGATTGTGGTCACGGAATAACAAAGCTGGTTACTTGAATTATGTGTTATCAAAAGCTACAAGAAAAGGAGAAGCATCCTAAAAATGAAAAACACAAAAAGACAGGAATAATTTCATGGATGTCAAAAGGAGTAACAAAAGTAATAAAAGATCCAATTTCATTTGAATTGTCCTCTTGTATAGGTTTTTCCTTTTTCGTCAATAAAAAAAATTAGGGATAACAATCTCTGACACGACACAAACTCGACTCGAAGGTACTGAGAGAAATCCAAACCCGAACACGAAAAACCCGAACACAAATACTATTGGGGATTTAACACGTGCGATATTATATTTGGGAATTAAACCAGAAAACTTGGATTTTAGAAAAATGAAATGCATATATAAATACATTTTAAATTTCACATAAAACAACATCTCAAACCTATATTTTCAATTTCCAACCCTATACTATGTCTTTATCAATCACTTTACCTTTTCATCCAATTATACGCTCCATTCAACTCCATCTACTTAAAATATTGATTTTTTAATTATATATATTTAACGTCTCCCAACTTATAATCTTCCAAATATAATATTATATATACAATTAAAAATTCAACCACTATCAACTTTTCTAATTATTATATACATAAAATAAAACAAAACTACTCAACCAAACATAATCTCATTTTCAAACCTATATATGTTCATTTTCATTCTTTTATCCAAAAAATTTTTTCACACGAAAAAATATGTTTATGAATATATGCAAAATTGCTTATGCTAATTACAAGGCCCAAGGATTTGGGGAAAAATGAAATGCATAAAGAATAAGACCAAGGGGGAATAATTATAGATTACCAAAGGTCACTGAATTGAAACAACACGGTCTCCTCTTCTTTGTTCGAATCCAAAGTCCAAACATCCATTTATTCGAATGAACACATCCATTGGTTTAAAATGCTAATGAAAACAAGGGGAATAGTTATAGAATAAATGTCCTTTTCAATCCGAATATTTTTCGAATGAACATCCATGGTTTTCAAACGAAACAACACAACTATTCGAATAAACTTTTTCAAGAATAGTTTGAAATGAACGATGACACCTTTTGTGCAATTTCTCTCCACTCGGAAATATCTATTATATTTCCAACAAATACAACTAACACGAATACGCGTGATGTTTGTCAATTTGTCTTAGACACCAATATTGAACATGACTGGATCACTCGAACTGACATCACTACAAAAAAGGGGAGGGGGTAGTTTGGACTTTTGGTAGTGTAATTGCAATTGACGGGGACTCCAATAAGTCTACTGGCTTTTAGCTTTTGCTTTTGTAATGCATCATTTCCTTTTCCATTCTCCATTGGGCAAAAGAGACAGTTAGAATAGAAATTTTGGCGTTGACGCTTCCTCGTACGAACACAGCTCCTCTGTACCTTGTTCACCATTCTTTCTCTTTCACTCAAGTTACATTCTATGGTTACTATTTTAGTAGAATCATTTTTTTTTTCTTTACTAATAATTAGACAAGCTACATATAAATGGAAAGGAACGTTGTATTTTAATTTCAAGAAAATCTAATTGGAAACTTTAGTTAATGTTCTTATATTGGTTTGCCAGATAACTATATATGTTTGTTAGATTAAGAAATTGATGATTTCATATCATGTCTTACGTTATGGTCACCATTATATCGGGATTGATTAAAAAATGAGTACATCCAAAGATATGATAGATTTTAAAACCTTTCTGTCACAAGAGGCTGTTAAATTATCAATAACAGATTACGGTGCATAAAAAAATTAACAATTTTTTGACAAGAAAATTGACATTTTTTAAACGATGTCACACTATATTATCAGTTCTTTTTGCAACAAAAGTATTTTAATCTTGATTCAACATAGTTTTTGGTATTTAAATAAAAACATTCTAAGAGAAGGGGTTCAAATTATTGTGAAGAAAGGATCATGGTACACCCTGGACCATGGACGATCTTAGAGTGTTCTATCGGCACAATATAAAAAAAATTATAGAAACATAGCCATTCTTGAATGTCTATTTCAAGTGTACATAATTTGTAACTACGTCCTAATTTACCTGAACGAATCAATGGAAATACTGCTCTTTTTGAAAGAAAAAAGGAAAAACACATTGATTAAATTTGTCGACTAAAAAATTTGTAATTCATGTCCTAATTTACCGAAGTGATAGGACCGGGTTGAACTTTTTAGGAAAAGAAAAAAAAAGAAAAGACATATTTGATCCAAAGACCCGACTAAGACCCATTTTACATGCATTTTTTTTGAGTATGGGCGAGTCCCAAAAATAGCGATTTGACCCAACAGACCAAATTGATCAAAACCAAATTTATATGTTTTTTTCGACTTTTCTCATTGGCCTTACCAGACTTGCCAACAAATTTCTCAGCCGGATGTCAGGAGTCACATTTGATAACTCGAGATATTAATAATAAAAAAATACGGCACGTGTGCAGCTGTCTTAGCCACGTGAGAGGAGAGATAAGAATAGAGAGATATTTAATGACGAGGGGTTGAATGGTAATAATAGTATTTGGAAAACCAATATATGATGAGAAGTGGTCCAGTGAAGCGTGTGAGAGCAAAGGGGTGAGATTCACGTGATCATCACCCAAAAATATATCGACAGATGGAAGAGGGTTGGCCTGTCATCCATCAATCTAGCTTTGCAGTTGGAAAGTTTCTCTTGCTGTTGAGTATTTTCAATTTTCACCCTATTACCTCAACTAATCATATATTTCTATGATCTTAAACATAAATTATATTTTTATTTTGAGGTAAACTTAGATAATATATATTATAATTGGGTTAAGTTCTACTC
Source organism: Rehmannia glutinosa (assembly GCA_016081115.2). Classification (NCBI taxonomy): domain Eukaryota; kingdom Viridiplantae; phylum Streptophyta; class Magnoliopsida; order Lamiales; family Orobanchaceae; genus Rehmannia; species Rehmannia glutinosa. The sequence goes on along the minus strand of CM071929.1, from coordinate 12,577,986 downwards.
AAGTTTAAAGCATATAAATTGAGTTTAAAATGAATTGCTTCTAATATTTTCATTGTCTCATATGACTCAAAGAATTATAAACATTACACGAGAAAATTAAAACAGTTTAAAAATCATAAGACGTGTAGCTTGAGCTTAATTAAGTATATAAGTGGTCTATTATGCTTGAGTTTAGCTGAAACGAGTATTTACATAAGAGCAAGTCTCTTGTGAGGTATTCTTCATTTAAATCAGTGAAAGACCTCTAAGGGTTCCGTCTTGAAAACATGAACTCTGAAAATAAATTTAAAAATAATAATGAATCATGAAGAAACAAAAATAAACCCTAAAAACATGAAAATGGAAGAATAAACCCAAGAAAAACAAAAATAAACCCAAAAAAAAAAAAATAAACCCTAAAAAAACTAAAAATCCTAAAAACCCAAATCAATTAAAAATAAACCCAAAAACAAAATAAACCCTAAAAAAACTAATATAAACCCCCTTTAAAGCTTTGTTAAAGTCTCACGGAATGAGACCGTCTCTCACGCAAATTTTTGCCTTTACATAAAGTTTTGGTTGCGTCTCGTGTTTGCTCTACCCTTACAAAAACTTTACATATTTATTAACGCATTGATTAACATATGTAAAAAATCCCAAATTAAAGTCAATGAGAAAAAGATTGTATTTATTATTTCCACAAAATTTCGCCACACCTTTTTTGTCAATGTAGATATTAGGTATTAAACTTCAGGAAGCCATTTGTCGATGATGCTAGTATCTACAACCCCCACACGCACGAGTAATGTAGCTTAAGTGTTATTGCTCACTCTTAATAGAGTATTGATCAGAGTTTGAATCTTTATATATAGTCTTTCAATTACTTATCTCTCCCATCATCCACTTTCCCAACTCATTAAAAAAAAACACACACACACACACACCTATTGGTCTTATTGATTAAAATCCTCTAATTTAAAAATCTAATTTTTAGAAATTAAATCATAATTTTAATCAACTTTAAAAACCCCTAAATTATCAAAATAATTAAGGGAATAGGGATAAGACAAAAATAATTTCATGAAAGAACAAAGGAAACAACGCGTCAACTGAAAACGGGACCTGCCCGAGCCCTGCCCGCGACCTGCCCGAACTGCCCGGTACCTGCCCGAACTGCCCGGGGCTGCCCGGGACCTGCCCAGGGCCTGCCCGGACTGCCCAGGGCTGCCCGGCACCTGTCAGGGCTGCCCGAACGCGAATCCGAATAATATTTGTTTCTAAAACATGTAATTCGGAGATTTTTCATAAAAACCGGATCCAATTTTCACAAAATTAATTCCAAACAATTATCCCAATTTTTAAAATCATATAAACACTTTTATACAAAATTTAAAAAATTATATAAAACACTTTTATACAAAATTTAAAAAATTATATAAAACACTTTTATACAAATTTTTTTAAAAATTATATAAAACACTTTTATATCAATTTTAAAAACCATATAAAACACTTTTATATCAATTTCAATCCATCTCATAGATCTTTCATAACAATTAAACAATTCAATCATCAGCGACGCATTGACACGCTTGGGAGTGGGTTATGAATGACATATCAATATGCGCGGCATATATATCACATATACATCACATAAATATTAATCCGCGAAATAATAAATATGACGATTTGATGCCTTAAAATTAAAAGACGCACATGCATCCATATATCCAAACATGCAAGATCAAATCCTAAACCCACTCCAAAATAAATTTAATAAGGTAGATCTAGTTCTTATATCAATAACCAAATGGCTCTGATACCATTTGTTGGAAATTATTCGGACCCCGGATCTAATCCGGGCCAAATAAGATACGGCTTTTCGATCTAATCGAACGAAAGCGGAAGCGTGGGATTTCGAAAATCGAGTTTTAGATATAAGAACATAAGATCATGCTTATTAAATTTATTCAAACTAAAGGAAGAAAAGAAAATTTACCTCTTTCGACGATTTTCTTGTTCTTCGTTTTTTCTCCGTCAATCCTTCGAATCCCCGAAGCTCGTAGACACCGCGATCTTCCAATTCGAACCTCCCTATCAACGGCAGTGTGTGGGCACCCCAATAATAATTCTAAGTTCCTAACTTTTATTTTCCTACGATGTACTCAACTCATGAGATCGTAGGATTGGGCTAACTGGATAGGAGGGGAATTGAACTAGGTAAAAGTTAACCCACAATATCACACTTTGACAAAAAGACAAAACAGTGGCCGCCCCTTTGATGATTTTACCAAAAATCAATTGTCCAAGATTTCAATTCTTGAATTGCCAAGATGTTGACCATGAATAAACCAAAATTTATGAAGTTGGACAAAATAAAAAATAAAAAAAAAAACTTTGCACTTTGAAAAATGGACGGCCGTTTTGTTGTTGGCTAATTGGTATGCGAAAATTGTGTGTCTCAAAGGTGAGATGTGGTCCTCCTTTTATAGGCCTAGTTCAATCAGTTTCCCACTCCAACTTGGTTTCCTATCTATTCTAGAATTAATAATTCTAGATAGACTCAAACTCTAATTGATAATTATCCAATATAATTATCAAGTAAATAATTATATTAATATCATAAATATCTTATATTTATTTAATTCCCAAAAAAAATCAAAAGCGTAGAATATCGGATATTCTAATTAACTAATATTAATATATTAGCCAAAATATTTTGGAAAACTATTTTCCATAAACCTTAGGAAGCGGAAATATTATTTCTAACCCGTTTACTCAGGAAGGCAGGAACAGGGGACCATGGACCTATAATTATAAGCTCCAATAAATTGAATAAATAATTAACTCTTTAATTAATTTATTCGACTTATTAATTCGATATTACTCCACTATAAATTCGGAATTGCACTCTTATAATTATAGAATATCTTACTCTACGAATTGAAAAATCATTTTGATATAATCATTACATATAGATTAATCCTCCATGACACCAGAATCAAGCTGTAGGTAGTATCCGTTAAACCTCTTCAATTACCTCTTATCCTCATTTACCATTAATTCACTAGCGAATGGTTAATTTATAATCGAATTATAAATTAGAGATCTCAAACCATTCGATTCGAGAATTAACAAATGAGGGAATCGTCTTTCTACTTCCCATGAAGGAATGGATTCCATATACGTGAATTTATATTCCCTATTTAATTCAAATGTGAATCTAAAATGCAAGTGTTGGGAATGTCGTAGGACAAACTTAAACGAGCAAATTAAGAATCACACATTTGAAATAAACAGAGTCTATAATCACCAGGATTAAGATTTATCCATATATGATCATCTAGTGATTTAATTTGATTTTCCATTTCTACAACGGAATTTGTATGGAAAATTCAAATTAAATCGTCCAAGTCCTATATGATCAAATCATATATAAATGCCCCCACTAAGATGTCTCCACATCGACGGTCCGGATAAGACAGTCACATTCAAAATGTTCGGGTCGCATTAATGATGTTTTAATTAAAGATTCCATACTTTAATTAATTTCATCACAGACTTTTTTTTTAGTTTATTATCCATAATCTTAATCCTCTTGTATATAACTCTTATATACCAGATTATGGTTACAATAAATAAACTAGGATTTTCATGATGTTCAAGAAAATACATACAATATGCAAAAAGAGTTCGAAAATAAATGTCGCCTTTATTAATAATCAAAAACAATTCACAATTGCTTTAAGGGCACTATCCCTAACAATCTCCCACTTGCCCAAAAAGATATGGGACATGTCTTCCGATCTATGTTTTTGTGCCTCTAAAAACACTTTTTATTCGGGTCTTATTGAGGATCAACAAGAATATACACGACCAGGATATCGACTTTCGAGTATCCTTGTCTGAAGTCGAAGTCGGTCTGCGATCGTCATTTTACGGTCAACCACCTAAATAGACAAACATCTTGATCTCAAGCATATTTGAGAAAGTTCTTGACTATTATCTAATGAAACATTTCTGGATTAGATTGAAAGCGGCTGGTTATCCCTATCGCGTATCAAATCAAATACCGAGCACAGTACACAATATTGTATACTTGTAGAGGCATAGGGAATGCGTCTCATGTTCTTTCCTCCCGAGTGCGCTTTAAACAATCCTCTTTGGAAAGAACGACTCCATATCAAGTTGGTAGGTAACCCTTCTTGGAATCTTGCATTCTTTAATGCAACAAAGATCTTATCGATATAAGAAGCTTGAGACAATGCCAATAATTTGTTCTTGTGATTTTGAACCATTCAAATTCCAAGAACATAATTCGCTTATCCAAATCTTTCTTTTGGAATTTCTTGGCAAACCGATGTTTAACCGCAGCTAACATTTCTACTTCATTCTCAATTAGTAGAATGTCATCTACGTAAATCACTAAAATTGCCACTTTACCATCATTGATCCGCTTGTATACACAGGCTTTGGTCAAACCAAGACTTGATCATCTCATCAAATCTATGGTTCCATGACTTGTGCTTGCTGCTTTAACCCATAAATGGATCTAAACAATTTGCGAGACTTTTCGCTCTTGACCTTCGGCTACAAAACCCTATGGTTGAATCCATTTCTTGGTTTATAACTTCAAGCCACCTCGCTTATATCGAATCCTCCATCACTTGTCGAAAAGACAATGGATCATCGTCTACCCCATCGCATAATCGCAACATTTGCCTCTTCGATTTGACGATAAGCGGATTGGTGGTCTAATCACCCTCCCACGCTGCCGAGGTGTCATGACATTCGATCGGTATAGTGGTATTTTTAGTGATTTCCCCAACAACTCTTGTTGGTTGTGGTCCGATCTCATCGAAAGTAACTCCTCGAGTACAACTTTACTTCGAGGTCGGAAGTTTTCTATATAATCATTCTCAAGAAAGACAAAGCATTAGTCGAAACTATTACTTTCTTTTCTTGCGGATCATAAAACAAACCTCATCTCGTTCCTTTGGGATATCCAACGACACAGATACACTTCAACGTGGATGCAACTTTCGGTCTTTCCTTTCAAATACATGTCTTTGGGCACCCGTAGAGGAAAGTGGCGTAAACTAACTTTACTCCCATTCCACAACTCTAGTGGTGTCTTTTGATTGACTTAGACGGAACTACATTCAAAATGTAAACCGTTTGCAATGCATACCCCCAAAACGAATCGGCGGTGTCGCGTAGCTCATCATCGACCTAACCATATCAAGCAACGTTCGGTTTCTCCTTTCAAAGAACACCATTTTCTTTGAGGGGTGCCAGTCTTTGTGAGTTGGTACAAAATACCATGCTCTAGCAGCAAATAATCTTTGAACTCGTGATCGACATACTCCCCCGATCGGATCGAAGGCACTTCAAAGATTTTCCTAGTCTTTTCCGCATGAAATTCCTTGAACTTTTCAAAAGTCTCGGATTTTTTATGCATTAGATAAACATATCCAAACCTCGAGCAATCATCAATAAAAGTGACGAAGTCAAAGCCACCTCTAGCTTGTGTGGTCATGGGACCACAAACATCACTATGAACAAGCTCCAGTGGTTCTTTGGCTCTATTGCCCTTTGCAGAGAAAGGTCTCTTAGTCATTTTTCCTTCTAGACAGGATTCACAAATAGGAAGAGTGCCAACTTTTAGCTCTCTCAAAGAACCATCCTTTGCAAGCCTATTTATCCTTTCTAGTGAAATATGCCCTAACCTTAGATGCCAAAGATATGTTTCATCATCTTGAGAAACCTTTTTGCCTTTTTGGTTTAGGATGTTCTACTTTAAACATTTCGGCATTTAGCAGTGGTTGTTCATTAGGCTTAATGAAATAGAGTCCATTTTCCAATATTGCAGTACAAATATCACGCCCATTTTTAGAAATAATAATCGAATTATCATTAAAAGATAGTGAAAATAAATGTTCATGCAATTTTGAAACGTAAATCAAATTTCTACTTTAAAACCAGGAATATAATAAACATCGTTTAAAATCAATATTTTATCTCTAATATTAAGCTTAATTACTCCCATCGCTTTTTCGAAACCATCGCACCATTGCCAACTCGCATTGTGAAAGACCCATCGGCAAGCTCTTCATAAGAACTAAGCATTTGTAAGGAAGAACAAACATGATTAGTAGCTCCGCAGTCAACTACCCAAGTAGAAGAATCTTTAGCTACCAAACAACTTTCAAGAACAAGTAAATCATATTTACGTTTCTTGTTTTCCTTTACTTTGGAGAGAAACTTGGGGCGCGTCTCCTTCCAATGTCCCTCTTCACCGCAAATGGAAACAATTTCCCTTTGCTTTAGATAACCTTGCTTTTGCCTTTGAGATTTTCACATACGAGTGCAATATTCATGTTACTATTCCACTTGTTACAATTTTCTCCGATTAATGAATCATTCAATGATTCAAGCATAGACAAGACATCATTCTTGAAAAATTAAATAAAGCGACATAAATAAGCGAACGAACATCATAGAGCATTCAATTTAGGAATCATAAACATGATGCATGAAAGCAATAAAGTTTATCCTACCAATTCCCAAGGTAATTTAATCTCACATTTGAAAAGCCTCCGTAGGGTAGGTCAAATCAAATGACAATTAAATCGAGACCATCTCGGATTAATAAATAAATAATCAAGACATCTCATATCTTCATTTATTAATTAATCACCTTTAGTTTAGCTTAGATACATCCAAACTATTTGATTGTATCCTTATGAGTGTTACCCATTATTTTGGATTTTAAAAATTAACTCAAAATCGCCGCCGTAGGGTAGGAAAATTAAGAGTTAAATTTTAAATTCATATCCTTTCGAGATTAAGCCTTGATTATTGATTTAAGTGAAAACCATCCGTAGGGGGACGAATACGGCGTCGCGAGGCGTCACTTAAATCTCACGGTGCTTTGATCAATAATAGAGGCCATAGGATTTATTGTCATGAATCCTTCTCCCACTCACTATTTTATAGTAAATGTTTCCTAAACATTTAAGTTATAAAACATCTTATGTTTTAATAAGTTAAGTCCAATCCTATTGGTCTTATTGATTAAAATCCTCTAATTTAAAAATCTAACTTTTAGAAATTAAATCATAATTTTAATCAACTTTAAAAACCCCTAAATTATCAAAATAATTAAGGGAATAGGGATAAGACAAAAATAATTTCATGAAAGAACAAAGGAAACAACGCGTCAACTGAAAACGGGACCTGCCCGAGCCCTGCCCGGGACCTGCCCAAACTGCCTGGGACCTGCCCGAACTGCCCGGGGCTGCCCGGGACCTGCCCAGGGTCTGCCCGGACTGCCCAGGGCTGCCCGGCACCTGTCAGGGCTGCCCGGCACCTGTCAGGGCTGCCCGAACGCGAATCCGAATAATATTTGTTTCTAAAACATGTAATTCGGAGATTTTTCATAAAAACCGGATCCAATTTTCACAAAATTAATTCCAAACAATTATCCCAATTTTTAAAATCATATAAACACTTTTATACAAAATTTAAAAAATTATATAAAACACTTTTATACAAAATTTAAAAAATTATATAAAACACTTTTATACAAAAATTTTTAAAAATTATATAAAACACTTTTATATCAATTTTAAAAACCATATAAAACACTTTTATATCAATTTCAATCCATCTCATAGATCTTTCATAACAATTAAACAATTCAATCATCATGATGCATGACACGCTTTGGGAGTGGGTTCCATGAATGACATATCAATATGCACGGCATATATATCACATATACATCACATAAATATTAATCCGCGAAATAATAAATATGACGATTTGATGCCTTAAAATTAAAAGACGCACATGCATCCATATATCCAAACATGCAAGATCAAATCCTAAACCCACTCCAAAATAAATTTAATAAGGTAGATCTAGTTCTTATATCAATAACCAAATGGCTCGATACCATTTGTTGAAATTATTCGGGCCGGATCTAATCAAGCCAAATAAGATACGGCTTTTCGATCTAATCGAACGAAAGTTTTAAGCGTGGGATTTGAAAATCGAGTTTTAGATATAAGAACATAAGATCATGCTTATTAAATTTATTCAAACTAAAGGAAGAAAAGAAAATTTACCTCTTTCGACGATTTTCTTGTTCTTCCGTTTTTTCTCCGTCAATCCTTCGAATCCCCGGCTCGTAGACACCGCGATCTTCCATTCGAACCTCCCTATCAACGGCGGTGTGTGGGCACCCCAATAATAATTCTAAGTTCCTAACTTTTATTTTCCTACGATGTACTCAACTCATGAGATCGCAGGATTGCTTAACCTGGATAGGAGAATTCAACTAGGTAAAAGTTAACCCACAATATCACACTTTGACAAAAAGACAAAACAATGGCCGCCTTTGATGATTTTACCAAAAATCAATTGTCCAAGATTTCAATTCTTGAATTGCCAAGATGTTGACCATGAATAAACCAAAATTTATGAAGTTGGACAAAATAAAAATAAAAAAAAAAAACTTTGCACTTTGAAAAATGGACGGCCGTAGTTTTGTTGTTGGCTAATTGGTATGCGAAAATTGTGTGTCTCAAAGGTGAGATGTGGTCCTCCTTTTTATGGCTAATCAATCGGTTCCACTCCAACTTGGTTTCTATCTATTCTAGAATTAATAATTCTAGATAGACTCAAACTCTAATTGATAATTATCCAATATAATTATCAAGTAAATAATTATATTAATATCATAAATATCTTATATTTATTTAATTCCCAAAAAATCAAAATCGTAGAATATCGGATATTCTTTAATTAACTAATATTAATATATTAGCCAAAATATTTTGGAAAACTATTTTCCATAAACCCTTAGGAACGGAAATATTATTTCTAACCCGTTTACTACAGGAAGAAAGCGCGAACAGGGGACCATGGACCTATAATTATAAGCTCCAATAAATTGAATAAATAATTAACTCTTTAATTAATTTATTCGACTTATTAATTCGATATTACTCCACTATAAATTCGGAATTGCACTCTTATAATTATAGAATATCTTACTCTACGAATTGAGAAATTTTGATATAATCATTACATATAGATTAATCCTCCATGACGATTAGAATCGGAAAGCTAGGTAGTATCCGTTAAACCTCTTCAATTACCTCTTATCCTCATTTACCATTAATTCACTAATAATGGTTAATTTATAATCGAATTATAAATTAGAGATCTCAAACCATTCGATTCCATAATTAACAAATGAGGGAATCGCCTTTCTACTTCCCCTTGAAGGAATGAATTCCATATCTGTGAATTTATATTAAAACTATTTAATTCAAATGTGAATCTAAAATGCAAGTGTTGGGAATGTCGTAGGACAAACTTAAACGAGCAAATTAAGAATCACATTGAAATAAACAGTGAGTCTATAATCACTCAGGATTAAGATTTATCCATATATGATCATCTAGTGATTTAATTTGATTTTCCATTTCTACAACGGAATTTGTATGGAAAATTCAAATTAAATCGGCCCAAGTCCTATATGATCAAATCATATATAAATGCCCCCACTAAGATGTCTCCACATCGACGGTCCGGATAAACAAATCACATTCAAAATGTTCTCGCATTAATGATGTTTTAATTAAAGATTCCATACTTTAATTAATTTCATCACGGACTTATTTTTAGTTTATTATCCATAATCTTAATCCTCTTGTATATAACTCTTATATACCTAGATTATGGTTACAATAAATAAACTAGGGATTTTCATGATGTTCAAGAAAATACATACAATATGCAAAAGAGTTCGAAAATAAATGTCGCCTTTATTAATAATCAAAAACAATTCACAATTGCTTTAAGGGCACTATCCCTAACAAGAGGGAGGGGGAAAAAGCTAGGGTTTTTACTTTGGGGGGGTTAGAGAGAAGGGGGAGAGAAAAAAGGTTAGAAAGAGAAGGGGGTGGTGGCTTTTAACAGAATTTTGTATTAACTATACACAATTTGGTCTTTCTTTGTTTTTTCTTCTTTATTTGTGTTTCTACATTTTTTATATTGTTGGGATAAATTGCAATTTTAGTCCTGTAGGTTGACAAGAATAGTCTTGTAAAAATCATAATCCACAAAAATAAAGTCGTATAATTTTCAAAATATGCTAGGAGAATCAATGTGTCAACATTAGTCCAAGTAAGTTGGCTGTTGGCATATTGATTAGGACAAAAACTAAGTAAGAAAAAATCACTTTAAGGATATCCACATAAGAGAAATTGGTTATGGATCATCTAGTTTGGTCGGAAATATTGATATTTTTGGCAAATTTTCCAATTTCCAGCGATCAAAGAACTTCAATCAAGTTTTTTTTTTTTTAATTATTGAACCTTTTTTTTTTGCAAATTATAAGTTTTGCAAGACCATTTGTCGGCCCTCTATAGTTACGGACTAAAATTACGTAACTAAAATTGCAATTTACCCAGTGGTGTTGCATGTCTCCAACTTCATGTGCCATATTTATTGCTATATTTCTACCATTCTTTTGCTCAAGAAATAAGATAAAAGGAATCATGTGCCATATTTATGTTAAAGTAGGGCCAAAATCTTAGCTGACTCCAAGATGACTCAATTGGGTAGTTGTGAAATATTATGACAAATTTTATTTTCTCACCGAAAAAGTCCAAATATATATATTTATTTATTCTTGGTTGCAATAAGACAAAAATGATTTTTCATTGTCATTTTCGTTCTCAATGTGGTAACAGAATGATATCATATTTATATTCTGCGGATTTCTTATGAGAGATTTCCTTTTCAAACTGACTTTGGTAATAGGCCTTCCAATAAATGCTCAATTATTCTGTCTAAAAAATTTAATAATTTTGACAAGAACGTATATTATTTTTTAGTTAAAAGCATATTTTTTCCTAGATTCATTTGGTTAGAGACCGCCATGCATATTGTTGGAGTCTTATGGTGTCCAGATTTTGAGGAATATAACTGTTACATATACAGTAAAATAATTTCGATTAGTCCCCAAAAAAGGAGTGAAAAAAAAAGTAAACCGAAAAAGAGGCTCTAAAATGCATATTTGGTCCACTGATTTATACTGAGTTGTATTTTCGTCCACTAATTTAAGGGCGTGACAAAATAAGACATTAACTTCTTATGTTGCACAATTAACTCATTTCTTTCGGCAATAGCGAAATCAACCAGAATTGCTCCCAGAGTTTGGGAATTTCAACAAGTGCGTGTGGAAATAAAAAATAATTCGACATGGCAATGTCATTAAAAAGAACCGGGACATTGAAGTCCCCAAAATCACGGAGCAACTCCAATTGATTTAAAATTGCCAATAGAGATTAAACGTAATTACCCCAAAATTAATGGACTAAAGCGCAATTCTGTATAATATAGTAGACCAAATATGCAATTCAACCAAAGCAGAGAAAATGTCCTCTTGCCGAGATTTTTTTTTTGTAATAATTTATTTTGCTGTTAAACAAAAGGAAATTATATTGAATTATTGATCACTATAAACGTTAGGTACCAAAAACATGGAAATTGTAAGATGAAGCGAAAAAAGAGAGGGTGGTGAAACGAAGACTTTGAGAAAGGTTTAATTGAAAAGTAATGATTTTGGCATGGCTAAACGGTAAGTCAGTTACATGTTTCTTTCAGGCCGATCGAGCACACCATACGAACCAAACTCCATGACCACAAGCCCAACTTCTCACACGTGCCAGCCAGCATCTAATTAACTAATTTCTGATTTCAATACCATCGGCCATTTATTTTTCCATCTACTTTTTACTTTTTTAGCTGGGGGTGGCAATTTGAGGCTACGACACGATTAACCGATACAAATATGACACAAAATTATATGGTTTGGGTTGAGTCTTATCGGGTCCGGGCCGTTATCAGGCTGTCACGATAAGACACGATAAAAATCGCACCGCTATCATGAACGATAAGCGTGATAAAACTGGGTCTTTGTCGTTTGACACAATAAACCCAATAAGGCCCGATAATTTTTTTAATTATTGGTAATTAATTATTTATATGGGTAATTTATTAAAAATAATTATTGCACTTTGATTATTTTTATTAATAATTTATTAGAATATATGTTTTAAGTATTAAATATAAAGAATATAAAAACAAATCATAAGTTTTATTTGTTAACGGGCCTTATGGACTTATCTAAATAAATTTGATATTTTTTCCTTATAGTGCTTATCGTGTCGTGCCGTGTTTTTTGTGTTTTTAACGTGTCGTGTTCGGGCTTAAGTTTCAGGCCCATTAGGCTTATTGTGTCGTGTTTGTATTCAGGCTTATCGTGCCGGCCCAATAACGGCCCGACACGAACGATTTGCCAACCCTATTTTTAGCCTAGTTTTCTCACATTTTTAATTCATTTTTCTTTTTGTCCTTTTATAGAAATTTAATAACAGTAAACTTTCCATTACTCTTTTTTAATAAATAGAAATATATAAAAAAAAGGAAAAAGTCCTGATCACAAACCGATCAGGTAACCAAAAAAAAATGTTAAACCGGTTAATGCTTATGGATTTGGTCGAGCTCGTTGAGTTGAGTTCTTAGGATTGAGCTAGCTCGATTAAAAGATATTATTGTCTGATGGGGCTTAAATTGTGGTGCTTGACTCAATGTGAAATGATAGATTCAGGTTGTCTCTCTCTAACACTTTCCTCTCCCTTCTCTCTAACCCCTCTCCCCCCCCCCAAAAAAAAACCCCAAACCTAATTTCCTGCTCCCCTCCCTCCCCAGCCACAACCGCCACCCACACATCCCTCCCCCCTCCCTCCTCCTTCCCCGTCCCCCTCCCCTCCATGCTTTCCACTTTGGAGGGCGGACGAAGATTCCTTGTGATATTCGGAGGTGACCGATTTTTTCGCCCAAAGTGTGAAGCGGGTCGAGCTCCACGAAGATGTCTCGGAGTCGAGTAGATGATGGGCTGCAACAGTTGAGTTGGGTGAGGGAGAGGCAAATTTTTGTATTTTTTTCTCTCGTTTTTAGCTATAATTGTTGTTTTCTTTTTTTGTTTGTATTTTCTTTTTCCCGGTTGATTTGCGAAACTCGTAGGCGGATCGGCTTTTTTTGTTCATTCAAAGTATGTAGTGGTTGCTCGTGCCCGATTTTAGTTTTTTGGTGTGTTACAGTCTCCTTTAAGGAGTGCTGAAGTCTTCCGGCGCGGAGTGGTTAGTTTGGGGTGGATAGTTTTTTAGTCCATGTGAATCTGAATTGGTTTTACCAATTCCCCGCTTGGCTCTTAGTTAGTCTTGTCGGCTCTTAACCCGTTGGCTACGATTGTAGTTGTAATTTTAGTTTTTGAGTTGTGATAATAAAATTCTATCGTTCGACAAAAAAAAAAAGACTCAATGTGAAATGATTGGTCTGATCGTTTTAAACCGGTTAATTTGGCTAATTAAAACACAATAAAGTAGGCGTGAAAATGAGGTAGAATGTTATTTTGATATATGACTAATTGATGATCTTCGATAATTTACTGACTTGAGTGTCGGATTTGAGCGTCGGATGTTTGCATTTGGTCGTTATGTACTCTAGATCATGTGATTCCTGTAATAAAGCATTGAATTCAAAGTTTTTTTTAGTTCGTGCTAAGAATTGATTTAGAGTGCATATTCACACACACACACACTTATTAAAAGAAAAATACAAAGAGAAAGAATTATTTGAATACGAGAAAAACTCACAAACATAAAAATAAAACCATACTAAAATGAGGCTCAGGGGAATATATAACATATTACACAGCTAAATTGACTAGCAAAATATTGTATTGTCCTCATCTGATTATGACATTATGTTGCCGCCATGTTTATAAGAGCAAGGGCAATAAGGTCGCATCGCATGAATAAACCTTAGGACTGGGTTCCGTAATATATTAATATAAGATTGACTTTGTCCTCAAGTCATTGTTTTTTTTATGTTTACTTATATTTTACAACCATTATTAGGGGCCAACGACCTATATATATATAGCTGATTGATTACCACATAGAACACATTAAAAGTAAAAACATGACGCTTTTGCAATTTGAATTTTTATCAAACCACTGATGGTCTATAGACTATATAGAGCACCATTTCAAATTATTTCGCTAATTAATTTTATAGTTTAATTTGATCAATACAATAGGAGAACTTTAAATTCTTAAAGGTCTCCAAAAACAAAAAGGCAAAATTAGTTAAGAAAATAAAATACTGAAAACCCCAATACTCTACCACAGTATACATACTTGGTACGATCACACTCGATCAATTATATACACACCTTTAATTGAATTGTTGTGTTGTTTGTTGCTTATCAAGGATTGAGATTTATCCTTGATTTTATTTTTCATATTTCTATTCCACTTCCTATTCCACTCGATTGAATGAGTGACACGCGTGCAAACATCGAAAACCCCGAGATTTCTATCACAATATACATCTTGGTATGATCACACTCGATCAATTAAATACACACCTTTAATTGAATTGTTGTGTTGTTTGTTGCTTACCAAGGATTGAGATTTCATTTTTCATATTTCTATTTCATTCGATTGAATGAGTGACTTGCGTGCATCATCTTATACACGTGACATTCATCACAATAGAATATAAATTGGAATACGAATGTGGAGAGGGGAGATCTGGATGGTATCTTCTATTGTAAAAGCGTCAATTACATCGCATGGATGATTGACACGTGTATAAAAATTACTATATTTTTTTTATACACGTATCAATAATTCGCGTGGTAAGATAGACGTTTTTACATAGAAGATCCCATCGGTTAATTTTCCACCTCTTCTTTTTTTCCACAACAAAATTCAAAATATTATATATTGTCCTTTGATTTTCTTAAATATAGGAAATGCACGCCATATACATACTATATAGTATAATAGTATAAAGTTTCTTTTTACAACACTCACGACAGGAGGGGCAATTCCGTCAGTCCAGAATCCTGATTAATAATTCAGGTCTGTTATCTTTGTCCTGCATCAAGAAACTCTTTTTAACTTTCTTTGTCAAGTTGGAGAAGAAATTTAAAAATAGCATATAAAATATATCCCAAGTGAAAAAGGAGGTGTGTAGCCCAAATAGCGACTCTTCTCTCTCTCCCTTCTCATAATTTGGTGTGCGTTTTCTTATAGAGAGAGATAAATATTCATATTCATACAAGAAATAAAACATCTTTTTTATTTAAAAAAAAACACTTGTTTTTAGTTCTTCTCTCTTTCGAGAAGGCGATTGCAGAGAGAACAACAGCACTCTCACTTGCAAAGAGATAGAAAGAAAGAGAAAGATAGAGAGAGAAACGACAGCCTCAGAAACAAAGGGAGAAAAAAGTTTTTTTTTTCTTTTTATTTTAAATTTCTTTTCCCCAAATCCCACAGAAGAAGAAAACGATGTCTGCTTTTACAACCTGCAACTATAAGAGGTATGTTACATGAATTAATAAAGCTGAAAAAACTTTGTATTTGTGAACCAAAATTAAATTCAAAAAAAGAGCACTACAAGAAAGACTATATTGTTTGATGCTTTCACTTTTACTCCTCACTTCCCTTTTTATTCTTCTCTTTTAATTTATTTCCTTTTTTTTTCATTTCTTGGATTTTGTCTATGGATCCATTGAAAAATTCGAGCAGGTGAGTAAAAGAAGAAGGTGGGCTTAAAGAGAAAAATATTGATGATGATGAAGATAAAGAGAGGGATATTATGGGATTAATAGCAACACCTCAAAATTCTCTTCAATTTCTTGACAAGCAAAATTTGTCAATTTCTATGTCCCAAGATTACCATCAAGGTATTTTCAGTTTCTCGAATGGATTCGAGAGATCAGAACAACAACAACAGCAACAACACATAGCACAACAGATCCGACGGGATAAGCTGAGAGGTCAAGGCTTCGAGCCACCACCGCCGTTAATCGGCATCGAAGAAGAACAAGAACCCGGTCCCGTCTACGAAACCGCCGGGATGTTATCAGAAATGTTCAATTTCCCATCCGGCGGCGGCGCCACCGCCACGGAACTGCTGGAGAACCAGATATTACAGAGTTACCAGAACCCGAGGGCGGCGGCAGCAGCGCCATCCGCCGCCCCGGATTGGTTCTCCCACCGCCAAGGGATGTTGGTAGGTGGCGATTTGGGGGTTTCGAAGAACCAGGCGACCGTAGTCAATGACACTGCTCATACTCGTCAGATTTCCAGCATTAATGCAGATTCAGCAGCAGCAGCCATGCAGCTTTTTCTCATGAACCCACAGCAACAAAGGTCACCATCTCCATCTCCAGTACCTCAATCCACTCCCTCCACTCTCCATATGCTACTTCCAAACCCATCTGCTCCCTCCACTCTCCACCACGCCTTACCAGGCGGGGGGGCTTTTGGTAATTTTACATCGTGGGTTAACCCAAACACCGGAAACGAAAACAACCCTAGTCATGGGGTGGTCGAAGGTCAAGGGCTGTCTTTGTCTTTGTCTTCTTCTTTACAGCACCTGGAGGCGGCGAAGGCCGAGGAACTACGGATGGGAGAAGGTAATATGTTGTTTTTCGGCGGTGGCGGAGGGTCAACTCCGACGGTGTCGTATCAGTTCAAGAGTTTGGGTAACCACCCGGTGCATGCCGGGATGGGATCTTCATCGTCCTATGGGACGATGAATATCTTGAGGAATTCGAAATACGCTAAGGCGGCGCAGGAATTGTTGGAAGAGTTTTGCAGCGTCGGAAGGGGTCAGTTCAAGAAAAACCAATTCCGGGGACCGATGAATAATAAAAACGGTGGGAACCCTAGTTCCGGCGGCGGCGCCGGAAATTCGTCGTCTTCTTCGAAAGATATTCCTCCGAATTTATCTGCTGCTGATAGACTTGAACATCAGAGAAGAAAGGTCAAACTGTTATCTATGCTTGACGAGGCATGTATTTTCTAACTTCTCTCCTCTATCTATGTATTTTCTAACGAACGAGTGAGATCTGTTATTCCAGTGTTTCATCTCATATTCCAATACCAATGCACGGATTATTGACACATGTATAGAAGTTACAATATTAATTTTGGAGTATAATTGTGGAGTTTTAATATAGTAGTTTTTGTACATGTGTCAATCATCCGTGCAATGGAAGAAAAGATGAAACACCATACCGGAATAGAGATCTCATCTTATTTTCTAACTTCTCTTCTCTAAAATATAGAGCATTAGCCAATCATTGTCGATTAATTAGTCCAATTTTTTTATGAAATCACATAAAATTATTCTGGGAAGTTTCCAAAAATTGTTTTATTGCCGGCTAATGGAAACAGGTTAATGCCACGGATGTTAATTTGTTTAATTCAAAATAATTGAATTTTTTATACTCTCACCTACTTCAATATTCTGATCAAATAATAAGATCCGTGGGATATTTAATTAGGGCACACAGGATTTTCATTTGGTGTGTGAACACGAGTGGGTAACCACCCACACTGTTAAAACTTGCACGTCCCTGCTGAAAAATAGTTTCCATCTGTTTGGGGATTATTTGAACATTTGAACATCTATGGTAAAGTAATGTTTATACAATGCTACACATTAGTATTCCAGGTGCATAATAACTAGAATCACATAGTCCAACGTTACACCGATATATATTCAAAGTAGCATCTATGAGACCGTAAACTGTCATAACAAATATCAATTTAAGTCGTTTTGTTTCTTTTCTTTTTTTTTTTCGCTTCCACCATGACTTGAAAATTGAAGTTTCTAATATTATTTATTAACCAATGCATGTAATTATATTATGAGTAGATATCATTTTAGACCGTCTCATAGATCTAAGTTCGTGAGACAGATTATAAACAAATACAAAAATATGGATTCTTTTGATGGTATTGGTTTGGGTCGAAATTCAATTTATAATGCTGAGACCGTCTCACACAAATTTTTATATTATATTATATAGGTGGAGCGAAGGTACAACCATTACTGCGAGCAAATGCAGATGGTGGTGAACTCATTCGACATGGTGATGGGATTCGGCGCGGCGGTGCCGTACACGTGTCTAGCACAGAAAGCAATGTCTCGTCATTTCAGGTGCCTCAAAGACGCCATCGCAGCGCAGCTAAAGCACAGCTGCGAACTGTTGGGAGAAAAAGACGCCGGCGCGTCGGGTGTGACGAAAGGCGAAACCCCACGCCTGAGAATATTGGAGCAAAGCTTAAGACAACAAAGGGCATTTCATCAAATGGGTATGATGGAACAAGAAGCTTGGAGACCCCAAAGGGGATTGCCCGAAAGATCTGTCAACATTTTGAGGGCTTGGCTTTTCGAGCATTTTCTGCACCCGTACGTATTTCTTTTCTTGCTCTTAAAAAAATATAAAAAGTAGTTTAATCAACAAAGAAATGATTAGTGCGGAATTCTATGATAAGACAATTTTTTTTTTTGATACTGCATGTTTTTGAACTTTTTCTTCGTTTTTTTAATTTGTTCTTTTTTTCTACTTGTGATCGTGGATTAAAGCCTTAAAGGTGCTGGTGTTGCAGTGTTTGATGTTGTCCCTTCGGTTAGGAAAAGCTGAAAAAGTTGGGTTTTTCGTCATATATACATTCTCTTTTTCCATAATATTTTTCTCCTGGCATTAATAATAATCATGTAATAGCTATTACCACAAGGAAAAGGAACCTATATATTAAGAAGAACTATATAGTTATTATAATTACTGCTATTTTGTGTTTTTTTTTTTAAATTACAGATTGTCCTTTCCTAGCTAGCTATGGGCTCACCCTTTCTCTCGATAGACCCTAGCATTATCCCCACCTAGTAGTAGTATAAAATACACAAAAATTAGTAGGTACTTAGTCAACTGGCTACCGTAAGAGACTTACAGGTGGGTTCTAATCTACACTCCATCAAAATGCCCCTAGGACATATGCGAGTTGACGAAAGACTTAGTTGGAATTTATACTGAATTGTATCTGTGTGAGTTCGATTCGGAGGGAAATCAACTATACTTTGTGGGGGTTGTGCACATCCCGCGATTTACATTGGTGGCAATAATGAAAGATCGGAGTTGCTGCCCTTAGACATAGTTAGACGTAAGCCTGGAAGCTGAGTTACCTAAAAAACATATATATACACAAAAATTCTTGCAACACTTATTCTAAATAATATTGTCTTAGATTTAGTATTTTTTTTTATCATATTAAGTGTTTTATGTTTTGTTTAAATTTTGTGTGAGGCAAAATTAAACGTTATAATTACATACGTTACTAAAAAGAAAATACGAAGGGCGTGCAGCTGTCAATATTACTTCTGTATTTTCTGTAACTATTGCTGCAACTGTTCTACGATCTCTCTTAGATTGCCACGCCCATGCAGAATAACAATAAAAAGAAAAAAAAAATAATAGTATAAATCCAATATATATCTACGGACACAATGCATAAAGCTTGAGCATCGCTTTATCTGATTTAGGTAATAAGGACTCTGAATCTAATGTCCTTTTCTTTGTTTTTGGTCTCTATCTCAGGTACCCAAGCGATGCTGATAAACATCTCTTGGCCCGACAGACTGGTCTTTCAAGAAACCAGGTATTCTGAGTCTTCACTTTCTTTTTTTTACTATAATCGCGTTTCTTTAGTAGCATTTTATTAAGTGTTAAAATGGGGTTGCATGGAATAGCGTTTTTTATTGTGTGTTGTTTGGATACCTTTTTTTTTCCACAAAGACATAAATTCTGAAACAGAGAGAAAAGCGCTGCCAATAGTGAGAGCAGAGTCAAGTACAGGAGAGTGAGACATGAAAGTTTGCAGCTTTCATCTCTCTCTCTCTCTCTCTCTCTCTCTCTCTCTCTCTCTTACGTCCACAGTACATTTATTGGTTTAACCTTTCAAGCTGCAGATCTGTACTGTAAAACGGTAGATTTATTTGAGGCAAAATGCTAGCTAGCTTTTTGTTGTTCGAATTATTTCATAAGCATAAAAATGTAAAACTGTGTAAGGCTAGAAAATAATTACTATATGATAAAAAGAAACATTTCATAATTAAGGAAACTCAAAGAAATGTTAATAATTCGAATTTCAAATTTTTTTAATACACGGCAAATATATATTTATGACGTGATCAGTACACGTGACCTGGGTAATATTTGAAATATGAGATGGTATACAGTTTGGAATAGAAATTTTTTGTGCCTTTGCAGGGTATATAATTAGTTTCTTGGGTATATATTAAGGGATGGTTTTATGTTGTTTATTCATTTGCACTCCTTCCATAAGAGAATGAGTTGGTCTAATTTGAAACTGTCTTATATATAGATTTAAGTTAATTAGACGGATCTTACAAAACACAAAAAGTATAGGTTTTTTTTATGGATTTGAGTTTGAATTGGAATTCTATTTAGATATATATTGGATCCGTCTCATTGATTATATCCATGAACGGTCTCATACAAGTTTTTACCTAAGAAAATTAATTAATGTCTGTTATAACATAAAATTACTAGTTCTTGTGAGAAACAGACAATTCTTTTAAGTGTCTGAATGACATTGAATTCTGATATTAATAAGAAAGTCAAGCAGAACAAAATTTATTGATTTGATAGCAATGAAACAAATGGTTTGGGACTGAGGGTATGTAAATCTTAAATTCATAATAGAAAAGAAGGAAAGGACAAATAGGTTTTGTTACTTAGACAAATTAAATATCTTGCAGGTACTCTTGTTCACATTTGTCCTCTCCTTGATTAAATGTCTGCTGAATGCAGTAACTGAGCAAACACTACTAACATCATTAAATTTCTCAGTCATTTAAATCATATATAGTGCACAAATCTTAATTAATGTATTTCATTTCATTTTTGTGTGTGTATTTTGTTTTACAGGTTTCAAACTGGTTCATTAATGCCAGGGTCCGTTTGTGGAAACCCATGGTCGAAGAGATGTACCAACAAGAAGCCAAAGACGATTCTGCCCATGATGACCCATCCTCTGACCCTGCACAAACTCCAACGCCTAATTCTGCCCCCGCCACCACCACATCCGCCACCACCGCAATTACTACTCCTCCGACAGCCAAAAGATCCGAAATCAATGCCCATGAGAACGACCCATCATTCATCGCAATTAATAATAATAATAATAATAATAATAATAATAATACCCAATCCTTCTCCGATAACCACACCACAAATATTTCCATCCCCGCGAATTCTTTTCCGGCCACCATGGAGGAGGCTGACGCCTGCCGCGACAATGCTGATATCGAAGCGACATTGATTAGGTTCGGGGCGAGCGCCGGCGATGTTTCGCTTACTCTAGGGCTACGTCACGCCGGGAACTTGCCGGAGAAGAGTCCGTTCTCGGTTAGGGATTTTGGGGGGTGTTGATTGGATTAAATTATACGCCGGTGCTTAATTAATTAAATAAGAAATTAAAACCTTGTCACGTTTTTATAGTTTTTTTTTTGTCTCAGCAGTGGTTGAAATATTAGTTTTTTTTTTTTTGTTATCCCTCCCACTAGACAAACACATAATGAGAACTTAGAAAGTACTAATGTTAGCAAGGTTTTATTGTAATTGTATAGTTTAAAATTTTGTACCCTTATTATGTCTACTCTAGTAGTATATTTTGTATTGCCATTTGAATGGAAATAAAATTAGCATCTGATGAGACTATTAGAAAAGAGAGATGGTAATGGTAATGGTATACTTGAATTGCAGAAGGGATCTTCTTTTATTCATCGTAGAAATGATTGTTACGTGTTTTTGTTAACGGTGATGATTTGCCTCATAAAAACTCTCAATTTATGCTTGAAAAATAATTTGATAATTTTTATACGCATGTATGAAATAATAGATGAAATGTCGTATGAAATAGGGTATCTGATTGGTTTCAAGTAATAACCCTAGATTCTATAATTAGAAATGAAAACCTCATATGAATACGAGATGGTCTCACGGATTAATTTCATGAGACAACTCCTAAAATGACCCATATTAGCTAACTCATTTGAATTTGGATCTAACTTCCTTTGATTTGTAAAATTGATTGGATTTGTTTCATGAATTTAATTAATCTTTGAGACGGTCTCACATGAGACTTGTTAGAAGTTATTGGATTTGAGAACCACATTTGTCTGAATATCTAATTAATTTGATGATATATAGTTTTTCGCTTATTAAAATGCATGCTTAATTTAATTTAAGTAATTCGTTGGCGTCTAATCTCTTTAATAATTTGTTAAATTCATGTAAGTAAATATTTTCAAACTAAGATTAGCACGAATAATTAATATCGTTAAAAGAGGTCCACAACAAATACAGTAAACTAATTAATATTATTCTCCTCACAAATACATAAATTTCTCATTACAATTTAATCTAAGACATTAATAAAATAATGTTGGAGTCTATATTTGAAAAGGTCTCCGAAAGCGAGATCTTCTCAAGAATCCAACCCGATCCTCAGCTAGCCTGCAAAAGACTAACCAGAGAGAACTTCGGCGTGAGCACTCCGACGATCAAGTTAGTGAAAGGGAAGCAGAATAAAGACAAGTGTATAAAATATAAAAGCTGAATAATAAATGCCCAAGATCCTTTCATTCCTTACCTTCTTCCTCCTTTTATACCCAAGCCCTTTGGTCCTTTGAGGTCCACGTGTCTAATCGGGATTGGGAGATAGATCAAGCGGGAAATCATTTAGGTTGACAAAAAGAATGGTCACATCGGCCCGTAGGGTCGCCCCGGGGATAGTTCTTGCTGTCAAACCGCCTTTTAGGATATTAATTACTTGTCGGTCTTTCTCTTTAGTGATTATTCGCGTAGGTATGACGACATTTAATAACTTCATGCGTCAGGTCGTCCGCCTCTTTTAGTAACTTCTTACCAGGTCGACCAAGGCTTTAGCCTTTTGTAGTCAAGTCAATCGTATCTACTAGTAACTATTAATCATGTCGGTCGTACTCTTTAGTAACTCTGTCAGCTCGGTCGTCATTTCTAGTTACTTTCCTCCTGTCGGACGGCGTCTTTCTCAGTTACTCTGTCGGTTCATTCAAAGCTCTTAGTACTTCATCGTCGGTCCAAAGCTCTCAATAGTCTCATCGGTCGCCATCAAGCTCAATGCTAGCAGGTCGGCCAAAGCTCTCAATAGTTTATCAGGTCGACCGAAGCTCTAAATGCTAGCAGGTCGGCCAAAGCCCTTAATAGTCTATCAGGTCGACCGAAGCTCTAAATACTAGTAGGTCGGCCAAAGCTCTTAGTTTAGGGTGGCTCCTTTTGTATGTACTTAGATACACCGAATCAACTACTCCCCCTACTCTCCTAGATTTGAGCGTAGATCTAAACTAGGTGAGTATGATGTGCCAGGTCTCCTGTGAATGTACCGAATCAATATTTATGATTAGTCGATTTCAAGAATGAGATACACATAATTGATCAACTACGAAGTAAATATTAATTTGCCCTTTTAGTACTCGTGACCCATATGTAATGCAAGATTCTTAATCATAGATTATCTGTGAAACCAATTATTTATTTCTCGTCATAGATTATCTATGATTGCATAATTGTCCTTTAGCAATAAATGACTGTCATCTTAATTGTATGCACACGTAATCACATTAAATTTATAAAGCATTTCAGTGATATCGATCGACTGTATACTTACCATTAAATATTGTTTCGTCTGTTGCTACATTCAATTCTATCATCATTTTATTCCAGACCACCAAATTAAAGATGGTACTGCCAGCCTGTCTTGATTATAATCGAATAACATGATTTAATTTGAGATTCTATGATACGATTGCAATGTTTCGAGTTATAAATTATTTAAGTTGTCACCATTAATTTAAGCTACTTGCTAGCTATTTTTATTATCCATACCCAACCCAAATCTAACACTATATGGATTACAAATTCTTATAAATGACATATTTAAGAAAATGAAGAAAATAGGTCTAAATATGATCAGTGTGCAATGAAAGAAATTGAACAAATTGTAGAATGCTACCCTTATATCCCTACCAAAAAAAAATAGTTTACCTACATATTTCTGTAGGTAAGTCTTAGAAAAAAATAGTCGGAGCTAAAGATGCGACGGATTTTGAAAACCAAAATTGTGGTAAATATTTACCGACCAAATATAAAATTATTGGTAAATACTTATAATAATTGATCGGTACAGTTTGGGAGAAAATACAATTTCTAATGTTGTCGATATATATTATGTAGATAACTATAAAATTTTAGTGGCAAAATCATCTTTGTCATAAAACAGTAAGTTTTTTTGTAGTGTATAGAGAGGAATCACTATTAGAAAAAAATTAAGTTTGAAAAAAATACACTTTTGAGAAACATATAATATTATTTAGGGTTTGTTTGTGAACTAAACTAGAAGTAAATTACTCATTCAGTAAATATATGTTTCTGGTGAAATAAATTTTCAAACTTCATTTACTTGCAGTAATATTAAGCAAATGTGCACGAAGAGGTACGTGACATCCGTTATGTATTGGTGTGGAAAATGAAAGGGAAACAGTTTTTGACAATGTCAAGTCAACTACATTTTGCTTACAAAATCTGTTTGTTTTCTTGATCATATGTTTCTCCTACAAATGATTTCACATGACAGTTCCTTAAAATCTACAAAAACAATATGCAAAGCAACAATTACCCTCTACCAGATTTTGTTGCTTTTAACTGAGAAATGTTGTGGCCAACCATAATTCTACCTCACAAAGTTATTCTCATATTGCAATTAGGGATATTTAGTCTAATTATAAAAAAATGTTATATTTTAAAATTACAAACACCTCCTTGAGGCATTACATATACCCTTGTTTTTAATTGTAATACATATTACCGTCAATACAGCCTCAATAGGTGCAATTTATAAAAGAAACATATGTCAAGGGGCTATTTTATAATTTTGAAAGATAAATGGATTCTTTTTGTAATTATCCCATGTTGAATAACAGGTTCTGCCCAAATTTAATATGGCATAGCTCTGTAAGTCATTATGTCTGAAATTAATTTCTTTATTTTTTTTTCTTTTTTATGCTAGTGATTTTTCAACGATATTAATTAGTATTTGGGTATGAGATTTAAATTAATGTTACAAGTGTAGTATCTTCAGCTGGAACAGGAGTGAAGAAAAAGAGAAAAAGAAGCTAATCATAATTGTGATGAATGTGAATTGTGAAAGGTTGTATTAAATGTGTGACATAATTGTTCTTTTCTGGTTCTGACCATGGACCATAACACTTGGACCAGCCTAGGGATTCCCAACATTTGAGAATGGTTTTCTTGTCTTGTTTGTTAGGTCATATTATTATTTCCTATTTATTAGTATTCATTGGCCCTAGCTAGACAATTGTCAAGATTGTGACCAAAATTAGGTATATATGCTCCCCTTAGAAAATTTGAGAAATTTTTTACTAGTTTTGACTTAGAAGAAAATGATGCACAATAATCACTACACATGCAAGATTATGAAACTATTGATCTTTAACTGCTTAAGAATTCTATGAATTTTTAAAAAAAAAAAAAAAAAAAAAAATTTATAAGCATCAAGGGACAAGAGAGCTGCTTATGAGTGGGCCTTTGATGAATTGGATACAGGCTGAAAATGCGGGGCCCATTGTTGGGTTAGGAAGACATGATAAATGATGCTATTGGGCCTGAAAGCCTTGGACCCATCTTGCACAACTAAAGAGTCATTTTTATAATTTTCTTAATTTAGTTTGTACAACAAAAATTTTCTTTAATGTACAATGCTCTAGTGCCCGCAGGGGTTTGTCCTAGTGGTGAGTGTTCTCCTTAGAGAGTTTGAGGTCCCGGATCGAATCTCCTGGCTATCGTTGGAGTGTGGGCTTGGAGCTGTCCACCTCTGCACAGGATTAGTCTCATTACTAGTGTACGAATGCTCCATAGGCCCGGCGCAGTGTGGGCAATTGTGTATCTAGATGTGTGGGGATATCTCTGATGACAAAAAAAAAGTACAATGCTCTAGCAGGGGTGTGGGACTGGTGGGATAATTTGATCTTATGTAAATATCAACTGAATTATAATCAATTCTAGTTTAGTATAGCGAAAACTAATCAAGACAATCCAACAATATTGAACCCTCCTCATTTGTTGTGTTTCGTTTGCTAATGAGATATTCCAAAGTGTTTAATCTGTTATTTTATACACGAATGATTGTCACGTGTATAACATTTACCATACTAAAAACCCATAATTTATATTTGATTTACGCTTGAAAAATAAATTTGTAAGTTTTATACACATGAGAAATATTCGTGTGGTAGAATAGGAGATAAAACACGATTTAAGAATAGAAGATCCATCCAACTTTGCGTGTAAAAATATTTATGAATATATTCACCACTTTACCCTGAAATGAATCAATTAGATAATTAGGATTATGCTTCATTTCAAGAATAATGTGGCTTTTTCACCACTATATATATAGAGAAATCTTAAACATCAAACTACATTGAAGTGCAACATTTTTTAAATTAAAAAAAAAAAAAAAAAAAAAAACAAGAAGAATGCAATGATTTGGAGTCCTACAATTTAAGGCAAAAAAGGACCACATTAGCATGATCCAGACAAGGAAATTAAAAGCTCTGAAGATGGGAATTTCAGAAAAGGAGGGGTTTTTTTATTGAACACACAAAATACAAGGACCATCACCCGACAGAAAACAGCCCAGTTCTTGAGCAATATCCCCAGAATATTAAAGACGTTGAAGATCATGATTCCAACAAGTTGTTAGGCCGGCTACATGGGTCAATTCATTCATCTTTCCTTTACTTCAACATTAACGAGCTGAAAAGGGACAAGTAATTTGTAAAATCTAGTAACTGATGCAAGAAAAGAAAACATCTATTTTTCCAAACATTATTTGAATTTTGCAGCATTTTACTTTTTACTTCTTGTTTTATTGTTTTCATTTGAAAAAATGGCGAGTTGTACTATGTATAATGTATTATTAAGACGAGCACATACCTTCTTGTATTTTTTTCCTTTAAAAAAAATTGAAGTAACATTTTTTGGCCCATTCTTTTTTACCTATGTGTCATGTGATCAAATAATTCGTCACAAAGTCCTCCACGGGGTGGCCTACTGGAATATGGTGTTTTTTTGAGATCAGATGTCTCAAGTTCAAATCCCCACATCTGCAGCTTATTTCAAATCCCCACATCTACAGTCAATCGCACAGGGCTCGCCCAATACCCAGTGCGGTTTACCTGACTAGTTAGAGGATTTACACCTAAAAGGCAACGGTTGTTGGTTCCCTGTTATCAAAAGAATAAAAAATAATTCCTCACAAGTAAATTTTCAAAAGGAGAAATGATGTCACACTTGTTAAGGTCGGTTGCAATGGGAGCATTTTAGTGTGATACAATAACAAATTTTGATGAACTTTCAACTCCATTACATGGTAGGAATGAAATTAATGGAATAGGATAAGTATTTCTTTCTTCAATTTTGTTACTTTTTTTTTGTGGCACAAATCTTAGTATTCTAGACCTAATTTGATGCTAACCTAACTGTGTTTCCAATTCTTTTTAATATTCTTGAACACCGATAAAAGCATTGAGAATTTGTCTTGGTTCCATGTACTAGGGCAGCACAATATTTAACAATGAAAAAGGGAAAAGATTACGTTGTTACACGCTATTATATTTAAAAGTGGTGATTAAAGTCATTGGGGAAAAAATATAATTCCTTTAGAACCCTCACAACAACAACAACAACAACAAAAAAAAAAAAAAATTGAAGTGATAGAATCAATATAATCTTTAGCACCTCATATGTAGTATTTCAAATATTATTCAAACTTAGTAACTACCCATGAATTTGGGTTGAAGAATTTGGATTTGAGGAGAAGATTCGAGAAAACAATTTCAATTAAATCCATCTTAAATGGATTTGAAATCCACTACAATACCTCAAAAATATATTAAAACATGAGCGCAATGATTTGAACATTGATTTTTTAGATCACCCAAACAAACAATAGATTTGTTATTAAAATTTGAAATCTTTAACTTCAAATACACCAATCCAAATGAAGCCTTAATTTTTCGTAATGCTGCTAGCTAATGAACAATTAATGAATAGTAAAGGTAATCGATGAGAAGAATAAATAGTACATAATATTGAATAGAAATGCCAAGCATGGAAGAATAAATAGTACATAATATTGAATAGAAATGCCAAGCATGGAAGAATAAATAGTACATAATATTGAATAGAAATGCCAAGCATGGCATAGTTTTCAAGGGATTGAGATTTCTTATTCCATTTCCCCTATTTCACTCTATTCCATATATTGGATGAATGATGCATGTACAATTGTAACATCATCATGTACACATGTCATTCATCCTATATATGGAATAGAAAAAGTGGAATAAGAGATCTCATCCCGTTTCGAAGACCAAATTCAGTTCAAAACACATATGTTAAATGACAAAAAAAACACTATGTTGAACTTCTCATTAGAGTTCTTTTTAGGTCAAAAAGTAAACTGCATATTTTGACACTAAAGAGGAGGAAAATGACATCTCCTTCAAGTCGTCTAAATCACAATATCTGATTCCCCAATTAAAAAAACTGAAATTATATAAAAAAAAAATGTTATTGCAAACTTGCAAAAGTGAAATGCAACAGAAAAAATGAACCCTTGGGTGAAACCATTATTTGGAAACTGACATTAATTATGATATAATGTCCCAATGAGGATTGCATCATAAAACCATAGGACATTATGAGAAGCTATAACTTAAAACTCAAAAGTTAAAAGAGGAAAAAAAAATTATCTACATTAATATGAAAAATTAGCAGTGAACTAGAGCTTATAATACTACACTTAATGTATGCCAGTGAACCAGGGGTTTGATTCCCCGTATCAAACTCCAGTCGTTCATGGCTGAGATAATGTGCAGAACCCAACTTGTAGAGGCACACAAGATTGCAAACAATTTTTATCTGCTAACCTTGTAGGAGCTTAAATTAGAAGTTAATTTAATAAAGCCTTCCCCTGCAACTGGAAGATCCACATAGACAAGGGCATCCTTCTCCGGGCAATAGCTTGTACCGATAATCATATGTTAATTCCTCCCCCATGGCTATCTGCTCGTAATATTTACAATATAGGATAAGAATATAGTATCTATAAAGTTTCTAAATTTGGTGTTTTAAGGAAATGAGAGAGTGCTTACGTCTCGGCTGGCATAGAGACCGATGTGTGCAAGCTGACTATCCATGCTTTCTATAAGAACTTGATGATTCACAAGATTTGGCGAGCAACTAAGAACAGTATACAAGGAGAATAAAATTAGCAGCCGCCAGTAAAACGATGACCGTATATAGCACAGATAATGATTATATATTGATCAAATGAAATTGTGGAAAAATAAGTCATGTTTCATAACAAAAATAATTTTCCTCCTGAAGATCATTCCAAATTATTGGCTTCAATAAATAATGACAATAACCCTCATCAATGAGAAATTACAAAATTATCAAATTGGAGTGGATATGAACATAATCTTGAACATAATATATCTTCAGCCCCATCCCAAGAGAAAATGTAAAGAAATGCATAATTTCGCTGCAGATAAACTACTTTGATCCTTGTGAGCACCAACAACAAGTGCCAGAATTAACGCTAACAGTAGAAACTAGTTATACTGCTAAATTTTATGACTTATATACCCAGCAACCACTGTTTGGTGTCAACTTTTTGTTTGACTATGAGATTTTATCAAGTATTTAGCAAGGATTCTATTTTCGTTTTTATTTCTGCATCAATTGCGTAACAGTATAAAAACCATAAACCACATTCTAGGTTTCCCCCTGATATTTTATTTGAGAGTGTTAGAATAATTAAATATTAAATGACTCGCCTTTCTAAAAGTTTAAGCTTTTAGATGAAGTGGTCATTCAACAAAGAAGAAAATGAAATAGTTGAAAATTAAATTAAGGAACAGAACAAGTCTACTATGTCTTCTCAGAAAATGCAATTAGGGCCAGCAAAAAAGAAAAGGTTAAATATACAATTTTTTCTTTTAATTTTACATGAATTCAAACCCTTACAAAGGGAATTGTAGGTGAGGGTCTGGGTTTGAACCCTTTGACCTCAAGTACCATCTCCTCTAATTATATATATATATATATATATACCAAAAAGCTACCCATATCTCTATTCTCACTAATCCAGTGATTATCAAACCTTTGATAAACCTTACGCCACTTTTTTCCTAAAGATAATATTAAAATGTTCCTAATGCAATCTTTTCACCTGTGAAAACCCACACTTGCCTATCGTTTACATGACATAGATGGGGACCAAATGGTCTCTGAGGTAGCCTTATTCCTTAACGAGGAAACAACCAGACAGCTTGGAACCAAATGAGGGATGGCAAAGAGGAGGTCAACATTTCACACATCTCATTCAGGATTCATGCAAATGGTTTAGAAAAAATTTACTAGCAGAATTAAGAGAACTTCCCCCAAGTGGCAAAAGTTACAGAAACTATCCAACACCTTAGAAAAGTCACAATGAGTAAAAAAAATTAAAAGCAG
Source organism: Rehmannia glutinosa (assembly GCA_016081115.2). Lineage (NCBI taxonomy): Eukaryota > Viridiplantae > Streptophyta > Magnoliopsida > Lamiales > Orobanchaceae > Rehmannia > Rehmannia glutinosa. The sequence continues at coordinate 12,547,391 of CM071929.1, read as the reverse complement.
ATAAGGGAACTCTTCCTCACCTGTGGTTAATGTAACGTGAAACATTTCCATAATTTGTGGCATCAATTACATATGGAACTTGCCCTTCGATCAATCTGCTCATGTCATTACTGTGAGCATCAATCTCATAAAAATATTTGCAACCTTCTTCACCGTACCTGCTTTCCAAATACATGAAACATAGGAATATTTTTCAATCAAGTGTAAAAAATTTAATATGATCGAGAAGTGACAAAAACTTGGTGAAGAAATGATCACGTGAACAAAAAATCAGAAAGTCAAACCTATTTCGTCTCTCATTTGCTTCCTTTTCATCTATGACTTCCCCAATATACTCACACACGAAGGTACCACGAAGAATTGCTTCCCTTGTCCTCACTGCCCAACCCTGCGGTCAAAATGACATTTTGAGTTGGTCAATTACCCCCTCACTTATAGATCATCAATATTACACAACATATAGCTAGCTTGAGAGAATCAACTAATCTGAGCATAGGATTAGATATCAGGAGAAAAAACAAGAATTTCATAAATTTGCCGTATAACTTTCAAAATGGAAGTTATTCGAAGGATATGTACTCGTACCTTCCTTTCTGTTTTAAAAATTTCCAACTTCAGTTGCACTCCATTTTGCAAAACCCTGTTTCGACAAGCTCTACTGCAGCGACACCTCTGATTGCACTCATAAACCAGATACCCCTCCTGACGATTTATCGAAAACTTTTAACATTTTCTACAGGTCATAGTCTCCAAAAAGTAGACAAAAAGATAACAATTCCGTTGAAGATTAAACAAAGTCAGATGCAATTGCTCAAAATAAAACTGAATGGCAATATCTGTACAGGACACTGGCAAACAACTTAATGATCTACTGAGCCACCAAAGAAGGTCATTCATTACATTACTCAATTACATCATCAAACAGAACGCAGTCAACGAGCAACCCATATATAACTATCCAATGGGGGACACAAACATGAGAAAAAGTAACTAGAGTTTTCTTAGCTGCAATCTCAATTTTAATCATCTTGTAATTTTATACAAAATAATAACAATTTGGGTGAACGAACCGTGTGTGTTTTCTGAAAGTGTTATAGCTAAAGAAATCTTGTGAATGGTTCTGCATGTTTGTTGCAAGAAAAATCCAGAAAAAGTTTTGGTGCAAAGCCCAAAACAGCAGTTGACAGGACATAGCTTTATCCAAACTCCAAAAAACATCCAGGAATAAAGAGGGCAATGGTTAAATTAACCAAAATTATTAAATTTGCAACGATAATAGGTTTTCCATTTATAATCAACCACCACAAGCCAATACCAGAAAGTATGTGAAACTGGGTAATGCAAGAATTATTTTGAGGTAAAACACGAAGATAGCAGTTTTTTCCATTCATTATCGACCAGCACAAAGCAAATGTCAGAAAGCATCCAAATTGGGTAATGTAAGGAAAATGAGGTGCAACTGACAGAGAATGCTGTGTACCTCCAATATAATCCGACCTCTCTCATCGTAGGGAAACCTTCCATGCATGGGCTTTCCATGAATATCTTTTGCATCTTCATAATCATTGTCAAAAAGATATACATGATCACATGTTTCAGATGAGCACTTTGAATGAGCACAAGCGCACCCCAATTGCAAACTCTGGACACCAACAGATAAGAGGGTTAATGTCATTTGAATGCATATGCATTTAGTTATGCCAGAATACAGCTAATATCATCCATAAGGGAAAGAACCGCTAGTAGAAGTATTGACAGATTTCAATGTAGTATTCTGCCTCTTATATAGAGTATATAACAATCTGTGGCAGCAAGCTAAGGTAATGATAGCACACCGTTGAATATGAATTATTTAATATCCCATCTATAATAGAGATTTGCTCCCAGTATCGTTTCAAGTTCAAAGAAGGTACAAGAAGTTCTCCCCACTATTTAGACTCTACATGCTTGCGATTAGTGTTACACAAAGTGGCACTAATGGCTCAATATCCTGAGTAGAAGATGGTTCCATGGAGGTGAAATTAGTACAGAGAATTTTGATAAAATCATAGATTTCTTCTCTCTCTCTCTTTTTTTTTTTTTAACCATCTGTATCTTTTTCATGAAAAACAAACATTTTATATCATTTTCACTTTCAAGCTTCCATTCCAGTGTTTTCAATTGTATATTCGTTTTTGAGTAGGTTTTTTTCGTGATGATGCAAATGTTTTTGGATATAGTCTAAAATTGTTAACTTTATAGGCTTGATAATGATAATTACAGTAATAGTAATAGTTAAGAGGTCCTTATGTCTCATCAGTCAAATTATATTGGGCTGATAACTTATTATTTAATGTATTTTGGTTCCCAACATGAAAAGAGAAACTATTACTTACTTCATAGCCGATTTTGAAGTATTGTAAAATTAGTGACACATTAAAATTTGGGTCCCACTTTAACTAAATAAGTGTTTATGTTTAGAATTGATTAAAAAAAATTTTAAAAAGTCCTATGTTTGTTGAAAAATTATAAAACAAAAATACTTTTGGTGTTTTATGTAGTGGCTAAGGCAAAAATAGAGTTTGAAATTGAAGACAACCGAACATCTTCTCAGACAATGGACATCACACGCTGAAGGTAACTGGGCAAGATGTAGCAGATACCTCGTACCATCTCATGCAGCACTAAAGCCAAAATTAGAGAGAAACAAGAGCCGGAAAAAGTGAAGATACCTCTGGTTCAAGAACAACAGATTGATCAAGCAATGGCTTTGTGACATAAGTAAAGCTTTCCCATGGAAAGGAGTATTCAGTATTTTGTCCATCAGTCCCCTCGGCATTCAAAAGAATTTCATCCACCACACAAGCTATGGGAACTGATTCCTGGTCAAAGCTAATGTCATCACATAAAATAATGTTTCTCTCAGAGAGATCCATGGAAAAATGTCGAGAATCAATAACACAGTGACACTCATCCATTGTCCATTCTGAAGTCATAAGATGTGATGGAACAGAAGATCTGGCTTTAAATGAAATGTCTGATGAGGGCACTAGTGGAGACAATATTGGTGACCTTACACTTGAAGTGCACCCTTTGGGACAAATAAAACCTTCTTGGTGCCATTCAACTGAAATATTATGCTCACTGCATAGTTTGGCAGCTTTGAGGTACAGCCTTTCAGGCAGAACTCCATACTTAACCTCGAATGAGGCTTGCAGACTTACCTTACAGCAAACTGAGGTGGCAATTGATAAAATTTCTGAATTACTAGGACGTGGTTTAGTTTTTTTAATTTCTGACATTAATATTTTCGCGATAGCTGAGCACTGAGAATCTGCCAATCTACCAAGAGTAGCAGCCTCGGGTACAGCAGACTGAACCATGATTTCCACTGGACCTATGGAATTTGATGCTTGGATGCGTTTCTTCAAATTTTGCATACTTCTGTTCCTAATCTTATATGAAGCTGAATTTAAACCCTTTTTAAACCGTGGACGAGTTAGTCGACCTGATTTCAGTTTATGCGCATAAAACTGAATACCCTTCTTTGTCAGGCGTGGACCAGTGGAGTTTTGGCCCATGTGAGCAGCTTGATGATGGCGGCCAAGATCAGGTAGCAAATCGAATCTTAAGCCACAAAACCTACAAATATATCTCCGATTTACCGACTGATTCTCCGATATTTTATTTTCCACTGAACCTGACTTGTTTGTCTCTACTTTCTGCCATGAACTCCCGTCTTGCTGTTGAGCAGCATTTGACAATCTTAAATTTGACGGATGAACTGAGAGCACATGCAACCATAACTGATCTGGATTCCCAAAATGGCTGCCGCAAGAAATACACTGTAAAAGCATGCACTGCTCAACAAACTGCACATGATGCCTCTCCTGTACATGAGCTTCCAACACCTTCTTATTAGTAAAAGAGTCCAGGCAAATTGCACACACGTAGCCCCTGAACAGCCATTGAGCTTCCTTCTTATGGCTACCCATCCAGTGTGTTCCAAGTTGTTGATCATCAAGGAACTTTTCGAGCAAATTTTGCACTTGATGACATTGTCATGATCACTATCATTAGACGTCTGCACCGGAATTGGAACTAGTTCTTCAATGGTTGATGAAGCCTGCAAGTTTAGACCATTTCCAAAGTCCCATAGATTCTTTAACCTCTCTTTTTCATGACATACCAATTTCATCAGAAATTCCCCAACTCTAGTATCTTTGGAAGCCTCAGCAATGGCCCATTGAAATTGTACTTCCTTAGGTACGGGGTTTCTCAAGGACAATATACTTTTGAATAGCCTGTAAAAGAGTTCACATGCTTGGTGTAACCACAATTTTTGCTCCCTTGAGTGACAATTTTTCAGAAGCTCTATAAACACTTCCTTGGACACTATCCTACTCTTGCCATTTCTTGCACGTTTAAGCCAGTTTGGTATATGTTTCTCGCAGTATAGTGAATGCCTTTTCGGACTTTCGAGACAGGGTTCTTCACCACCCTGGGACCCTGATCCTATGCATTGCACCATCTCATCACTGCTCAGAGCTTGCTGAGGCTGTTCAAACTTCACAGTCATGCTGCTTTCTTGGACGGAGCTTTTTCCCATATCCAAAATTGTATCTACATGGGCTGGAATTTCTTCTCTGGCAAGCATAGAATTTATAGAACTACTCTCTGGATACATAAGAGTTTCCTCAATTTTTCTTTTGACTCTATTAACAGGAGATGTCATTTTTTTGCCATCTTGGGGTCTGTGTTTCTTGCAGAAAGAAAAACCAACTAAAGCTCTGTGCTTGCATTTAGTTCCAAGAACTGTGGTACCTCCACACATTGGTGAGTCAACGGGCTGTGCTATTTCAGCTTTAGCAGAATTTGCGACAAAACGAGAGGACAAATGCACACAACAGTAGACATCTCCTTCACTAGCATATCTCACGCACTGCCTTCCTTTAGCTTCAATGAAAGCTAGGCATTGTCGATTATGATTTCCCAATTCTACGGACTTTTGAGTAACAACACTAATAGGAGTCAGCTCCATATCCTTAGTCTTAGTAATCTCCAAATTACCAGCCTCAACAACTATATTGTTCCATTTATTGGCAGCGTACTCAACAGGACTGTTTTTATTCAGAGTTTCAGAGTCAAATGATGCAGTGTTTACAACATCATATCCATTAAAAAAGGTTGAGTCAGTTTCGACAGGAACAGACTGGTGTGAACTAGACGCATGTGTATCAGCACGCCGAACCTCAAGCTTAGGCCTCTTCCTGCTCATCTGAACTCCCATGGTCAACGGGCTATCATTAATAGGATGCTCCGGACCCACTTCAGTAGATACAGGATGTGAAACTGAAAACCATTTCATGACCTCATGTTTCCAATTCTTCCAGTCAGATCCCAGATCCACCTGTGCTGCTTCGCTTGTTAGTAAGTTTACCTCGTTCCATAAAATGGTGTCAGCCAATTCCTGAACAGCAAAGAAATTAAAGAAGTTGAAGTTGTAGAAAATTTGTAAACATTCATACCAAAAGGAATTAATTTTTCATATGAAACGGCAAGATGAGTTATCTCATCTTCATACGGATCCTATGGATCCTATTGTTGTGGTATCGAACGATTTATATTAAATTCTCCAGTTAAAATATACTATGACAAATTATCATAGATTAGGAAAGCTTATAAATTTGCACGAGATTGCCAATAACATTTTATGCTTGAAAAATGATGGTACAGTAGTTTTGGCAGCATTTTGGGCCGTGAGAAAAAAGTGAAAACTAGCATAAATAAGAGAACTTTGTTTCTAAGAAAAATCAACCCCATCAATTGTAGAATAAAGATTCTAATTCAGGAATCAGAGGTTTCGTCTACTTGTTTTCATGATATTCTAAAGTACCACGAATAAGTTTCTTTCCCGGATCAAAAAGGATACACCACAATGACACTCAGAAAAATTATGAACATTTGTGAAAGATCAAAGAATGCTGAAAAAGCTTTCTAAGTACCTCTTTCAGCATTTCTATGCATTCAGCACTATTTGCATCCTGACATCGTTGCTTCCAGGACAGCATAGACTGGTGAAGCCAATCTGAAGTTAGGCAACGCTGCAGCATCATCTGGAAAACAATCATATTTCACTCTGATATTAGCTTCTTTTTTTAAAAAAAAAAAAAAAAAAAAAAGCAGAAAACAATCCAACACTATCATGAATGTTGCCCAAAATTCAATTTTATTTTCCCTATTATGTCAGATAAACTGCAGTAGGCTAGTACAAAATCAAAATTTTATTTAAAATTTCAGGAACCTTCATAACTCGACAAAATTCTATCATTTTGAATAAACAAGTTTCATTTTGAATAATTAACTTTCAAAAGGGATTGTTGACGCCATCCTTCAACTTACATAAACTACAAAACAAAAGATCAATTACACTCTTGACAAGTTAATAGATAATTGCAACAATGGAACTTAAAGACACGCAAAATATGAATCAAGATAGGCGGAAAAGACCAATTAATAACTGACCGAAACACGATTGGATATATAAAGCTCAAAAGCAACCTAAATTTTCCTTTTTATGGAATCATAACCAAACAGGAAGATTATACGAGTTACATAATATAAGGAATATTTGTGACGCCTTGATGTATCCAAACAGATATAGGAGGATAAAGATAAAAACAAAGAGTGGTTGCTCGGAAAAGGTCTTCTAATACTACGTCAAAATGGAGGGAAATTTTACATTTTGAAGTTTCAAAAGAATCCTCCCAAGATCAGAATAATCTTTACAGCGGGAAGCCTCCATTGCAAAGTCCTTCAGAACCATCACATCACGAGCAGTCTCTACCAAAGCCTATGAAAAGAAAACATGAAAAGAAAATTCAACGGCAGTAGAATTGACATTCATTTTATAATTGTTACATACACTTGCATCTAAATATAAATGATGTTAAGAAACATGTGAAAAACATATATACATGAATTTGTGGAGTCAAAAGCAAACCTCGCGGTTCAATTGATCGAGGATATTTAGCATGCTTACAGCCAGCTTCTGCATGATAAAACGACGAGCAAGAGTCAAATCTTTCACCATCTTCACACCAACTTTGTGTGTCTTATATGCTATGGGCTGTGGAAATTCATTGATTGGACGAACTAGTAGCACATCCGCCCAAGAATAATTTCTGGTTCGGGGAAAAAATATCACAAGATACTGTTTCCTGTCATGAGTTGGCTTTGCTTTTATAGTTGATAACGGCCAGTCAGCCCTTGCGCATCTAATCCCAGATTGCCACTTCCCTCTCCACTACAAGTTGAAAAACATAATTATCAGCATTTATCTTTCCTAGCATTTTTGTCCATCATTCTTAACATGGTTTCTATCTTGATTTTGACAGACCACATGTTCGCATTATTTGACTGCAGAAACTTTCGCCATCATATCCAACTATACATTATTGGAGGCCCCCTAATTTGTTCAACATAGAATACTGACCTTAAAATATAAAGTAGAGCCAAAAAAGATCTAGATATAGCCAGATATAAAATCACAATATATACAGCAAATGAAATTTGTCAGTAAAGAAACAGAGTAGCATATACCTTTACCCAAACTGCTTGGGGTTCATCTTGTTCTAGGCTTTTGATTTCGGAACGAGACGAACCCTCCTCGGTGTTATTTGCCTGTTCACTTTCAATTGTATCCAAGACTAACTGAGGGTTTTCTAAAGTGAGACCAGATCCGGCAAAATCGTCTCTTTTATCTAAGTTGTCATCTTCAGAATCATGGGAGAAAGAAGAGAGGTTTTGACCATCAACATCAAATTCATAGAATGTATAGCCATTAGAGCCACCTCCTGAAGCAGGGAAACCATCAAAAACAAATTGACCATCCGCTCTTACTTCATGGGACTCTCCAACATTAAGTGTTAAGCCATCAACCTTGAGATTTGTTCTGGCTGGTTCTGCGACTTGGAGGCAGTCAGATATTCCATCATGTCTAAAAGCTGTTTCTGATTTCTGTTCAGGGCAATCAGATTCCCCAACATGACGAGCACTAGAACATGGAAGCACTTCCATAGTTCAACACTAAAAGTTTAATGTCGGCTTATATGCCTGGCATAAGCTAACTAAGCAAAGCTAAATCTGCAGCCTGGTGGGGAAATTCATCTGTCAGAAGGGAGAGCACATAAAGGACATAAGATGAGCAGTTGAGAGAGATGAAACTATGATTTCCGCTAAATAACTTATAGTACTTACAAAAGAAAAATCAGGTTATTCATTAATTTCGTATCAGACGATAAAGCAAACGCATCCATATACTATGCTTGAGTATTGGTCCATCTTCACAAATAAATATCTATCATATTCTTTTAACAGTTACACTCCGAGATGTACAAGATTACTTTCACCAAAGCTGTAAACAATACCAACATTTTTACAGCTCTCATTTACTTTAACCCATCAGCGTAAGACCATCAGCAAAAGGAAATTTATTACCTGACCACAAAAATCATAGTCGAAGTTCATTTGCAAAAGAGGAAAAAGAAAAGGAAGCAATTACTTCATAGCAGGCTTTCAATATTTAATGCATTCTAGCAACGCATTAAAGAGTTTATCATTCAGAACTTTCAATCAATAAATGTGGGTCTCGAACTACTCTTTTGCTATTAGTCCAGAAAAGAAGCATAATTACAGTCCATATGTTTTTTGCTTCACTCACATTTTATGAAATCTGAGTTTTGTAATCCAGGACGGTCATCGTTGACAGAAGAGAAGGCAAACTATAAGATAAACTGAAATATGAAATGAAATGTGAACAAATTCAATGTTTAACAGAGAAACAGGTGCCAACATGTACCAAAATTATGTTTGATTATGATTCTTTTATCCCTTGAACATACTTGACAAGAAGTTATCCCTCGGTAATGGCATTTCACTTTGAAATAGGCGAGAGACGGAAGAAAATTAAGGACCATCATGTGCATAGTGATCATAGCAGAACCCACAATTTAGGTGTAAAATTAAGATTTATCCAAAACTGCGACGAAATAATATTATCAATCATCTGACACGGTTATGAACTGCAACGTAATGAAGAGAGTATGTGGAATGATCTCCGAGCTTCAGAATTTCAATTAGCAGTATCTTAGAAAAATTGAACCGCTTCACATTGAAAAAAAATTAATGATAGGAACAACCAGGACCCAATGCTCCCCCATTAAAATTTAAAATACTGAGCCAGGGAAAAGAAGAAGTAGAATACGAACTGAATCAATATCGAAGAGAAATAATATCGAATGAAGGGTAATTAGCAGTACATATCTGAAAAGCCCTTCAATTTCATTGTTTAACAATTATCTTATGTCACAATTCACTTCGTGTCTTCATTTGATCAAATTCGTGTCTTCATTTGATCAAATACTTAACCACTCACTTTCAAGTTTTCAGAAATGAGGTGGCGTATACAGGAGAGAAATTCAAACATCCCTATCTTTTTTTGGGCTTCTCTAATGAAAATTATAGAAAACAAATAAAATTTGTTTCCCCGGTGTTTCTCTCCATAAGGATGTCCTTTCAAATGTACTGTCACTTTAATCTAATTAAAAAAGGAAATACAAGTTACTTTTCTACTCTTCCACTCAGTTTCATTCTATAATTGCTCTCCCTTCTCTCATCTGTTCTTCCTTCCAAATCACGCACATATACGTCATTGGCCCAAAATTTTATTTCAGCATATTTTAGGCGAAATTTCTGGAAACTCATCTCTTTATTCTATGAATAATTTCAAGTTCTTGAAGGATGAAAATGAGATTTTCTAAGAACAGTGAACAAAATTCCAGCCAGGAAAGCTTCAAATGATTGAAAGTTCAGCTCCATGATCAATTATTTTTCTAATTTTACAAAACATAAAAGCTGTTACACTTTTGATCAAATTATTTATTCCCTCGTGAGTCTCAACCAAGTATAGACACAAGAAATTATAGTCATGATCAAATTATCCAAATATCTTAAATAAGTAAGAAAAGTTTTAAAAGTAAGTTACAATTAAAACAGTGTTTAGCTGAATTAAACTAAGATACCAGAAATAACTCCATTAAACATAATTGCTCGACTAGTTTAAAATGGATGAAAACCAATTCGGAGTCATTGGAGATCCCATTTGAACTTGCCAAGTATGCCATATTAGCCAATAATAATGCTAGTGATTAGCATTGAAGTTCCTCCAGCTCATTACGATAAATTCGTGTAATATAAACTACACATATTACAAACATGACGACATAATTGCAGACGTGTACAAGTCCGAACGTTTCAAAGTATACACACAAATGCTGGAATTAGAAAGGCCGAAATAATTAAAAAAGAAAGCCAGAAAGATTAAAGGAAAATTAGGCCACCTTCATCTTGAAAACAGACAAAGTTACACTGATATTATTGCCCCCCTTAAAAAAAAAAAATTATTATCAGCCCAGTTTCAAGAAATTACATGCAATAACTGTCAGCATTCACTAGAACAGACGATAATTCCTTGTCAAAAAAATCACAATCAATGCATGCCCAAGACTTCCAAGTTCCCAAATTGAAAACAATCCCTTCAAATTAAAAACCCTACATCGCCCTAATGCATGCCCAGGACTTCCAAGTTCCAAAATTGAGAACAAACCCTTCAAATTAAAACCCTACATCACCCTAATTTAAAGTGAAAATCAAAACCCTATCTAAATTGGAATAAAAAAACAAATTCACCAATGTGAAAATTGAAACTATAAACGCAAACGCGAAGTGGGTCCAAATCGAAAGTACATAAAAAGAAAAGACAGGGACAATTATAAATTATTAAAAAAAAAAAAAAACGATTACATCAATGGCATATGAAATCTTTACAAGCAACCAATTTAATTAACCACAAAACAGATTGATAAGTGAATCGAGGAATCATCTTTTTTTTTTTAATTTAATTGGGTTAGGAAAAGAACACCATGGCTAGGTCATGCTGTGATATGCCCAATGCTGCCATGAAACATGTTACACATAGATAGATATACACATATGTATGTATAAACAAAGACATGGCTAAAGATAAAATTACACACAGCAGACCATAAATTGTTGGTAATGTACCTTTAACAACTGTAGATCACCATAAATTTTTTTTCTCGGGTCGATTTTGGGTATATATTTTTGTGTGTCAATTTTGTGAAATTTGACTAGGAATTTGTTAAACAAATGTTTAGATGTGGGTGGTTTGAGTGACCAGATTTTAAAGCTTGGGGGAATATGTGATTGAGTGGGTAAGTATGTAACAGGTCCAAAATGCAAAAAAGGACACCAAAAAAAGGAAAAATTAAAGTGAGATTGGATGTGCGAGAGAGTTGGGAGATTATAGGGGTTGGGGGTGACGAAGAAATTGGTAGGGTAAAATTGAAATTATTGTTTAATAAGGGGAGAGAGATGGAAAGAAATTCCCAGATTTTCTAGGGAAAAAGGAAAAAATTGAAGGTACATAGAGACTTGTAACGTGGTGTAGGGTTGTAGTTTGGAATTTTGTTCTATTATTGGGGGTATTTATGGGTAATTGAAAAATATGGCGCTCTTTCCTTTAAAAAAAAAAAAAAAAATTACGGTGTTTCTGCTTCTACGGTTCCGCCTGTGGTGTGGAATCTGAAGGGTGGGTTTGCAATTGCATTTTCGTGGGCATCGAGGTAGAATTAGCATGCATAAATTAAACAAGACAATTACTCAAAACAAAAATTAAACAAGACAAAACCAACAAACAAATTAAAAACTTTTTTTTACTTTATGTAAGAATTATTATTGGATCAATTTTGTGCTCTGGTGGTTGAAACATGTGTTGTAAGAGTGAGTGACTCGGGTTCGATAATATTCGGATGTATGTGTTCCCTCCCAAAGTTCCCCCCAATATACTCAAAAAATGTAAGAACTATTATTAATGTTTTCAAAAAAAAAGGATTATTTTTAATTGTAGAATTTTAAAATAGATGTCCTTGGAATTGTTTTTATTTTTTTAATATAAAAATAGGTGGCGCTATTGACACCCCATGTTTCTCTAAACCACCCACCTTCTAAATATACTACCCCCATATTTTTAATTTTTTTTTATGACGAGGGAACCTGCAGCCGCTACTTTTCAAGTGCACACTATATAAACCCTCGGGCTAGACGTCTTAGCCTAGCCCGCAAACTATGTCAACCAGGGTAAATCACAAGCAGTGACTACTATGTGATGTGCTCAACCAAGAAAGTGTTGGTAGGAGGAATCAAACTGTGACCTTTCGGTCCGCGCTCATATACTCCACCAACTTGGTTACCCTTATGAGTCCACCTCCCACATTTTAAAATATGACCCAATTGTTAAATACACCTTCCCCCCCTTTTTTTTCAATTTTACCCTTTCATAAAAAAACCCTAGGTGGCAGGATGGGTTTTCTGTCATCATGCCACATGGCACTATGACACGATGGATGTGGCACGGTGACACAATGATTTTTTTGTCATAATGTGTGATCGTCTTTAAGATTTGATCGCTACTATCGACAATATTTTTAATCTAAAAATTTGAGAAATAACATATTGTATACTATAAACTAAGAATATACATTTATTACTCGGGGATATGAATAATTTATTGTCTGTATCTTCAACAATTTGGGCGTTGAAAAAATATAGGGTTTATACAAAAAAAAACAACTTTCTTCAAGAAAAAAGATGGTGTGGGTGTATTTAGAACTTCTTTAAGGTAATATAGTTTTTAAGTGAATAACGTTTTTGCAATTACATGAAGGTGGGCGTATTCATCAATTTTGGGGGTGTGAATAGTGTCACCCTATAAAAATATTGTGGCATTATCTTTGTCTTTTTTTCACATGTTTTTTATCATCAAAATAAATTTCATTCACTAGAGAAAACTTGCAATTGGTTACAATATCGAGTAAGAAAACGAATTAAAAATCGATACAAATCTAAAACAAATTTTCGAACCTAGATAAAACACGTATGCAATCAAATTTATCCCACTTTTGTCTCGAATTGGGACGACTCATAGGATTGACATTGGAGCAGGTAGAGATGTTAAACGGGTTGGCCCTAGCCCTATAGGGTCAGCCCTAGCGGGCTTCGGGTTAAACGGGTCGATGTTAAATGGGCTAGCAATATTGGAACCTAACTCTAACCCTAGCGGACTTTGGGCTAAACGGGCCACTATCGGGCTATAAGTCAAAAAAATAAAAAAATATTAATTTAAATCTAAAATTTTAAACTCGAATATATATAACATTAAAATTTAATATTTTAGGTTAAATTATTCGTCATAAATAAGATTTATGCAAAGTTTCTAACTACATTGTATTAACAAACTTATAAAATTAAATATTTATGATCTAAATTTTGAAAATATAATAATAATAGTTAAAACTACCCACAATTAACACTTTTTGTGTAATTACTAATATGACTATAAATTAAAATATTCAAAATTAGATATTTAAATTTAAAATTTTATACTTGAGCATATATAACATTTAAGTTTAACATAATATTCATTATTAAAAAAAAAGTAAGGCATAGTTTATAATTACATTGCCTTAACAAAATTATAAAATTAGATTTAGCACCATTTAGAAATATAATTTATATCTAAATAGTCTAATAAAACTATGTGAAATTTTCTTATTCAGAATAAAAATCGGAAAACTAAATTAAGTCATAAATAAAACAAATAAAAAAGACGTTTGTCAAGAATTATAACTTGTTTAATTAAGTTAAACTTAAAGATGAGGGATATGTGAATTTGAAAGAAAAACAATTACTAGTACTATGGAATAAAAGTAGATATAAAATATTAGAATTATATTTATTTTGAAAAAAATAAAAAAATCGGGCTAGCCCGGTTAACCTTCGAGCTAGCTTCAACGGGCTTCGGTTTAAACGGTCCGGGCCAAAAGACCCTAATTTAAACGGGCCAAAATAATTCGACCCTAACCTTCTTTTTTCGGTTTAAACGATTCGGGCCAACGGGCTGAGGTCCTTTTAACATCTCTAGGAGCAGGACAGGTATCTAAAGACCCAGACCCCTCCCTAGAATAGGGGACGGGTATATAAAGACTCATACACGTCTCGTCCCTACAACGGGGTGGGTCAAAATAGAGTGCATTTTATATTATTTCTTTAATGTTGCCAAAATATATTATGGTTTGCATTCAAAATAGCGCCATCAAAATACATTAGATTTTTAATGTATTTGAGTTAAAATATAATGCATTGTGCAATTGTGCATTATATCTGCAAAATTCATCTCATCTAACTAAAAAGCCACTTTTTTAACGTTTTATATTTTTCGGCATTTTCTTAATATCCTAATAGGGATATATTATTTATCAATTATATAATATTTCTATTTACTAAGATCGTTCGCCATTGCCTAAAACTGCCATTTGATTTTACTTAATAAAATGGTGAGTTGAAATTATTTTCCAGAGAAAACATATTAGACAATTTAATTTGAAAGTTGTTAAAAATAAAAAATCAAAATCACACTGCGAACACCTCTTCTACTATTTTTTTACATAGTCTATTCTCATGGTCATATGCTAAACATATTCCATATTATTATTTCAAATGGATGTATACACCGTAACAACCCCAACCCCACATTAAAAAAAAAATCATTATAAAGTCATGCTCATATATTGGAAGCTTTAATTAAGAGGGTATTTGGTTGAGCTTATAAGCTCTTCAAAATATTTTATAAAATATTTGAAAGCATATAAGCTCTCGAAATAAGATGTTGAAAGCTTATAAACTAATTTTAGAAAATATGATGACCCCACTAAAAGATTTGTAGGTCACATATATTCAAGTACAAAAGCACAAAGTAAAGTGTTGTTATAAGTGTCGTTAACACTTATACCAACTGGCAGCGGATTAATAAATAACATCAAAGTAAAAATTTGTTTGTAAGTAAATTACTTGCAAACGTGTCAGCGAGGCGAAAACTTTATTTGTTGATGAATCGTTTGCTTAGCAACATGCATATATGACTCAACTAGTAGTCTAGTGTGAAATCTATATACATATAATACAACCGCACGGAAATACTATGGAAAATTTTATACGCCTTTTTGCGATTACTATAAAAAGTAAAAGAAAAATATATGTGTAAAACAAAAATGATAAATATTTGGTATTTCATTATTTTTGGTAGTCAATTTTCTTTAAATAATCAATTTTTAAAATAATAAAAAATAGAATAATGTAAAATTAGCTTTCCAAATTTGTGTGTGTGCTGCATTAATTATTATATATATTTTTTTAAAAAAAAATAACACTTTTTATTTTTGATCGATTTTTTATGTATAATATATCAAATTAATAAATTATTTATGACATTCAGTTTGATATCCATGTTACATATATAAAATATAAATATCAAAAATATAATAAAGAAAAATATATAAAAAAAAATATCTACTCATCATTTTGTAATTTATAATTGGCTTTAGACGTTATGAATTTGAGTTGTTGGACATCAATTTATATATTCATGTATTTTGTTGCTATTTATGATCTCTATATATAGTGTTATTTGGGTTTAGCCCATTTCTGAATAATTATTTAAAATTATATTGAAATTGATTAAATTCAATTGAAAATTTAACTAAAGAAAATATATCAAAATATGTATCCAAATTTTATATATCACGTGTATCTATGCATAACATTATATATATATATATATGTAAGAAGAAAAATAAGATTCATTTAAAATGAAATTATACTCATAATAAAATTTTATATATAGAAAATTACTTTTTATATATTAACATACTTTTCATGTTGATTGAAATTATTATTTATATTTATCAATGTATTTTGATACTCAAGTTTTAAAGTTGTACATTTGGAAATAGATATGAGTTTGTATGTTTGATATTTTTTTGGTAATCGTGTATATATAAAAATAAAATATTTTTTTGTTTTTTTTTAATTATTTCGTTCTGTCTTAAAATTGCGTTGGTAAATATAAAGAATGGTTTTTGTTTAATTCCTTTAACAATTTTGATAATTGATCAGTTTTCTAAACCCCAAAATTTTCTATAGTTTGAAATAATTTTATTGAAAATATAATTTATTAAATATTCAGGATTAGGGTTGTAAAAAAGATTCCACATTGGGAAGTTAAAACGTTTTTCAAACTTTTACTTTCTCATAGATAAACATGTTCCATAAATAGATAAAATTGATGTTCACACAATAAAATATTTCGTATTTAAAGAGATTTTCTTATAGTCTATAATAATTTATTTTTATTGTTTAATTGATGACTTATAATCAAATTAGTTATCTTTATATTTTAATTATTTTTTGAAATTTTAAGGGGATGTATGTATATGTTTCCAAGTCCAATTTCTAGTTTCCAGTGTTAGAAAATGAGTTTACAAACTTTATTGGTTTTTGTGTGAAAAATAAAAATATGTTTAGTTTCTTGTCTGATTTTCTGTAAAAATTTGTTAAATTTTGTTATGATATATGTTTAGAAATGAAAATATATTTGGTTATATATTTTGAATTTTATTGGTTTTTGTGTGAAAAAGGAAAATATGTTTGGTTTGTTGTCTGATTTTCTGTAAAAATTTGTTAAATTTTGTTATGATATAGGTTTAGAAATGAAAATACATTTGGTTATATATTTTGAAAGGTGTTTTTCACATAGATTTACGTGATTATAATGATGTTTGGATGAATTTTTTTCAATTTGCATTTTCCATTCCACTTTTTAAATATAAAATTATTTTTCGTCAGGTACTTTTAAAGTACTAAAAATTGATGATATGCAAATTAACTTCTTTTAACTATAAAATTATTTTTTATTGTGAGTCCTTTTTAAGTTCAAATAAAGGTATACGGCGGTTAGTCGACTCATCCCCAACTAATAATTTTGCTCTTCCACAGACATATTGCGAAAAAAGAAAAACCCACATGTATTGACACTGGAAGACAACAAAAATAAACTTCATTAAAAAAAATTGGGCTTGCTTAACAGACAAGGAGCCAAATGTAAACATGCAAAACATCAAAATAATACATCTAGCCAATTGACGTCATAGGTCTAATGTTGGGTAAAATTTGCAATACTCTCCCAAAATTATAAAACACACATGATTTACCATCTTACATTAAAAAAAAAACATCGATAATACATAGTTATAGGACAATAGTTATAGGGCAATCTCACTCATTTACGGCCATGGCCCTGGAGAATGAGCAGTTGAATTCTCACTTGTAGCTCTAGCTGGATGGTTATGTCGTATGCGTCGACCGCCATATATCGGGCTGGAAGTTGTTGCATGGTTTCCAACACGTGATTCCATGTCTTCAAGCAAATCTTTAAGATTGATAATAGGAGTAACGCAAGGTGCAAGTTGTCTATCTCGTCCCTGAACGAGTGAACATTGTCGTCGTTGGTGTCTTATAGCCGCATGATTGTTCAGAGGACAAGAATTCTCATTTGAGTGCTCGGTCGAGCTGTCTGAAATTACTATGATGCTTGTGGATCTTTCTCTAGCTGCAGATTGGAAAAGTTTCTCCTGAATGGCACGCACAGGTGGGAATCCATCTGTTTGGAAGACGTCCTCATCGTCATTGCAAAATATCAATTTCAACTCATCCCAATCATCTGGTAGCTCATGGAAAAATTATTCCGCATCTGGATAAGCCTAAAAAAGTAAAAGAGGAAATTCATGATTCAGTTGGCATACTTAATCAAGTATACATGTGTCCAGTGAATTTTGTTAACTTTTTTCATGCTTAATATACGTTCAAGAGGTTTGATGTTACTGTCATGATCATTCCATTTCCACTCTAGGCACATACACAACATTTATTACGGAATCAAATGTTAGACCTGGCGCAGCCATAATTGATGAGCATACATCGAAACGGAATCTAACCTCCTTATATTTGTATTGTAGCAACTCAATGGCATAAAAGCGCCCAAACCGCACCTCCATCATTCGTTTCACATTTAGCAAAGCCCACTCAACACGTCGTGGGGTGTCCAAAGTGCACCTCTCCATGATCAAATCGTGTTTCAACCACTCATCTTGATCTGGACCCCATTCCGAGTAACCACGTGGCAATGGTACAATATGTTCATTATCCCCAAGCCAGTCAGTCATTCTGCCCAAGTAGAATCTTATCAAAAGCTCATTATGAAAACATCAAATAAAAAGCTCACACAAAGATAAAGTACCAACATATTGAGAATAGAATGTTACATATTACATACACCACATCCTGCCAAATAAATCACAATCGGAAAAGTGAACAGTATGGTACGAGCAACATAGCGCAAGGATTCAATAATAACATACATTTATATAAATTACTTTCATTATAATTCTAGAAAAATAATTATATGTCATACATATTACTAAACACGATTCTAATAATATCAACCAGATATTACGTACTCCTACAAGAATACATTCAAACAAATAGTCATACGTTCAACGTGCAAATGAAATCCTAACAAGTAGAACAAGAAGTAGAGCAACAAAGAAAAAAATGCTAATAAACAACAACATAATGCGCAACAAATGGCAATTGTTGCAGTTTGCGTTTCCATGTTCCGGTTCGTGCGAGTCTGTTCCACGCTGCTAAGTGATGCGGCATTCTTGTTTGTAACATTTTTTGAACAACATTCTTGTGCACCTTCAAAATGTGCATTGAATTGTTTGGGAGTCGACGTGCTGGATTCAGATTGTCCAGTAAACATACCTCGGTGACTATATTGTCCTTCAAGTACACGTCGACCCATAAGAAATATTTAACATGTTTCCTATCTGTTGGACAAGTAAAAAACCATCTACCATAATTGGATTCAGTTTTTGCCATTCTCATTAACATCCGTCCTGCACCACAAGCACAAAATGGTGTCTCTATCGTTTCCGTTATGCTGAAATAATTGCCAACATAATAAATATCATAAAGAGGAGTACTAAGCATAATGTATAAGTGTGACATAAGTTATATTTCCACATAAAGTAGTAAACAAATAATTATCACATGTACCCATTATCATAATTTCCAAAATATGCATTGATAACATACAACTATGTTATATTAGACAGAATGACAGTGAGTTTTTGCACAAAAACTAGCAACTATGTTATAGTTATTGGTTTGCTATAAATACGCACGACAAAATGAGTTCTTAATTTAATTTTAATGCCTATTAGCCCACATTGTAGCAGCTAATGTATCACGAAATTGACTTTGTGCATCTAAATCTTGATGTGATTGATGGGGAATCTGATATGCATCGTCAGCAGCCTCATCCGGGTCAAATTGGCCTTGCTCTGCTCTCCTAAAGTACCAATCATCATGATAATTTGCCCGCAACCAATTGTGAAGTACAAAACATGCAATGACAATATTAACTTGTCGGCGTATAGAATATCGAGGCATAGGCCCTTTCAGTATTGGAAAATGACCCTTTGGAACCCCAAAAACACGTTTGATTGCATTTCGGAGTCTTGAGTGACATTTATTGAAGAGTTCCTCGGGTCCCTTTAGATCGAACATAGCACCACACCAAGTATTTATGTGGTATCTATGTTGTCAATGAGGGGCTAAGAAACCCGAGAAGTTGCAAAAGCCAGACTCCATCAGATAATACTTACTTTCTGGCGGCAAAGGAAAATGCCCATCTCGACGCAAAGCATCTGTTAGAATGCGAGCGTCATTGGCACTCCCCTCCCAATCAGCTAAAATATAGGTAAATACCAAATCAAAGTCACATACAACAAGAACATTCTGACTTGACTCCCCTTTACGTGAACGAAAAGTGTTATGTTTATCTGCAGGTACCCAAGCAGATATTAATGTACCATCAATTGCTCATACGCAGTCCTACAATGCATGTAGGAAAATAAATGGTTAATAGATTAAATACAAATGTCATCTAGTCCCTTTTGACTAACAGGCCTGTACTAATGTTTATATATTTTAATAATAAATCCAAAAAGGCCCTCAAGATTGGGGCTAATTAAAAAGAAAACAAGAAAATTTTGAAAAGAATAATTACAAAAGACCCCTGAGGTTTAAGCTAACTAACAAAAAAACTAGAGATGTTCCAATTGAATTTTTTATAATTTTTGAAATTTTCTGATTGTTTTTTGTATTAAGCCCAAACCTCAGGGGCTTTTTGTAATTATTCTTATATTTAATGGTGATATACCTTGAAGTATGGGTAGATCAATGGATCATTCAAAATCCTACGAGGCAAGTCGACATATTTGGTGGTATTATGAGTTCTTTTGATAGTTTACAAATAGCCTTTGCCACTCGATTTACATGGCGGGAGATAGTCTCAAGTGAGTGTTGTAAACGCTCGCATGTAGTGCGTTGACGTGAAGAAAACCCTACAGTTGTTGGGAATATAGCAATTGACTCATGTGCACCAACTTTTGTTGCATGGCAAGTTTTAAGTAGGTCACGTTGTATGACTAACTTGCAAAGAGCTTCAAATGATTCTTTGTACATTAGGAGAGTATTAACTATCCTATTCGGATGTCCACATATTAATTCACCTAGCCAATCTTGGCCTTGGAGAATGGAGTTATACATTGGACGTTTAGGATTTAAGTGGAATGGAAACAATACCTTTGTCACAAACATGAATGACATTATATTGATGTTTCGTTCATCATCCGTGTCAATGTCAGAGTTTGTTTCTTGGTCTGATGAATTTGGGTCATCGGAGTCGTTAACTTCTTCATGTGAAAGTTTTATTTCGGTATTATCCATTGTCACAAGACCTAAAATTAAACCGCGAATGGAAATGTCAATAGTCTTTAACTAGATAAGTTCAATTATGCAATTTTCCAACGTGCATTAAACTTTTACACAGTGAACAGTAGCACATATGAGTCAAACACACAATGATTAAATTAAAAAATAATTACATCATCCATAATGGAAATTAACAGACAAGAAATTGCAACTAAACATTAGATTCATACAAGACACATAACCTAAAGCACATGTAAGTAATATAGATAGACAAAATTTAATATATACCAAATTCTCAAGTTTCATACAAACCAACACAAACTAAAATAGAAATATTTTAGAAGTATTCACCAAGATCATCTTGGATAATTAAGAACACATTAAAAACAGACAGCATCGCTTTT
Organism: Rehmannia glutinosa; assembly: GCA_016081115.2. Taxonomy (NCBI): domain Eukaryota; kingdom Viridiplantae; phylum Streptophyta; class Magnoliopsida; order Lamiales; family Orobanchaceae; genus Rehmannia; species Rehmannia glutinosa. Next base: position 12,526,194 of record CM071929.1, on the reverse strand, counting down.
GTTTGTTTTTTTCACAGTAAGCTTTGGTCAAATTTTATTGGGCAACAAATTTCAATCCAACTCTACTCATGGCTCACTTAAAGACTCTACCCATCTCCTCCTCTTCTCATCGCTCATTAACAAAAACATCTTACATCGAGTCCTATTAAGGAATGCATCTTCTGCAAGGAAAAACTTTTTTTTTCGGATAACCCTTCCATACTATCTAGTAGGGGTGATCACGGTGCGGTTTTGCAGTTTTTTGCACTATATCGAAACTGAATTGCCATTAGCGGTTTTTTTAAAAATATAATTCAAATTGCGGTTTTATAAAGTAAAATCGAAAGTGCAGTTTTAGGCGGTTGCGGCCGGTGACGGGCGGTTTTGCGGTTTTAATCGATGTGCAATAAAAAATAATTCGTATTACTAATAATAAGTTATTGCAACAATTGTATCAAAATCAATAAAATGTAGCAATAGTTTGATTGGTACTATTAAATTAATTGGCAGCTATTAAACATCTATTTTTTTTCACAATATAATTTATAACAGAAATTTTCCTAAGGTTTGCAAATTACGATTCCAAAAAGTAAAAGCACATATTGTTGAGGTAAAACTAGTTCATACATTAGTCTGCATATCAAAATCCAAAAATTATTGTGCCTTCATTATTCCATACACTGTATTAAGCAAATAATCATTAATCTGTAATGGATTTTGTTATCCTAATCATCATTATTAAATAGGATGAGAAATCGGTCCTCAGTCCTTGATTTGAGCACTGAAATGGTTAGGAAGATTATAGTTTTGTAGAGATAATATGTTTTTCAAGATCTAGAAATATAAAAGATTATATGAAGATTATAGGAAGAATATATTGTTATCCATAAATGGTTAGAAAGATTATATGATATAGGCGGTCGGTTTTGGGCGGTCGGTTTGTCTTCAAAACCGCAAATTGCACCGCTTTAGCGGTGCGGTTTTTCATTAACATTTTTAATCGCGGTTTTTAGGATAAATCGATGTTGACGGTGCGGTGCGGCGCGGTGCGGGCAGTTATTTAAAATTTATGATCACCCCTACTATCTAGTGCAACCATGCAATCTTCAACAACGTCATTTGCACTTTTTGACATTTTGGCGGCAGTCATGCTGTTGACAGATGCCCATGTATCTACGGTTGCGTCTAAACGTTCAACACATGTTCTTTTAAGAGATTGCTTATCAGAGAGGCGACGTGCAGAGGAGATTTGTTGGGCATTGATATGGTCCATTGAGGGTGTCCTTACACCTAATGAAATCCCTTCGGTTTGGCCAGTCCCTTTATAGGTTGTCCTCGACCCATCATTCAGATCTTCATCTTCGTCTAAATCTAAAGGGTTGACTGCACTGGACCATGCAAAAGCACCGGTAGCAATAGATTTTGAGAACATCTCAGTGCATAAGTCGTAATGCGGGAGGACCCTTCTTCCGCAAACTAGCCTCATCAGGGTTTTCCTACAAGATTTAATTGGTCGAGTCATTATGTTGTTATTTTTGGTTAACTATCCTACATATGATAAAATATTTTAAATAAAATTAACTGTAAATTACCGCAATCCATGAAGTCCAATATTCGTCGGAAGCGGTAACAGTACCAGACAGTGGATCCCACCCAAACCCAGTTTTTTGTAATGAGATCGTGAAATTTACCCCACAAAATCCTCAACCTACATCCTTTTCCTTTTAGCTGAGTGACAGAGTATTGAACATTATGACGATTAAATAGCTGTGAAGCTATCCCTTTCCAAATCTGGTCTGAAAAAGTCGATGTCAACAGTTGTCCTTGTTGGAACTGCATGTACATGAGTTCCAGTAAAGAGACAAATGTTGACATATCCCAAGTTGCATCATCCCTATGGCTTTGTATGGATCGCTCTTCATTGTCCTCACAAATGGTTGAAGTAACTTTTGATTTTCCTTTTTTATTCATCTATAGTTGGCAAAAAAATGTTAAGAATGTGTAAAATTAAACTTACAGCAAAAAAACATTAACATGTGAAATTACTATAAAAATATAAAACAAAGTGCACATTTGCTTCAATCACTCATACAAAAGTGGTATGTATTCAGTAAGAGAGGCAGAGTAATTGAGATACCCAAACAATTTTTATATTTCAAGCAATATCATACATCCAGTACTACAAATCATTCACATCATAAAGCAAATGACACCATATTACAAATCAGACAAAACTCATACAAGTTTACTAAGTACTACCACACTTAGAGAAAAAAACACATAATTGGTATGAAAATTGCAATCCTCGCCAACAAATATAGAACATTTTGGGCACATAATATTTAGACAAAAATAAATTTTGAGAAGAAAACTCGATTTATATATATAAAAAAATTAGTGTAATGCACTAATCTGTTAAAGACACAACATTTGTCTATGTATAGGGATAAAGCAACAAACCTGGAAAAAAAATAGCTCGGACCTAGATCGGTATACAAAATATGAAACTCAACCTTAATATATGCAAATAAACCAGAAACCAACTTGGATCCAACGTTTTGTAGGACTTATCTGACAATAAATCTGAATTTTTTTGTTATTAGAACATATTACCGACAAATAAATTAAAATTCGTTGACTTGCACGGGACTTTGTATATTTATTTTAACCCATGTGAAATAAATTGGTAAGGGGGCTAGATCTGTTTCATAGTCTCTTTCAGATTTTTCAAATAATCCAGAATCTAATCAAAAATGTAAATCACAGATACTGACACAATGAAAACTTGGCACACATAGGAAAATGAGGGAAAAATAGTTTGGGTATTTCGACCATTTACAGAAAAGTGGAATAAGAACACTATGAATTAGTGTACTTCCATGGCCACTTTCAGATTTTGGGGTGCAACCCGTCCTTTACCTTTTCTCTTTTTGATGCCGGTGAGGGGTAGTCATTCTCGCCGGTGCTCTCGTCGTCGATGGGAGCAGTTGTGCCTGAGGGGTCACCCAAACCAAGGGATTCACAATGTAAAATGAAGGATGTGGTGTGGTTTATATGGCATAGCTTCTCTCTCTCTCTCTCTCTCTATATATATATATATATATATATATATATATATCTTCATTGCAAGTGGTTGAATGACTTGTCAAAAGTGATAGATGTGATAAGAGTTCAGGCTAGGTTGTAGAGGCTGCAATGTAGCCTTGAAAACTCTTTTCATCTGCTACAATCATTTTTTTGGAGGATTCTGGGAATTATAAAATAAGTAATTTCTACTAAGAAATAAGGTGATCAAACGTATTTCTAATTTTTAGTACAGTTGGTATTGAAAATGCTTCCATACATGTCCTAAACTTTTTACAATCACTATTCTTTTACAACATAAATAACATAAATCCATAATTGTGAAATGACGAATAAGAATAAGTAAAAATAAAAATATTCTTAGGTTTAATTTTTAGAATTTATAAAATAATAAATTATAAATATATTTAATATTATTAATATATATATATGTATATATATAAATAGTACACATATTCGGGAAATAGGGATGAGAACATAGAATTCCCGTTTTATCTAATCGGAATAGAAAGGGTGACAAACATATAAGTAATGTCCCTGTTCCATTCCTGATTCTAAAGAAGCAGAGATTTCTCTTCCGAGCTCACAACCTCACATCCCCGAATTAACCAGGGATTGTCCGACCCATTATATTCGGTTATCAACGGGGATGATGCTAGAGATATAATTCATTGAATTATTAGAAAAATGTACATGTAATAATACAAAATAGAGGCCTAACAGACATATATCCCGTGCATCGCACGGGCAAAAGACTAGTAACTGTTAGAAACTCCTATATTTGAGTATATATATGATGTGTAAATCAATTCATCCAAAATATGATGAAGACAAACTCTTTTGCTCATAAACAAAACAAACGATGGACAAAAAGGAACGAATGCTCAAGGGATGTTTAGTTGTATTGTATTTCCACGACCAAATTTTCACTTTCCAACTGTTTCTAAAAATGAGATTATGTTTGTATTAAAAGAATTCCCAGTGGAAATGGTTTATTTTGAATTTTCAATTTCACCCAATATAGCATCGTAGCCTTTTTTCAATTTTCAACAATAGTCGCTCACAGTCTTACTCTCTACAAGAATCTCGTGAACACAATCACATCTATCACCTCAGATAAGTCATTCAACCACCATAATAAAGGCTCCAACCAAACAAATTGATATAGCTCATATCTCCAAGCCCCAAACTTACCTCACACAACAATTTTCACTAGAAACCAAAGTGAAAGCAGGGGTTTCAGGAGATGGCATGATGACTCGATTAGGCGAAGAAAGTTCCAACGAGAACGATGTTTCGTCACGAGCATCTAAGTGCAGTAAGATAAATCATAAGTTTATGCTTCCAAAAATTCGAAGTGATTATAGATCTACACTAAACCATAGTGTAGTTCTTCCACTTTGAGTACAAGTCCGTTTGTCTTATTTATTTACTTTTTATTTGGTAAAACCTGTAACTTTTTCTAGTTGGAATGTCCTAATATCTATGTTTGAAGATGAGTTTGTCACTTCTCCTTAAACACCTTGTGCGGGCAAAAGGTATTTTTCCTAAATCTTGATTGTGTCTATGTCCCTAATGAACATGAAATACCAAATAAAATGCTTCATAACTTGAGTGTCTTTTTGCAGTAAAGAAAAAATATTTGGGGGTCTTGTGAGTTCATTTTTTTTAGCATTGGGACTTATTATTTTAGTCCCATACATGTTGGTCATTTTTTGCAGGTATAAAAAAATATTTTTTGTTTATGGGTATACTGATCTTGATCATATAATGTAGATCTCATGTTACTTGGTTCATATTTATTATTTCCAGAATGATTTGTTGTATTTTTGTGCATATGTCTTTTAGCATCGTGTGGGGAAAAGTGACATGGAATTAATTTAATCCCTTGTGTAGTAATATATTAGCTTGTCTCAATCTAGGGTCCACATTTGTTTTATTTGTTTCCTTATATGATTTTGATTGGATATTTGCTATTTTTTGTAATTTTCTGCCATTTAGTGGTCATTTGGATTTAGAGAAAAATGAAATCATAACTTATTCACTTTTTGCACAAATCGATGAATAGAAAAGGTAGAGTAAAAGTCACATCGACCACCCAAGATGATAACCATGAGCGATCTAGACGCAGTCGTAGAGATGATGCCACATTGGATATGGCAACAGTTTCCAGCTTCTTGGAACTCGTGTACATTCAATTCCAAGGAGGGCAATTATTGACATCAACATTTTCAGATCAAACATGGAAAACAATTGGAAAATAGCTTTTTGATCGTCATAATGTCAATTACACCGCACCACAACTGAAAGGAAAAACTTGTCGGCTGAGGATTTTGTGGCGTAAGTTCCATGATTTACAACAACAACAACAACAACAACAAACTAAGCCTTAATCCCACTACGTGGGGTCGGCAGTTCCATGATTTGATCACCAAAAAAAAAAGGATTTGGGTGGGATCCACTTCTGGTACTATGACTGCACTAGAGGAATATTGGACTTCATAGATTGCGGTAATTGTACTATAAACACACACTTGTTTTACCTCATTTGATAGATATTTCCCTAAATTACCAAGCATAGGTTTTATAACTAATCCCCCTAAATTTAAACTTGTAGGAAAACTCAGGGGAGGCTAGTTTGAGGAAGAAAGGACTCCCACATTACGACCTATGCACTGAAATATTTTCCAAATCACCGCCTTCGGGGTGCATTTGCATGCTCTAGTGCGTTTGGTCCTTTAGGCTCCGATGAAGAGGGGGATTTGAATCCAATCTACAAAGTGACTACCCAAACTAAAGGGATTCCGTTAGGCGTAGGCACACTCACCTGGTTAGACCCATTACAACAACCCTCGTCATTATATAAGGCGTCGGACAAGAAAGTAACTAAAAGTACCCACTCCTCACGGCTAGATGAAGCCATAGATGCGTGGACATCCATGAATAAGGAGTCAGCAAAATGAATGAAATAAAAATGAATGATGTTATTGAGGATTGCATGGCTGCACTCGAAATCATGGAAGGCTTGCGGAAAAAGAATCCTAAAGACAAGATGCCTTCCAGAAAAGGACACACGCGTAAAAATGTTCTTGTTAATCAATGAGGACAAGACGAGGAAATGGGTTGAGTCATTGGGCGAGCCATGAGTGAATCAATTTGTCTAACTATTTCATATTTGCATTAGGTTTTAATGGTTTGTTTCCCCTAAACAACCCAATTACACTCGAAGTTTCTTTTTAAGGGTTGAACTATGTTATGTTTGCATTTATTTTTTTCTGTATGACTTTTAATTTTCCTAAATGGCACTTGGTGGATGCTACTAATCCGTGTAATACTTTTATTATATTTTTTTTGTGTCTATATGTAATTGGATGCTAGCACATTATTTGATTGTTTTTAAGCTTATTTGTGTGTATATGTTACGGGATGGTAGCAATTTGATTAATGGTTTTTTTAGCTTATATGTCTTTGTATGCTACTACATATATTTCCACGATTTATTAGTTAAGATTGTGAAAAAATGGAAAATAATGTGGGATCAAGTAGCATTGTTCCCAGTTTGGCGGATAATGTACATTCAAATGACTCGATTAATGGATCTGAAGATTCTAATTCATCAGATAGAGAGTCAAATTCAGATGCAGACTCAGACGAGGTTCTCATACCAGATATAATGAGATTTGTGTTTTTAATTGAAGTTTTGTTTCCGTACCACTTAAACCTTAAATGCTCAATGTATGACTCAATACTTCAAGGACAAGACTGGTTGGGTGAATTAATATGTGGCCATCCACAAAGAATAGTTAATAGTAAATATTCTCCAAATGTGCAAATAATCTTTCGAAGTACTTTGTAACTTACTTATTCGACCGGAATTAATACAAACATGACGTGTAACAAGGGTTGGTGTACAAGAGTATGTAGCTATATTACTTACCACAGTTGGATTTGCTTCCCGTCAAAGGACAACATGTGAGCATTTCCAATATTCACTTGAAACTATATCATGACATGTTAAAAAAGTAGCAAAGGCGCTATTCAAGTTGGCACCAGAACTTATCAAACCATCTGACATGTATGCTTGTTCTAGTAAGATTATGAATGATCCACATCTTTATCCATATTTCAAGGTATATGACCACAATGCATCAATGTAGTACCTCTGCATACATTTACTTCTAATTACCAAATAATGATGATTAGAAAATATTGTTTGATGTAGGATTGTGTCGGCGCTAATTGATGGCACATTGATTTTGCTTGGGCACCCGCTAATACCAAAGCTTCATTCTGTTCACGAAAAGACGGGTTGCATCAAAATGTTTTAGCATTATGTGATTTCAATTTGATGTTCACATTTATTCTTGCAGGTTGGGATGGGAGTGGTAATGATGCTCGTGTGCTAACAGACGTATTAAGGCGAGATGGTTTCCATGGCCATCACAAGGTACTAAATTTTCTTGGTACCTAAACTTGCATGACCACTTTTGAATTTTTCCCTTATTTCGCTATAGGAAGTCTATATCATTTGTTTCTCATAATAGGTAAATACTACTTTGTGGACTCTGGGTTCTGCATTTTTCCTGGTTTCTTGGCTCCATATCGACAACATAGATACCATATTAATGCTTGGCGTGGAGCTATATTTGTTCTGGGGGGACCAGATGAGCTTTTTAACAAACGTCACTCAAGACTACGCAATGCAATTGAGCTTGCATTTGGTGTTTTGAAGGGTAGATTTCCAATTCTTAAGGGATCAATGCCTCGATACTCAATACAACGACAAGTTAATATTGTTATTGCATGTTGCGTCCTTCACAACTGGCTGCGTGCAAATTACCAAGATGATGAATACTTCTGAAGGGCAGAACGGGGTGAATTTGACCCGGATGAGGCTGCCGATGATGCACGTCAAATACCAAAACAATCACAACAAGATATTGAAGCCAAAGTCAATTATGTGATACATTAGTTGCTTCAATGTGGGCCAGTAGGTGCTAAGTATCAATTTTAGGATATTTAAGTAAATCACAGTCAATGGCTTAGCTTAGTCCATTACACACAACTATGGATTGTGCATTTTTTGATATTTTAGTTGTTCTTCAGGATACTACTAAGATGCTAATTGTTATAAAAAAAATAGATGAATGTATATGTATTTTGTTACCAAACTACGAACCAGGTAACCTATTTTTTTTGTCATCATATCAACACTAATTTGTAATATATAATATATATAACAATCTTCAACTTTTTGGGGTAGATATCAGCATCATGACAACGCTAGAGGCACCATTTTGTAGTTGTGGTGCATGACGAATGTCCTTGAAAATGGCCAGAATTAGTGCAAATTATGGTAGATGGTTCTACACTTGTCCTTTAGGACAGAATCATCCGAAATGTTTCATGTGGGTTAATGACGAACAATATAATGCAACACACGGTCTATGTTCACTACTCCATCGAACTATACTTGTAACGACCCGCCTTCCAGATCGACAACTATCCCCACAAACCAACACGAGTCTTTCTAGCGCGCTTTGTCCTTACTCACGTGCACCCTGTGAGCAGCTTCCCAGGGGGTCACCCATCATATAATTACTCTGGGTCAAGCACGCTTAACTTCAGAGGTTTTATATGACGAGCACCAGAAAAGAAGATGCATCTTGTTGATATAAGTAGTATCAATCAAATCTTTTAAACTCTCCACAACTGCATAGTCCCATACCTACACAGTCTCAGAATCTCATCTTATTCGGGTGTGGGATCAGTTCATTCATGTCCCGCTCCGCCTAGAAGCCTGCCAGGAGCCGCTCTTGTCCGTGCCTTCTTGACCAGACGGCGATCACTCCCCGCCTCTTGGCCCGGCGTCACATGCCCACCGCTTCCGCTTGGTTCGTCCCTCGGACCACACCGTCTTAGGAGAGGTCTCGCTCGATACCATCTATAGCAACCCGCTTCCGGATCGACCATCGTCCCAACAAACCAACACGAGTCTTTCTAGCGTGTTTTGTCCTCACTCACGCCGCACTGTGAGCTTTTTTTCCCGTGGGGTCACCCATCATATAATTACTCTGGGCCAAGCACGCTTAACTTCAGAGTTTTTATATGACGAGCACCAGAAAAGAAGATGCATCTTGTTGATATGAGTAGTACCTATCAAATCTTGTAAACTCTCCTCAACTGCATAGTCCCATACCTACACAGTCTCGGAGATCTCCTCTTATTCGGGTGTGGGATCGGTTCATTCATGTCCCCTCTCGCTGAAGCCGCCAGAGCCGCTCCTTGTCCATGCCTTCTTGCACTGGCGATCACTCCCCGCCCTCTTCGGCCCCGGGCGTCACAATACTGCTACAAAACATAGAGACAACTTTAGTGGGAGTGTTGAATCACAACAATGCGACTTCAAACGCTACTGTGCATAGCCGCAAAATAACAAATACCACTATGCAACAATCTTTGAAATGAACCTCGAAGTCCAAACAACAACAATAGCGATTTGTTGTGATATGTTCCTCTTCTAATAGTTTTTTTTGATAATTGGACTAGCTCGCCATTGAAATTTGGTTGGTGTACTAGAATCTAGTATATTGAAAATTATAATTAGTATGTCTTGGTTTAGTTTATTTTTGATGCAAACTTATCACTTATGTACTGGTTGTATTTAGATTACTTTGGATTGATGTTATTATGTTCTATTACTTATTGAATTAGACTTATATTAATCACTGCACATTGCTTCATTAAAAAACTATATCATACCATATAAAATATTTGTTGTCATTTGGTTTTTTGCATACAATATGAATGATGGATTGGAAAATGCATTGGGAACAACATCACCACCGGCTTCTTTGATTGGGGAGATGAAGAAAATGGTTGGTTGAAACACGATTTAATGATTGAGAGGTTTAATGGATCTTTGGATACACCACGATAAGTCGAGTGGGCATTGCTTGATGTGTTAATGCATATACGACGATGCCTAGCGCTTTGAACGTCTGAGAACTCGTGATTTAGTAGTGGTTAACTAGTTGTTAAACCAAGCTTGCGAAAAAAAAAAAGAGAGAAAGCGAAAAATGAAAAAAAAAAGAAAAAGAAAAAAAAATGGACCAATCGAGGTTATACTCCTCTATTTGTTGTTGCTTAGTAACTAGGAGCATTCATGAGCCCCATGTTTGCCTTTTTACGTAAAACGGCGACACAAATATGAGTATGGGAAACCACCCCAGGACGGTTTGAAGCAGAAATTCAAAATTTAAACCTAGTGGAAGCATGCTTGAAAGGTCCTAAAAAAAAAAAAAAGAATCTAAAAAAAAAAGGAGAATGAATACTCCTTGACTTCTCATTCCAATAAAGTTCAAGAAGCTTGGTTATATGACTAGTAAGCTAACTACAATGATCTATTGAATTCTTGTATTTTCATGGCGTTATTGAATTGAAGTTGTTCATAACTATCAGTATTTGTGGAGTGATGATTTCAAGTCTGAATAATGCCTGTCGATATTACAATCTTTCTTGACAGTCGATCGTTTTACAAAACTATGTTTTTACTTAATGGTTAATTCGGGTTGAGAAGGCCAAGAACTTATTCGCTTATGTTCAATATGTTGAAAAAAATCTTCTTTGTATGTTGTGATTTATTGAATCCCTCTTTTTGATATAATGTTTTGCTTGAGGACAAGCAAAGTTCAAAGTTGGAGGTGGTTTGATAAGGGTCTTTTTATGCACATTTTATGTGTATATTTGAGTAGAATTCGAGTTATTTTATTGATAGTTTTGTAAATTTTTGATTGTATACAGTTCATATTACTCCGATGTGCTTTTATTGATGTAGATTGACCATTTGGGGCTAATTTCGGTGAATTTCGGACCATGGATTCATGTCAAAACATACCGGGGAGTTTAAGGATGCAAAAACGCTCGAAATTCCAAGCCAAACACGTCATTTCGGGGCCTTTTTGGTCCAACACGGGGGGGTGTCGGCAACACGGCCGTGTTCACGGAGCTAAAAACTCGAAATTTTTTAAAAATTGCCCGAACACGGCTGGCCGTGTCGTCGCATAACACGGCCTGGCCGTGTTGGACAACATGGCCCCATGTCAGGCCTATTTTCAGTTTTTGCAGGCAAAGACGGCCTGGCCGTCGTCTAACACGGCCGTGTCGGGGCCACTTTCTCGTCACTTTTATTTGCGGAATTTGGGGAAAACTCACCAACCAATCCATTTTGGCCACTTTTGTACACTTTTAACTCCCTATTTTTTGAAACATGTCTCCATGTCCCCTCCTCATCACTTGAATACAAGAATTCACCAACCAACAAGGAAAATAGGGGTGATTGTTTAATAAAAGAGAGTACTATCAATGTATTGGTTGCCTATAAAAGCCAAGGGTTGAAGTTGGGAGAGTCATTCATTAGATATTCAGAAATATTCATTGTATTCATTTCATTAAGTAGAATTGGGATCAAGGGTCTTGGAGGAGAAAGCTTGGGGCAATATTGGAGAAAGAAGGCTTGGAGCAACATCATCAATCAAGAAAGAAGTCAATTGAGATTTTGAGAAAGATAAGTACACCATGTCTACAATACTTAAATCTTCTTGTGTAATTTATTCTTTGGTCAAAATCATGTGTAGCTAAACTCCTAGTGTTTGAATGTAATGAACTCTAGAATGAATTTGTGATTAAGGTGTGTATGTTTTTAATAAAATCTTCATATTTTGTGTGATTCACTTATATTATGCTTCGTTCATTGAATTGATATATGCGCAATATTGATTTGAAGTTTATTTTTCATCCGGAAATCGAGAGATTCATGGTGAAATAGAACCTATATAAGTGAAAAGAGTTGCATGCAATCCTAGATATGGGGACGACATAAATCTTCTGGATTATGGTCAAACCTAATATGGGAATTCATAAATCGTTATAATGCAATCTTGGGGGTTTTAACTAGAAAGAGATTTCAGTTAATCAACTTGAGATTAGAAGTTTTTTGCCTTGAGAAAGGGTTTAACTTAAATTGGGAATTTCTACGGTCCACAAGACATGAGATTTTATTAAAAGAGGTTGGTTTTTGCTTAAGGGCTTACGGTTGTATTTTTAACTTGTCAAATCACAAAAACATTCTAGAGGGATTTACATTCAAACACATTTCTATCTCTTGATTTCTTATTTTACAAATCTTCCTTCATTTTTACAATTTATAATTTGTTTTCCTTTTTCATCAAACAAAAACTCTGAAAATTGTTAGATTAAATAACAAAAAGACGGTAATTATTAGTACTTACAATCCTCGTGGGAATGACACTCGGTACTCAATAATCTATACTATAAAACAATAGGTGCACTTGCCTACGGTTTTAAATGTAGCTTTTGAGCCATCATCTGTCAGTGGCGAGACAACACCACCTATTATTGTCATCTCCGATAGCTCACCAGAACGATCGAACCAAAATACATGTCCACCTCTTGTGCTTTGCTACACGACCCCGTCGAGGATTGAATTGGCGGCCAAGTGGAAGTCACATACCATTAGCTCCTTGTATTCCGCTAGTCATGAATTCAATTGACTCAATTCCGGACGCACGTGTAGTCCAAGTTGGAAATCGATCTACGTCTTCCACACCACTAATGGGCCTTCCACGCGTAGGCGCGACTCGTGGTAATCTTTGGTTGTAGACGTGTGAATCGTCAATAGCACATTCACCAGGGCTATGACTGTAAGAACATATTATGGCATTCAAGCTAAAGTAACTATGGTGTTTTGATGGGTTAGCTATTCTAAGGACTACCATTACGAGTTATTTCTTTTGTTATGTCGTACCATTGGGTGTTCTTCAAATGTTATAAAACTCGACTCCTATTGGATGCCCCAATGGTATAATATTTTATTATTTTGTAATGCCAGTAAATGTTGTTGTGTATGGGTTTTATCTGTATGAGTGTTCTTCAAGTTTTATGGTTACCCTTGACTATGTTCTTTTGTTACCCGAACAATCTTCAATTAGTATGTATAAATGTACGAGTATTATCTATAAATGTTGCGTTTGTATGTTTACTAGAGATGAATGTATAGATGTTCAAACATGCTCTATTTTCAATTCTTCCGAAAAAATATAATTAAAAAACAAACAAACACATTAATTAATGCATTTGGTATTTGAACAAATGATAAAGAAAAAATTGAACTAATCATAAATAAATGTGGTTGTCTTGTGTGCCATGCGTCATACAAAATGAGTCCACTTTATATAAATATCAAAAATTATTTAATTGATGGAAATTGGAATTTGGAAATACACCCAAATAATTTTTTATTTTTGTCACGTAAATCTATGTAAAATTTTATTTGAAACTCTACAACCAAATATATTTTCATTCCAATCATATAAATAACAGAAATTCAGAGAACTAACCAAACATATTTCTATTTTCCACACAAAAACCAATAATCTTTGAAAATTCATTTTTCAACACTGAAAACTGGAAATTGGACCTGAAAATACATCCATACATCACCTCAATATCTTCAACAAGTGTTGTTCAACAGATGTTGCAGCACTTCGAATAACACTTAAAGCAGTGTATATTTCTTCTCTCGAAACTCAAACTATCCGCAATTCTATCATGTATTTCTATGTGAAATCTCGTTTATTTCTCTGAGATATCTCATGTATTAGCTTGTGGTTGTGGAATTATGTTGCGTTGTCTTTTATGTAGGCATCAAAACTAGGGATGGCAACGGGGCGGGTTTGGCCAAACCCGGGACCCGCCCCGCCAAGGAAAAATTAGACCCGGGACCCGCCCGCCCCGCCTCAAGACCCGCCCGCCCGCCCCCGCCTCAAAACCACGGGTGGTCTAGACCCGCTAGACCCGCCAAGTATTTTTTTTAAATTATAATAATTTATATTTTTCTATTTTTGACCAAATTTTCAAAAGTAATCTAATGCCAATAGGTTAAAAAATAAATAAATATAATTATTCAACTTATTATAACTATTTTTTTAGAATTGGCTACTATTAAGATTTTTTTAAAAAAATACTATTAGTATACTACAATAATACTCAACTAATATTTAAAATAAATATTCAAAGTAGAATATTACAAGATATTATATTAGTAAATTAAACTTTAAAAGTAAATAATATTATATTAGTACTCAATTAATATTTTTAAACATATAACACTCAAATTTAAAAATACATAATGCAAAAATATTTCAATATATATTTAAAAATATAGTAAAAATTAATATGCGGCGGCGGTCCGGGGCGGGTTCTATTGACCGGGACCCGCCCGACCCGGGCGGGTTTTGTAATCTTGGACCCGGGACCCGCCCGGGACCCGTTTATCCGGTCTAGACCCGCCCCGTCGGGCGGGTTTGATGCGGGGGCGGGTTTTGACCCGCCCCATTGCCATCCCTAATCAAAACTCCTACAAAATATGTAAAAAAATATATACAAGTAAAATAATATAAGGTATCTAAATAAATATATAGACCCATTCCTTATCATTATGATCTCAATCGATAAAGAATTAGATTGATTCAAGACTTTCTTATCAAATATATTATTTGAGAATCAAACTATAACAAAAGCTTTCCATGATACAATCTTTCCCAATATAAATAATCATAACACATGTAAATAATATAGAAGACAAAACACAAAATCAAATATTCCAACAAGGAAAAAACGTTGACATAAATAAATCCTAAAGATGTCTTATTTTCTAGGAATAGTTTTTCAAAGTAATATACATTTTTCTTAAGTTTTCCTTTATAACTAACGTATTTGATTTGTTTGTATCATATTTGACTATAATTTACTAGTATGTAATATCATTAATAGTTTCTTAGTAAACAAAGTTCTATATAGAATAAGTTATTTTTTAATTATTATAAGGATAATTTTGTTATTTAATTAAAATAATCTATATATATATATATAATAGCAGAAGTCCGGAAATTGCATTTTCTCGCTCTTTTTTGACATTTATATTAGGAAACATTGTAAAAATTATAAATGTTAATTATTATAAAGTACAAATGGTAATTATTATAAATTCGTATATTAGGAATGCATTATAAAAAGATCATTGTAATTATATAAATTAGAAAGATATTAAATAGTATCAATTCCATCTATATATAATATATATATAGATTTTAAAATTTATAAATGGTATTTCACCATTATTATTGATAAAAAAAACAAGCGTCAGTTCTTCTCTTCTTCTACATATCTTCTTCAATTTTATTGTTTCGGCCAACTTCAAATTAAATTATATTTAGCTTATTATCTTATTAATTTCAATTGAGAAACATATATTTCACGCCATATTGATATTGTTTCTATATATAATTTTATTTATTTCAACGGAAAAAGATATCTTTCACGCCAATTATATTATTTAGCTTATTATTTATGTTAAATTCTCTTTTATTTATACTACATAAATTATATTGGAGAAACACTTTCATATTGTTATTTCATATTGTTGATCCTAAATTCGAAGCATAAACACCAAATATGGTTTCATCTTCACGTTCCCCTCTATTTTCATTTTCATCAAGTGTCCCGCCAACACCGACAATATTGAACTCGAATACTGCAATAAGGAAGAGTTTTTATATACACTATATTATAGATTTTGTACAGACAAAATTTGGTGAGTTTCTTTTTTGATTATTCTTGATAGTTTAGTTGTATTTTTTCTAAGTTATTTTTTGTATGATTTGTTTATTTTTTTTATTCCTCGATATTGTTTTTATTCCTTATATTATATTATTTTTTAAATACAATATATTTTTTATTATTTTCAGTTATTTTCTGTTACATTCTTTATATTGTAGATTTAGGAAAAAAAATTGATAAAATCTTACCTCAAGATTTAAAATCTTATTAATCTATAAGTTATTGTCTTAAAAGGAAAACAAATTGTGAATAAGATCTAATAAAATATTTTTAAACGATAAATTCGTCAACCTAAAAGGAAAATAAAATATTGAATCTCACTAAATACTTTGACATGTTAAAACGAAAGTTATTCCTTATTTCACTTTATTGTGTTTGATATCTAAACTAAAGACAATTGAATTCATGATTTAAGTACTATCTTTAGAATTCAACTTTTGTAAATTCTGATCGTGACGCGTAGGGAAAAATTCTACTATATGTTTAGCTTAATCAAATCTTTTGAGGTTTTTATCACCAATTATATATCGAAATATATTTGTTACCAAAAGTTCTATTTCACGTTTAGATACAAATCTTATACAAAAAATATATGATTGAAATATTTACATAATTCGATATGGTAACAAATATTTTACTACACGAAATTATCTATATATTTCGACTGTTTATTGATAAACCACAAAGTTTAAAAGTCGGTCATAGCTAAAGAAATATTCTCGTGTTCTGTTGAATAACAAAACTTCATTGTAAGATAATTCAACACATGAGGTTTTTTAGCAATGTTATATTTTTTGGTTTTATATATAGATTTAAAGTAAGCGATTTATAATTTTTTATTGCTCATTTCAGGTCTAGGAATGACACTGATATTTAACATGGTCAAGGATGTAAATCCTTCAAAATCACTTTGGGCACTTAAACTTCGTTTGATAAGGGTTTACGAGGTGCCTTTTATCGGAAGAAGAGATAAAATTTCCAGTTTTGACTACATTTTTAAAGATCGTAATGTAAGTTTAACATATTTTTTTAAATAAGTCTGTGAATGAAAAAATATAATCCTATATTATATTTCAATCTGAAATTAACTTATTATTACATATTTTGAATGTTTTTACCAGGGTGATACTGTACATGGTATCGTCCCTAAGGTTCATATTGAAAAGTACAAGCCAAAGCTGAAAAGAGGGTGGATTGTATATTGTCTCCAATTTTATGGTATCCAAAGATACCAACAAATTCAAGACAAGCTCCTCTAATTTCAAGTTCAGTTTATATGGACGTACAATAGTAGAAAAATATTCAGATAATTTGTTTATGTATGATTTTTATGATTTCAAATCTTTTGACGAGATTCTGGATCTTCCTCATGAAATGCATACTTCTCTTATAGGTATGTGTGTTGTTAAATTATTTTTATTATAAATAGTATTTATAATAATGATAACAACTATAGTTGAATTTGTAGAACAAGAACTCCACAAATTGATTAGTTTAGCCTTTTTCTTTTTGTCAATACATCTTAAAACACATTTTTACTACATATGTCATAGGAAAAGTGGTGGCCTTTCAACCACCCCGCAAGATCGTTGAAGAAAAGAGGGTTATGGTATCAGTCTTGAGGATTTAGAGTAAATATATGCTAATTGCATACTTATAGATAGTACATAATTTACGTATCCCTTAAATTTATAATTATATGATATTATTAATTTAAATTGCTTGGTTTAGGGGGAGAAGACTCATGTGTACTCTTTGGGATGGTTTCATTGAGAAAATACTCCCTTATTTGAGTGATGGTTCTGCTTCGCCTATTGTTGTTGCTCTGCAATTTTGTCGAGTTAAAGAATATAAAGGTATTTTAATATGAATAAGTTTTTTCTATTACGTGTATTTTAATGAATTGTGTATTCTAATGCTTTATCAACAGAAGAGGTACAAGTTACAAACATTTATAATGTGACTAAGATAATTGTAAATTGAGATGATCGTCAGATTAAGCAGTTTATAACAAGGTGCCTACTTTATTATTTTTTTAGTATTTATATTATGTTTTATTATTCTTTATATTGATAAATTTTATTTATTGTGGATTAAGATTGTCTAAAATGTCTGTTGGAACAAGCACTATAAGTATGGTATCCGATGCGTTTCTATGTTCAATTATAATTGATTTCTCGAGTGGAAAAGTTATGGTTAGGACTATCGCACAACTTCTTGAAAATGATGAAGTAAGTAGTAATATATACTAAATAAATAGTTTAATTTATTAATTTTTTAATACACCAATTTTTTTTTACCAGGATGGTTCTTTCTGGACATACTGCACAATAGCAAAAGTTGAGAATGAGATGAATTGCTGGTACAACTCATGCTCTCGATGCTATAGAAAGTTATATAAGGATGGTGAAAAGCTTAAATGTTCAAAGTGTGGTGTACGAGGTAGAAGTGGGAGCTATAGGTATTTTTTCTACGTTATTCAATTATCCTTATTTGGTGCATACTTAAATATATTACATAAATAATACACTAAGAGAACAAATACTCACATAAGCAATTTCATTGATACTCAATCATTTGTTACGTGTTTTTATTGAATTTTCCTAATATTTTTATATTATTAGAAAAAATGAATTGATTATTTAAATCTTTTACATATAAACTTGAATTGCGTGTGATGGATTGTACTGTAAATGCTCCTTTTCTTTGTTGGGACAAGGATAGTTTTGATTTGATTGGCAAGAAAACATTTGAGATCAAAGAAATTATTGTGAGTTTTGTTATTGGTTACCAAATTTTAATTTTAATTTTTGACTTAATTATTTTATAATTTGTATATTAAAATTAACTAAGTTCTTATCAATCAATCTTAATCAGGACATTAATCCTCAATATGTTCCAATGAGATTAAGGATTTGGTAGACAAGAAGGTCCTATTCAAAGTGCGAGTAAAAGAGATCCATTAATGAGTTTTAGACAAGCTTTTTGTGATCGTAAAGTTGACTATGGACTCAGAGTTCACATCAAGATTTGAGTCAATTTTTATTGATAGTCAGATATGAACAGTTCATTAACTTGAGTCAACTTTTATTGATATTCAATTTTTATTGATAGTCAGGTATGTTTCAATAAAATAAAATACTAAGAAAATGGACGAATGCGTGTATGAAAATAGCAAAAGATGGAAAATCTTGAGAGCAACAATTTTTTTCATTATGATTACTAACAAAATAATTCTTTTGGATTATGGAAAACAAGTTCTCTAATCTTTTGAATGAACTTACATGTGTTGAAACAAAATGGTGAAATACCGGTCCGCGTGTTAACTATAAAAGGATCGTTGAGCCCACATGCTTTATCAGAGACTACAAACTCTAATTTATTTTGCTCAATTTCTTGAATTTGCGCCATCATGCCTTAACTTCAGCATTTTTGCCTTTTAACCTCTCCCAACATATTCTCTTTGATAAAATGTGATGGACTTTTATATTAAAATATGTATATTTTATTTTTATTATTTTGTCACATGACTCCGAACTTAACTATAGAGCCATTCATTCTGAATCAGTTGGTGATAAGATATTAATTTTATATATTATTGTATATAAGGAAGTTTTTCGTAATTTGTAAACTACATTTCTTTATTGACATTATTTATGGAGAGCTAATAGATTTATTAATGTTGTGAAGATTTTTATTTATTAATAATGTCAAGTATTATTTTTTTCATCAATTCAAGTTCAATATGTAAATATATGTCTCATATGGATTCTTTTGTATAAAGGTAAAGTGTGTGTGGGAAAGAGAGTGACAAATATAATACCAATATAGAAATATTCATATATAGAGAGAGATAAATATAAACGAACTGAATTTGACATTTAAGTTTATAATTAAAAATATAAATTTGATATACAACTTAGTTTTATTTACTTTATATGAATATTATTATTAAAATAAAGTAATAAATACCAACTCATTGTTAATAAATAGTTTTCTTACAAATTAATAATATTAAAATACTGATACGCGTGCAACGCACGGTTGGAATTACTAGTTAAATTCAATAGAGGCAGAACAATTGAAAGTTTTCATTTTAAAGGTGTATTTGGTTTTATAATAGTAGAGTGGGTTAAATGAAATAGGAGGGGCTTATGTCGAGCGCTTTTTTTTTTTTTTTTTTTTTTGATAACTCACTTCCTGCGCTTTACGCCGACTACGACGGGAGTGACAACTCCGCCTCATTCGCCGCCAAGGTAAACCGCGGCGGATGTGCACAGACGACTGGCCAAGTTGTTACGGACGGTCCGACGACGACAACCAGATCCTCCAGGTAAAGAGAACAATTATGTTCGACCCCCAATCTACTAATAACGATCTCTTCCCGAATCGAACCCACACGGATGCTTATTCAAGATGATGAGTTCCCACCAAATCTTCACTTCCGTATATGGGAGCAATTTGATGGAAAAGATAAAACCCCGATTTTTCCAACCCCACAAACATTTGATGGGATGATTGAACCCTCGACTTCCACCCCACAATTGTTTGTGGTGGCTAGGTGGGCTAAGCCACCTGGTTGCTTTTCCATTTTCCATTTCATCGACTCATTACCGGTCCCAAATTCGTCCGTCCAAGTCACAACCCCAAGCCTTCCGTCGAACGATTTTCCGGTGGGTGGCGGCGGCGGCTGCTTAGGCCTATTAGTGACGGTAAGATTTTCTCTAATATTCCGTTTTTCTGAATTTTTCCTCAGTGGTTTTAGAAGGGGGCAAGGGTTAATTTTCTACAGTGGAGGAAGCAGGGGATAAGATCTATCGGAGCTTCTCTCCGCGGTAGGGGTTCTGATGATTGTGATAAGTATGTATGTAATCATGTTCTTAAAGTAGTGTGCTACCTTTTGACCATCTACTTTTGTGGACATTAGTAGGGAGAGTTTTTCCTTCAATTCAACAAAAGAAAAGGCCTGCACGAACTTTTTTTACTACTCATTTAACTCCACAAGTCCCCCATTGCCTAAAAACCATAGTTACATCAGCATATTTTATGGATTGGGAAATGAGAGCTTTTTCTTAAGAAATATTTCACCGTATAGCCAAAAGGATTGCTTGTGCTCAGCGATTTACGCTTTTGCGTATGACCATCGGTTATGTTCAGACTAGCATTCAATCTTGATCCTATTTCTTCAAAACAAAGCTTGTCAGTGGTAATGATGCTTCCGGCTTTTCTTGTTTCTTTTAGCTCGGCATATATTACTGCAGTTAAATGGCACTGGTTGAATTGTAATGATGTTGTGTTGGTGTGATTGCAGAGGTGGGTTTCGAAGTGTTTAGCATAGTATATGGCTACATGAGCATCGCAATTCGAAAAATGACAAATGCTACCAAGTTTGATATGTTTGAACATAAAGCAAAAATATGTTCTCCATATCCAAGGCAATTTCATTTCAAGTTACCAAAAGATATCTTTTACACATATGTGCAGCACATCTTTTAAAATATTTTTCAAAATGAAACCAAACAGAGCCAAAAACAAATCCAGATGTAAGTTAGAGCATTCACTTGAAACTCAGAGGCCTTTAATTTCTATGTTAAATAAGTAAGATCTTGCTTTCTTCATATCTATTCAATCAAATCAATTTACATTTTAAGTTCATAACATTTTTGGAAATTTGGTGGATAAGACATACAAATTATGCAACATCTTAGTTTGATTGTTTTTTTCTCAGGAAAGGGGAAAGGAATTACCCGAATAATACCCACTAAGAAAGGAAGGAGGAAGCATTGTAAGTCCAACCAAAAGGTCCAAAACCCCAGTTCGGAAGCAAAATCCCAAAATTTCCCCGTTATTTTGTATTTATCTCATGGCAACCCCAACCGAAGCTCTTAACCACCACAACAATCGCCAGAATTGCCCCTCAACTCCTTCCACCACCCCGAACACCACCATATGCTCTTCCTCTTTGAAGCAGGTTTGCATTTCTCCCCCCCTTTTCTATTATTTTTGTCATTGAGATAGTTTGGGCAAATGTTCACTCGCCTTTTATGGTGGTCTTCTTGCAGGTTTTATTGCACGATTGGTGGCTGATAAAAGCCGATTCGGATTCTCATGGAAAACGATTAGGCATTGGAGGTTTCACTTCGAAAGAGTAAGGTTTCACTCGCTTGCTATTTCTCTAATAATAAAAGGAACATGGAAGTGGGGAGAAATTTTTAATTGAAGTTTGAAATTATTTCACAGGCATATAAAAAGTGTAATCTATGAAATGTGAGAATATGGATGTCAATTGTATTTTTGGTTCTTTGAAAAGAAATTTGGAGCTAATGATTTTGAATGACTTTAGCTTTTAATGGATTTCAAATTCATATTGGACTGTGTTTGGATGGAGGAATTTGGAGCTAAGGATTCCAAATGACTCCAATAGTAAATGGATTTTGGAATCTTATGGAAAAAAATAAAAATAGGTCAAACTGAGTACTATAGGATTTAGTCATGAAATTGATATCCTTAGCTCCAAAATTCTTCATTGAAATGCAATCTATTCAATTAATAGTTCAAAAAGATTGTTGGAGGACTGGATTTATGGTGTAATATTTTCCAAGTTAGTCGAATGTATTTGTTGTGAAGGATCTGAAATGCTTTGCTCTTAAGTCATTCAACTCAAACACGGATATAATCTTTACTATGGAATGGTAGAGCTGGAACATAAATGTAGGTAAAACAAAACCTCTGAAAGGTTTTTAGCAAGGTTTAAAACTATTTTATGTCAATTGAGCAAGGTTAGCAGGCCCAAGTCACAAAGTCAAAAATGTTAACTTGGAATGCATCGTTGATGATTGTCTTTCTGCAGAGTCATTGTTCAGTAGCCTACGTTGACAAATAATTGCACATTGTCAATTTGGAGGATTTTTCATCTAGTGGAGTACTCAACAATAGACATGTGAATTTTGTCGCCTACTAGAGTACTTGATACCAGTATGCGGTATTCTGTCTCTTGCATTTTGGCTCCACCCATAACTCTCTAGTTGTGAACTGCTGTGTCATATTCAGTTCATATTTGGTTAAACTATGGATCAAAATACATGTCTATAACACCTTTCCCCATATCTCTTCAGTAGGTATTACTTTATTTTCTGTACTTCAGTTTGTTGATTTCAGTAATGCAGGAGCCAAGGGATAAGAAGTTTCTCATCTGCACCCATAGTCAAAAGACATGATGCTGTTACTCTTAGAACAATTGATGGCATAACAGTTTTGGTCCATGGACATCTCAACAGGTCTCGCACACTCGAAAATGGCTTCTCTCATGAGGTATATTATCTTGCTTTAGTTGTATTCATACCTTATAAAAGGCTCTGCAATTAGGGTAGAGTTCTCTCTTTTATTTCCTTCTCTATGCCCCTACGTTGATAATTTACATAAAATACATTATTTTTCAGATAAATTGACAATTTTTCTATCCTTATTTATTTTGGACAGGTGTGCGAGCATTTTCTGATTGGGTTTCCATATTATTGGGAAGAATTTGCCACCCTATCTGTCAGTGACGAACAAGCCCACTTTTCTCTTTCAAAAGGGATTCCCTGTTCAGATGCTTGTAAAACGTCCATTCCAGGAGATCATGGAACCAATATGCTATGCAGGAATATATTTGATGATATACTGCAAAAAAGTTATGATGATGCTTTTCATTGCAGTGGAGCGTCAACCGCAAAGAAAGAAAATTTAAAAAGTACGGTTTCTACCCCTGATGAAACACTCTTGAATCATAAGAAAATAAATGCTGAGCAGAAAAGGAAGGGCTATAGTAACGTTGAAGATGTAGAACGTAGTGGTCCTTTAACAAGAAGTAGAGCCCGATACTCCACAACTAGGACTGTAACTAGATCAATGCATTAAGCAAATTTTAGTGTTTTTTTTTTCCCGTAACGATCAAGCTAGCCAGAAAATGCTTTCGGAAGTAATGCAAAGTGGTAGTTACTATGATCAAGGTTCAACTCTGAACCAGACAATGAGAATGTGCACACTTTTGAGGACCATGCAAAAATACTTGTTCCATTGAATGGTCTAATTGCAAAAATACTTATGAGTGCTTGTTCCTGGTTAATTGATAAGTGCTTAAAGGATGTTGTAAAAATTCAGTACTTTCTAGTTTTCCTTTGTTGGTAGACTATGCTGTCCTCAGAATTGCTGGTCTTGGGATGATGTTTCTGTTTTATTACATGCAAAACAGATGTAGGAGAAATACAAGGCTACATGTTTTGTGCTTGCTTTTAGAACTTAAAAATTTGTGAAGAGATAAAAAGTCCCACTGCCTAAAACAAAAACAAAAGGAAAAATTAGCGTGAGCCTGATATTGTCAGTACTTCTGCAACTGTGTGTGTCCAAAAAATAGTTACTGTTGGATAGTGGTGGCTGATTAGCACTGTTCTAAAAATCTCCCTCTAGCCCGGATTAGTCCCCTCCTAGGAACTAGGCTCCCTTGTCTGGCTAAGCTGTTCTTCCGATCAGGTACCGCCTAACCCCGCCTAGATTCTGTCTAGGCGCTAGGCCCAGTCTGCCGCCCGACTAGCGCGCCTAGGGCTTTTTAGAACACTGTTGATTAGTGGAAAAGTGGCATGGGGTGGCTGGTGGCCGCTCTAGAAAACCTATATTTATGTAAATTTTGGTGTCTATATTGTACATGGATTTATAATGAAAACCTTAATTTTCCCCGCTTTGTTATTTGAATTTCACTCAAGTCTCGTATACAACATTCTTCACCAAAATTTCCTCGTCCCATTTATTTGTTTATGACCTTGTGTTATTGCATGAGTTTTTCATTGGGGGCAATGGTAGGAGGATGAGATGCCTTTTTGCATCCACATATCATTGGCCTTAACTTAATTGTCCAAATGTCTTTGGAAAGTTCACTTTTTCTGTCTTCATTTATGGGGATTCTATATCTTTCCCCTGTGAGTACAAGTAAAAAGTTTAACATGTTTATGTGCGTGCCTCGAGACACAATGCCCAGTCCTTGAATGTACACATTATCTGGAGTCACTATGGACAAGAGAAAATGAAAAAAACAAATAAAGATTCTGATTCATATTTTGGGAGTTTTCACTTTTTTAAATTGAAAAGAAACTATTTTCTGTCAAGTTTTCATATTAGGCTTCTCAAGTTTCATATTAGGCTTCTCAAGTTTCATGGCCCATATAACAGTTCTATTCATCTATTGTCACTTATCTGTAATTATTTGCATATAATTTTAAATAAAGCATGCGGCCTCTAAAAAGCCGATACATATATCATATATGTGTGTAAGATCGCTGTAATGCAGACTGGAAATAAAAGCTAGACACATCAAAATTGCTGTCTGCTTTATACATAACCATAAAAACAGAAAAGAAGAAAAATCCGTGAATGAATAAGATCAAAATGGAGTCTTTTTGCTAAATAACAAACACATTGAGATTTGTGTTTGATTTCTTGAAACACTGCAAAAAATGCAGCAATGGTCTCTTGATTCATTGGTTTTGTAGCTGAAAAATCTATCAACCTAGTCTTGCTACTGTGACAAAGAAAATGTAAACTTCTGTATGGCCAAGTTTTTTTATTGAATTACTGAATAAAAGTTGAGAGAGAAAATTGTCTTTATTATTATCATTATTTTTTTGATAACCCAAATAGCCGGGCTTGCACCTGACTAATCATGGATCTGTCACCACTAGAGGCCCTTGGCCCAGTAGGAGATGAATCGCGGGATGTGCCCGGGCTGAACTTGTTCCAACTGAACACCCTGTCAGATTGACCCCGGACTAAAGCTGAGGGGGCTCCTTCAGCGAATCGAACCCAATCGACTGGAGAGTCAACGGGATTACCAACTCCTCTTTACCACTCGGCTATGCCCGGGGCAGAAAATTGTCTTTATTGTAAATTGCAAATATAAATGAGATTACTAGCACTAAAAATCTCAATAAATGAATGAAATGTGTCTAGGAGTTTTGTAGAGAAATCTCAGTAGCATGGAATCTTTCTGATTATTTGAGTAAACTATTTAGGGGATGCTTGTTTCTTCTTGTAATCTACAACTAAAGAATATCATAAATACAGCTCAATTATTCATGACACTGTAAAGTATGTCTGTCAGTATATGATTAGAAAAATTGGAGTTTCTTCACTTACTTCCAAGTGACATAATTTATGCAAAACTTTTAACTATCTTTTTAAGTTTGACATTGGGAAGAAACAATTGTATTAGAGGACCAATTTGTATTAAAAAGAAATTGTATTAGAAAAATGTATTAAAGATAAAACAGAAGTTTCTTGGTAACATGTGTGACAGGTCTGTTTCACTGTTTGTTTTAATCTTGTGATGTTGAAGTCTAAGTTGTCACATGAGTCCAAAATGGCCATTCCCTCTTAACTTGATAATGTACAATCCCATGGTAAAGACAGAATTTGAATTCATTTTGTACTCAATCTATTTATGGTACTTGCATTGGTGTTCATTTTTTTTTACATCAGATTGGTGTTTCATTTTGTTTTGTTTGGTTTGGTTTTTGTTTTTGGAGGAAATTATATTTTACCCCCATGTT
This sequence comes from Rehmannia glutinosa, assembly GCA_016081115.2. Classification (NCBI taxonomy): domain Eukaryota; kingdom Viridiplantae; phylum Streptophyta; class Magnoliopsida; order Lamiales; family Orobanchaceae; genus Rehmannia; species Rehmannia glutinosa. The sequence continues at coordinate 12,499,852 of CM071929.1, read as the reverse complement.
TTTCGTCTCTGCTCACTAAACTTTTTCTTGTTCTACTTATCCCCTTAATTATACAATTTTTCTATCTTGTCATCTCCAACCCATCATCAGTGGAATATCGCGGGAATTTTCACGTCATGTGTCACGCATGCGAGATCATAATTGTCTTTGCCTCAAGTTTTCATGCCTTTGCATGTGTAACACTTAACGGAATATCCTGACAATCCACCGGTGATGGGCTAGAGATGGCATGATAGAAAAATCATGTAGTTGAGGGGGTGAAATAGAACAAAAAAAAAGTAGATTGGAAGGTGAAGTCGAAAAATGCAAATATTTTTGGGGATAAAATATAATTTTCTCTTGTTTTTATGAAAACTTTCTCAACTTGTATGTATAGTTAACACGAGAAAATTGCAATATTAGTCCCACAAGAATTGGGACATGCGATTTTAGTCTCACCGTTTGTATTTTTTGTCCCAAAGTTTTATTTTTACGCAAATATAGTCCCATAAGAATCCGAAATTGCATTTTTGTTACCATGGCCGTTAAAAAACTAATGGAGAGCATCACATGTCGTTAAGTTGTGGACAAATATCGCAGTAATGGTCCTAAGAGTTGGACATTGCAATTTTAGTCATATTGTTTGCAAGTATGGTCCCAAAGGTTTTTTTTTTTAAATGCAAAATAGACCCATACTAATCTAAAATTGTTTACATAGTACTCCATTGGTATTTGACCTTCGGATGATAGTAAATGCGCAATTTTATATAAAATATTATTTATTAAATATATTTAAATTATATTTTTCATTGACCTTAATATCTAAAAGAAAAAAGATTATACACACAGTCTTAAAAGAGAGAATTGTTAAAAGAAAATGGTTTTGATGCCTACTCAAATCGAGATTATACCTGATAAAATTATAAAAGACATAGATTCGCCCCTACTCATACTTGTGTCTAACAAATATGACCAATTAGACTCACTCAATTTATATATTTGACCTTATTTGGTATGCCTCGTACATATAATAAAAAAATTTCTCAAAGAGATAATAGGCAAAATTGCAAATATAATTTTATTAAGCAAAACGGGTGTAGAAAGATCCTGCAAAGCTAAAATAGTCCTATAACTGTATAAAAATCACTCTATTCCTAATTTCACAATAAATAAGGAATTTTGCCATAAATTAGGGATTTAACTAAATTTCAACTAATGAGCGATACGTGTAATTCGGTAAAATTATGGCCAAAATCGAGTTTTTTTTATATATTTACAAAACTAATATACAAACTGAGCATTTTGCAATATTTTTGCAACCACTTATCAACTACATGACTAATTTTACAATTTTTCTCAGTTAATAAAGAAAATAGTTATTATGATTCATTAGGATTTTATGTTAATTCTTTAAGATTTTTTACTAGGTTTTGAAGTTAAATAAAAATTCAAATGAAAACAAATGAGAGAAATTAGTTTAGATTTATCTATTTTAATGTTTTTATTTGGGATAATTGCATTGTTGGTCCTATAGGATAGGAATAGTTGCAGTTTTAGTCCCAAATGCAAAAAAAAAAAAAAAAAAAAAAAGAAAGAAAAAACAATGGGACCGAAATTGCAAAAGAAACTAACGGATATATTAACGGTGATACAAATTTTGCAACAAAATTATTCTAGTGGGACTATTTTGAATCCATGAGACCAAAATTGCAATCCCATAAATCTTGTGGGACTAATATTGCAATTTTCTCTAGTTAACACTCTGACTAAATTAAAAAGTCTTTTATCATATATATTAATAATATTCTCATTTCATAAGTTGTAGCAATTTATTAAAATAAGTTTACATTTAATTCCTAATAGCAAGGTTTTTTTAATTAAGGTTTTATTGTTAATTGTTATATTTATGTTCAATTATATATATATATAACATAATTTACATAATAAAATAAAAAATTTTTTGATAAAAAATTACTTAAGATAAGGATTTATATTTATGTTCAATTTTTTAAGGATATATATACAATTTTTCAAATTAACTAATTTAAAAAGCAATGCAAATTATATTTATATTTAATTAAATTAAATAAAACTAAATATTAAACATTAATATAAAATATATTAATATATAATTATATATGCTAAAGTATTAATTAATAAATATATTAATTTAATATAACAAAGAATAAAAATATAATATTCCAATTTAGAGTGAAATATAGAGTGATTGTTGGAGTTGAATCTTGAATTTCTTTAAATTTTCCTCTATAATAGTATAAACACACACAAAAATACAGTTAAATGTTGGAGATGCTCGAGGGGGTAGTAGAACAAAAAAAAAAAGGGTAGTTGAAAGGTGGGTCGAAAAATGCAAACAATTGTGAAGATAATATATAATTTAATTTCCTCGTATTTTTTGTGAAAACTTTCTGAACTTGTATGTATAGTTAACATTGTGATTTGTGAATAAAAATCTTTTGTATATATTAATAACATTCTTATTTCATAAGCTGTATCAATTCTTGTAATCAAGGACAAAAGTTGGGATAATGCAAATTATCATTTTTAAGCACCTAATCACACATATTATTTTAATAATCGAGCCTGCATTAATTGCAATTAGAATTTAGAACCCCATGCCCCTTTCTCCCATTTGCAGCTGTAAAAAAGGCAGCTTTTATAATACGGAGGTATACATGACGACAAAAAGAGAGGTCTGAATACCTAAATTACAACCATCTTTTTTTCTTTTTATATCGATCTTGGAAAAGGTCAAGCCCCTATCCATTATTTTATTTCCTGATTCTATGACAAACGTAACTCTCTTGGATGCTCTAGGACAATGTGGGTATCTACCATTTTTCCTTTATTAATTTTATTTTAATTTTTTTTACAATTTTTTCGCAAAGATTGGACAAAAGAAAAAACCCCACAAAATTTCATTTCATTTGAAGCATCCAATGTTAACCCTTTTTAACTTTCATCCCTTTTGAGGTGACACTATTTTTCTTCGACCATCAATTTGTCCTCTTAATTCTAATTGCAGACATAGGCCCATTTCTAGTTAACGTCCATAATTTTGTTACTCTTTGGAGGAACATATTTGGAGTCTTAATAGGCGCTTGAAAAGAGACAAGCTAACAGTAATATTTTCTTAGAAATCGAGATTGGTGATATTAAAAATAACATTATTAACAATAGCACATTTGAATTTCAAAAATCTATATAATAAATTAATGTTTAGGATTTCTATGAAAACTAGTAACTCAAGACGTTTTGAAAAGGATTTTGACTCAAAATAGTGTAGATCAATTTGAGATTTTAATTGTGTGTTTTTTTAGTAGAGTAGGTCTCTAGTACAACGGCCGTACGGTGCAATGAATTGCACTTTTAATATCAAAAGCGATACTTTTGGGTCACAAAATGATATTTTTACTGTAAAAATTGATATTTTGACTGAATACACTTAATTTTAATATACTCAGACAAGATATTATTTTTTACATTAAAAGTATTATCCATCACACCGTACCACCGTCTTATATAAATTTTAGCCTTTTTTATGTAGGAGAAAATTGTTTGATGTTCATTTCCTTTAATTGAGTCTTGATATATTCTCCATTAGTGTGACTTGATACAATTATCTGATTTCTTTAAGCCTCGATTTTCCCATACTTTTTACATTAACCTTTTCACTTTTCACCTTCACTTTTTGTTGACCTAAAAATTCCTAAACTTCTTTTCAGTAGCCTTAGCCCAATTGTATATTCATCATATACCTTATAGTTTATGGTATGGAATCTTTTGCTAATCATTATCCACCCTGGCTAAATCTTTGATCCACAAAATATTTCATAATTAGTAGGATTCTCTATCTCCAGAAAAAATAATACACTTACTCTAAATAACCTATTTTACTTTTTGGAAAAAAATTTAATTTCTGTTTTATGTGGCTGTTGTTGTCAGCCTGTTAGAAGGAAAACATGAACAGAATAACATTCATGTCAGTTAGATTTGGGGAGAGATCAACTATTATTAGATTTGGGGATCAAACATAATTGTTTTCTTTACTTGAGAGGATCTGATTTTATGTCAGCAGAGTCTACTGGCTAGTGCATTTACATTTCGCAGTTTACCTTAGTAACAACGATGAGGGGCCGGAGTTACTGTCCTTAAGCATAGTCACACGTAAGTCTCTGGAAGCCAAGTTATTCTACACTTTAGTGCATCACTCTCAAGTTACAGTCACCACGCTACAAACAATATAACAAGATATTCTGTTATATTCTTTAGTACCATATAGACAATCTAAATTGAGGGATTCACAAGGGATTAATTACAAACACTATCCCTAGATTTTAGCTTAATTACAAAAAAATCCAGTTATCACTTAAAATCATACATGCCCCACTTTTGTTTCTAGCCTATAGAATTGCACCATCAAGAGGATTCAAGAGGGGGTATTTGTTTGGTAGATACAAATATCAAGAAGTTGTTTATAATTTAAAAAGATAACTAGAGTTCTTTATAATTAGACTAAATCTCAGGGGTCAATTTTGTAATTACCCTAAAGTTAAAACAAAATTTAGGGCCTTACCACAAAATATAGGCTTGTAGCAGTATATGCTATATATTTGGCAGTAAGGGACAAAGGGGTAGGAGGACAGTCACCTACTCCCACTTACAACACAACAATTGAAAGGAATATGGGCTTGTAGCTCACTCCATATTTCTTGTCACTATTTTTTTTTTCTGTTTTATTATTAGCAAAAAAATATTTTTCATCAAGAATTTACTCTGGTAGGCAGTAGCCACCATTTTTTCCTTAATCCTTCATGCTATTGAGCCACCTTTTTTTATAGAGCATCTACTTTTGTTCACTTTGACTTTAGTAGGAGATTTTCTTCCTTCATTTCAACAAAAGAAAAAGCCTACACACAATCTGTGTTTTGCTACTTTTACTTCTTTTAACACTAAAAGACCCCCCATTTGCCTAAAAGCCATAGTTGCAGAGCCAAAGAGTTTTTGGGGCTACGAAATGAAAATGGGGGCTTTTCTTTAAGAAAGAAGACACCTTATAGTCAAAAGGACCGCCTTTCCTTAAAACCCATTTTCTCTTGTGCACATGACCATTTCAGAATAGTGTTAAAAGGTTGACAAAAATATGCTACAAGACAATTGGGGGTTTTGACTGAAGTTGAGGTTTTTCAGGACCCATTTTGGCGTTCTTGCATTTTTTATTGTAAAAACTCAATCTTGGTACTTATTTCTTCAAGACAGCTTGTGAGTAGTGGTAATTTTTTTTTAATTTTTTTTTCTGGATTTTCTTGGTTCTTTTGGCTTTGGATATATTTCTACGGTTAGATGGTGCTTGTTGAGATGTAATGTGTTTGTGTTTTGTCTGATTTGCAGAGATGGGTTTTGAAGGGTTTAGCAGTAGTAAATGGCCTGAGCTGGTTAGACATATGCGTTCCAAAAGGTATCCTGTTACTCTTAACTTTCTCAGCTTGCATTTTTTCAGTAATTTTAGGTAATGAGTTTTTAGGATGTGCAAGTAGAGAAAATAAAACTAGCTTCATTATGATTTTGAGCTATATTTCTTTTTCTACAATTTTTTTCTTGCATTTACAAATCTTGGAAGAATTTGTGGAAAAAATTGAGTTTCAGGGGAGAGTATGGGTATGTGATTAATGTGAAATCTTGGATCCAAGTTTGTATGGTTTTGTATTATCCTTTTATTTCCAAGTTCAGTTTTTTTTCTTTCTTTTTAGTATTATATTGAAATTACATTCTTACTTGGCAAATAGAGTTTCTGATTGTGTTAAAAATCATGATTACTCACTGAAATTTTATTTGGTGAGTTCTAGAAGATGAATGTTGTTTAACTTTGTGTGTGGTAAAAACTTGATTGAGCTGGCAAAAATATTGGGATGAATTTCAAGCTATGTTTCTTAACGATTCATTGCAACGGCAGCTTCCCGGATAGCAGAGGACCCGAGGAAAATAACTCGGTTCATTCCAATGAAGCAGTTCATCAACAGAAGTTGGTAAGAACCCTTATTCTGACATTTTGCGTATGCTATTAATAGCATTATAAAGGATTTTAATGAAATCAACTAGTGCGTCGAGTTTGACGACTATTGTTGATTTATTTCCTGCCAGGAGATGAGCCACTTAAATGATTGTACCAACAGCAAGAAGAAACAAACATCATCAAATGCTGAGGTCCAACATTCTTTGAGACAAGAGGTATTGGGAAATGTTGATTTTACAATCTCCTATAATGTTCTGATTTGATCCTAACTCCAAACATTAATCATACAAACTGTATTATATTGTTGGATGAAGTAAAGATAAGTGCTAATATGTTTCCTAGCTGCTGACAAGTTGATAATAGTTTGGGATAATTACGAAAACCCCTTTGGGGTTCGGGCTAGTTGCAAAAAAAACTCAAGAGGTTTTCGCAAATTGCTAAACACCCTTTGACAACGTTTGATTTTGTCTTACATTTTTTCCCTTCATAAGCAAAAAAAACATTTCAAGCCCCCCTTGATATTTATAGAAATATTATAGTTATCCCCTTAAGTTTAAGACAAAATCAAACCTGAGGGGGCTTTTTGTAATTTTGAAACATCTATTTTTTTTTTTGTAATTAGCCCAAACCTCCTTTTTTTTTTATTTTTTGTAATTATCCCTAATATTTATGATGAGTTAAGGTCACAAGTTACTTTTCTGTCACCTATGCAGATATTTATGCTCGAAAAGAGATTACATGACCAAGTTTCCGTTCGTTGTGCTCTAGAAAAGGCACTCGGTTATAATACTTCGTCCCATGACATCACGAACGAAGCCTCGATTCCTAAGGTTGCAACCCCTTACTCTTCTAACATTCTCTTTATCTATGCTAAATTCTAATTTTTTATTCGGATATTCAAAAAATAAAAAATCTTGCTATATATCTTCTTCCAGCCAGCGACAGAACTCATTAAAGAAATTGCGGTCTTGGAGCTAGAAGTTGGGCATTTGGAACAATATCTTCTTTCACTCTACAGAAAAGCATTTGATCAACAAGTCTCTTCGTTTTCTCCGAAGAAAAATAACGAAGGATCAAAATCTCCCATAGCAACACCGAGGAGAAGGCGCCTAGATTTTTCGAAATCGGATATTACATCAGCAAGGGAAATTGAACCTGAAGCTGAACCTCAGACATTGTCTGATTCAAGAAAGGAAGCTAATGGTCCATCTGAAGACAAACTTTTAGATTCTAGTGTTCAACGCTCGCACTCTTCGCTATCCCAACGTTCGGCTCTGCCGAACAGATCCTCTCCTCCAGCAGAAGCCTTGGGGAAGGCTCTGCGTGCTTGTCATTCTCAACCGTTATCCATGATGGAGGTATCTCAACTAACCTTAAAACTATCATGAGTTAGTTAGAACTCCATACTGCAATTGCAAAATATTTAGTACTCAAGTAGCATGAGAACAATTTTCTTGGGATAGTAAATTCTCGTACTTGGGTTCGTGCGAATAGTCCTAAGATTGTGATTTACAATTATGTGGAGAAGAGTTGTCTTATGTTTGTATAAATTATGTTAGAAATTTTAATTATTACATATTCCATCAGGTGGAATTTAAAGTTGTAATATTTTTTGGATCATTACAAAAAAACACCCTGAGGATTGGGATATTTACAAAAAATCAAGAGAAGTTTCAAAATCACGTAAATCCCCTTGATGTTTGATCCCTTCCGTTAAATGTAAGGGGGGTGATTGTAATATTTTCTATAAATGTAAGGGGGTGTTTGGAATATTTTTTTGCTTATGAATATGCTAAAATGTAAGACGGAATCAAACCTCAAGGGGTTTCTACAGTTTTGAAATTTCTTTAGATTTTCTTTTTTAAATACCCCAAACCCCAGTTTTCTTCTTTGTAATAATCCCCAATTACTAAGGGTTAATTACAAAAAATACACTTGAGATTATGTCTAATTACAAAAAAGCCCAACTAACTTCAAAAATTACAAATACCCTCTTGATATTTGTTTTATTTTGCATATTGCTCCTTGACGGGGTATTTTGTTAAGAAAATACAAACCTAAAAGGAATGTTGTAACACCTTAAGGAGGTATTTGCTATTTTTAAAGAAATCTAGATTTCTTTGTAATTAGGCTAAACTTCAGGGGTAGTTTTTATAATTTACTAATGTTTTCATCCTCTTACAGTACGCACAGAACTCTTCTTCAAATGTAATCAGTTTGGCGGAGCATCTAGGGACCCGCATTTCCGATCATATTCCAGAAACACCTAACAAGCTTTCCGAAGATATGGTTAAGTGCATGTGCAATATCTATTGCAAGCTTGCTGATCCTCCTTTGGCAAATCATGGCCTCTCATCTCCAACTTCGTCCTTGTCATCTATAAGTGCGTTTTCTCCAAAAGACTTGTGGAGTCCAGGATTCAGAAACGATTCTTCTTTTGATGTTCGGCTGGATAATCCATTTCACATCGAAGGACTGAAAGATTTTAGCGGACCTTACAGCTCAATGATTGAAGTACAATGCATATACAGAGATGGTCAGAAATTGGGTGATATTGAATACTTGTTACAAAATTTTAGGTGAGATTAGTTGAATGATGCTGATACATTGAGTAGATTCAATTCACTAACTTTACGTTTTGCAGGTCTCTTATCTCTCGATTGGAAGAGATAGACCCTAGAAAGATGACGCATGAGGAGAAGTTGGCGTTTTGGATCAATGTGCACAATGCTTTAGTGATGCATGTAAAGACATTTATCTACAACTTTCTTTCATGACACTTTGGTGTAATAATTCCATATCATTTACGAGCTGACATAATGTTTTCGTGTAAATAGGCGTTTTTGGCATATGGCATCCCACAGAACAATATGAAGCGAATGTTTCTACTCTTGAAGGTAAAAAAAAGAAAAAGGAAAACAGCCAATTTTTTCTAAAGGATAGGTTTGAAAAATATGGTCTAACGATTCTGTTTTACGCAGGCTGCCTATAATGTCGGAGGTCAAATAGTAAGCGCAGATGTCATACAAAGTTCAATCTTGGGATGTCGAATGTCTCGTCCTGGACAGGTACATCAGTTGGTGCTGTTTTAACTATGCTACTATGTAGATGCAATCACTTGTCTCAGCATCTACAAAACTCTAAACTACCAAATTTAATAAGAAATATACCAAAGCTTTCTCTGCCCATTTTGGTAGACTTATTATTGTTTCCATCATTAGTTTTTGGGATAATTACAAAAACTATCCTTGAGGTTAGCCTAATTACAAAAAACTCAAGTCATCTTTCAGAATTACTGATTTAAATTGTTACAAACACACCCTTGAGATTTATATTTGCTTAACAAATATCCCTCTTGGGGGTCTAAAAAAGAAACGAATGTCAAGGTGGTATTTGTATTTCTAAAAGATAATGTTTTTTTTGTAATTAGGCTAAACATCAAGGGTAGTTTTTGTAATTACCCTTTAATTTTTTTTCTTGATTCCTGTCTGAAGATACAACCAATTTGCTTATTAGTTATGCTTATTATATTTGCTGTGTGTTTAGTGGCTTAGGTTGCTACTTTCTTCGAAAACAAAATTTAAAGCTGGTGATGAACGGCAAGCATATGGGATTGAACGACCGGAGCCCCTTCTTTACTTTGCACTTTCATCCGGCAGCCATTCTGACCCTGCGGTAATTAATTTTGGGATAATTACAAAAACACCCCTGAGGTTTGGGTTAATTACAAAAAACCCAGACATGTTTCAAAATTACAAAAAACCCTTCAGGTTTCGTTTTGTCTTAAATTTAAGTGGGGTAACTTAATAGTTTTGCAAATGTCAGGGTTTTTTTTGAAATATTTTCGAAAATCACTGGGAAAAATGTAAGACGAATCAAACTTCAAGGGGCTTTTTTGTAATTTTCAAAGAACTCTGGGTTTTTTTGTAATTAGCCCAAATCTTAGGGGTGTTTTTGTAATTATCCCTTAAATTTTTTAACTCAATATACAAGATTACAACCAATGATTAGACTCAAAACATCTGTCAAAAATACATCACTGAACTTGAGTGGTCTTATAGTGTTCTGTTTGGTTTGCTCTCAGGTTCGCATTTTCACGCCCAAGAGGATATTTCAAGAACTGGAAGCAGCAAAAGAAGATTACATTCGGGCCACTTTTGGCGTTCGTAAGTATAATAAAATCCTTCTACCAAAGATTGTCGATTCGTTTGCCAAAGATTCAGGTCTGTGCCATGCTGGCATATTGGAGATGGTTCAACAATCTCTACCCGATTCTCTGAGGAAAAGTATTAAGAAATGTCAGCAGCAGGCGAAGAACAAGAAAAACATCGAATGGGTTTCGCATAATTTTGCATTTAGGTATCTTATAATGAAAGAGCTGGTGAAGTAAATAAAGGTCCTTTGGTTGATTTCAAGTAGCTAATTAACCTCATTTTCTTTTTCTTTTTTTTTTTCTTTCTTCCCTAAAACAATTTTCTTTGTTATATTTTAATTTTCGATATAGAGAATCTAGTTTATGGTTCTGTTCATTGTAAAGTAATAGAATTTGAGCTGGAATGGAAAGATGGCCTGATGATATATAAAGGTTGTGATCTGGGTGCTGATTTTGTAATATCTGGGAATCAAATGATTACTTTTGTATATAATTCTGGTGCACATTTTAATATGTCAAATATCAATAATCAGGTTTTGATCATTAGCTTGGCCACGAACGTGGACATGTGTATTTCTCTGGCAAAATTTTCAATTTCCAGATACCAAAGATTGAAGTCCAAATTCTTTTTGAAAATTAAAGGTTATTTTCAAATCTTGATTTCTATAGGACCATTACTGCTAATCTCTATAGCGTCGTGACTAAAATTGCAATTATGTCTATAATATAATATTGTAAAATCGAAATTAATCACGCGCATTGCAACTCAAAATGGTATTGTTCATCCCTTAATAGAGTGTTGATAAAGGTTGATCTCATCGGTTATTGGTTAGGATTTGATCACTAAATGTTTCGATTTTTCATCGGGTGTTGATTAGGATCAAACCTGAATTTTTCAATATTCTCATCGAGTGTTGACCAGGATTCGATTATTGAATTTTTCAATTATCTCATCGGGTGTTGATCAGAATCAAATCCTGAGGCTATGTATGGATATGTTTTCAAATCCAATTTTTCATTTTCAACTATTCAAAAAAATATTGATTTATGTTTGTTTAGAAAAGTTCTTAATGGAAACAAAGTCATTTGATATTTTCACTTTTTTGTGGAAAGATTTTCATGGAAACACGACCAGACAAATTTTAACCACAACCACACAAATCTAATGTGAAAACACACTTCAAAAAACATAACAAACAACTTTTCACTAATATTACACAAACCTATGTCAAAGTTACACTTTAAAAACTATAACAAGACATATTGTCATTTTCAAACATAAAATTCAGATAGCAAACTAAACACATTTTCAATTCTCACACGAAAACCAAAGAAATTTGAAAATTCATTTTCCAACACCAGAAACTGGAATTTGGACTTAGAAACACATCCATACAAAACCTGAATGTTTCAATTTTCTCATCGGGTGTTGATCAAGATTTGATCATTAAATTTGTCAATTTTCTCATTTATTCTCATAACTTACCTAGTAATCGCTCCTTTCTCCCACGAGATGAAATCTAATATTTCACTTTTCCTATGCTACATATTGGATAAAAAATGCGCATACAATTTATACAAGTGTCATTCATTCAATGTAATGAAACGTGGAATAAGAAGTGAAACAGAAAATCTCAATCCTTCTCGCACTATCCCAAAAAAAGAAAATTCAAAAAAAAAAGGAAAAGAATGAAAGATGCAATGATAGCTCAATCACAAAACCGTGTGTGTCCATGCCACCCACTGGGTGCCACCACAAGTGGGTGGATCCACCCTTAAATCCACACACACCAATGTGGGGGTGTGTGTATGTGTGTAAATCGAGGGTGGATCCACCCACTGGTGGCACCAAGTGGGTGGCATGGACAAAACCCACAAAACCCAGCACAATCAAATTGGCAACACATACAGAACCATACCAAGCGCAACACAATAAATCCATATTATTTAATGGATAAAATTCACTTTACCCCCTTGTACTATTAGTTTTGTATCAAATACCCCCTATACTATTAAAACCTTCAAATACCCCCTTGACCAATTAAAATAAGATTGATAGACAACATTACCCTCGAACTATATATAATATTAAATTCCATATTTTTCCTTCTCTATAATTCAATTTCAGTTAATTTATCATATACTCTAATTTTATTAAAAATATAAATTTATAATTAGATCTAAATTAAATAAAATAACAAAATATAACTTCAACAATATAGAGAAGTTGCATTATTAATTTTATTATAACAAAAATATTATGCGTATGTATATATTGCTCTAATAAGTGAACAATTAAATTTAGATAAATCCTGCAAATATTATATCTTTTAAAAATTATTTTAATATTATATTTTTTAAAAATTTGATATCATAGCTAATTATTTTAATATTATATCTATTTAACACTAATCCTTGAAGAAAATAAATCTTAACTAAAATTGGAAAAAATAAATAGCTAATTATAATATTAATAGTATTAAATTTTATAAAAAATAACTCATATAAATACATAATATATTATTTCAAAAAGAACCTTCTAGTTTTTTCCTGTACCTTAAATTTCACAATTGCAATAATATTGTACAAGATTTTCTTTTTTTTTTTCCCAATTTAATTTTATTTTACGTATAATAAAGTACTACACATTGTAAAATGGTGTGTATCATACATGATATAATTATATGCAAATTTAGATAATGTCAACAATTTTCAGTCTAATTTATAACTTATTTGCTAAAGCTATATATTTAAAATAATAATAATTAAAAGTTACATAGCATTTTTTAAAAATAAATCTAGTGTGGATACTCTATAATATTAATTGAAGTTATATATTTCTTTTTATTTATATTAATTATATTTAATATTATTTAATTTTATAATTCATTGTTGAATAAAATTTGAGATCAAATAATAATTGATATATTTAATTAAAATGCATCAATTATTTATAATATATAAAATAATAGATGTGCAAAGTAAACTAATATTTTATTAAACTAAGGGTATTTTTGTCCATTAACATAATTTTTTATTGGTTTAGGGGGGTATTTGAAGGTTTCAATAGTAGAAGGGGGTGTTTGATACAAAGTCAATAGTACAAGGGGGTAAAGTGAATTTTACCCTTATTTAATTACAAAACCATTCTAGTAAGGTTTCTCTCCGACAACATTTCCCGGCGGATTATAGAAACAAATCGTCAAACTAGACTGTTCCTTCGTACACGCCGCCTGTGCGGCTGTGCGCACCCCAGCTCCGCCGTCTTCCTCCACACCACCTGCGTGTACACCCCGCACCGGTGGTCCGGCTCACAAGAATTGTTTTCATAGCTATAAAACTTCTTCTCCGCCACCCACGCCTCCACGGCGGCGCGTGGCGTCACCTTGTACCCGCCGGCCCACAGCTGGTTGCCGCCGTACGGGCTGTTGCCTAAATTTGCAAAACTACAGTTTTGTTTGTCCCTCTGAAGCCTCACCGTTAAGCTGGCGGATTTGGCCAGCGCCGGGCTCCACCGGAGAGGGCCCACACGAACCTCGGATCTTGCTTGGTTGTGTGCTGCCAGGTACTCTTGGGAGTCGTTAGATGGCGGCGCCGAGCCGCCTGCCGGCGGCGGTTGAGCTGAACATTGGCACGTGACTAGTAGTAGAGTAATAAATGTTGACAAGATATTTATCATTTTGTTTTTGTTTTTATTACTAGAAAATATGTTTGAATTCAATTGTGGGAGGGGTGCGAATTATATATAGAGGTTTGCTGGAATTTCTTAATTTCTTATTAGGTAGCTAATTTTTATGTTAGGCAGAGTAAGCACAGTTTAAGAACATAATTAGTAGGCCATTCAAAAAAAAAAAAAAGAACATAATTAGTTGGGGTGGTAATTCCGGTCATCATGTTGGTTTTGTGATTGGTTTCTGGTTTCGGATTATGCTTAAAATACATCAAAAATTAATTAAAATATAAATAACTATATTTTAGACAAATTAGTAACATCGTGTCAGATTTGTGTTAGTCATTTCGTGTTTGGATTTCTCTCAATAATTTCAAATCGAATTTATGTTGGATTATCACGTCGTGTCACGCATTACCAACCCTTAATAATTAGTTTAGATCAGAAAGGTTACTAATGTTACTAATAACTCTTTTTTACCCTGAAAAGAGAGAGGTACAAATATTTTTGGTAATAATGTAACAATGAGGGGGCTTTGGGCATGGGGAATGCACGTGACTTGTGCTGACTTATTGTGGGGAAAACGATGAAAGATAAAATTTGATTTGACTTTGATAGTAAGGCCCATGTGACATGGGCTGGCTTTTTATTGTTGCGCACGTGATCCCTTGTCCTGAAAATCAGTGACAGATTTTTCAGATACTTCTTCTATTCATTTATCCTTTTTTCCTCTAAGTATCAAGGACTAAATGGTAAAACATATGTGCTTTTGAGAGTGCCATCTTATTATTTTAAATAAAAATATAAAAAAGAAAAAGGAAAATGGAACAATTATAAATTTTGGTATCTTTTTTCTTTGATAAGATACTCCCCATCCATGCCCATGGTAAGTTATGATTCACCTTCAAGCTCATTCAATGTGAAATTTTTTCAAATATATCTCTGCCATGCAAGAATCTCAAAAATATTCTTTTTGCTCAATTTAAAATGTACTAAATGTTGAAATTTAAGAAAAGAGAATTAAATAACTTTATAAAAAGAGTGACATACCTTCTGGTAATAATTGAGCTACCCAATATAGTTACTGAGTGGGTTAAATCCATAAATCGAAAGCCCAAGCGTTTTCAAGTTTTACTTGGCCCCAAATTTGTGGATGTTTTTTCTTTTTTAATATCTTTAATAGGCCGACATATAATGATGGTCCACCGAGCCCATATACAAATCTCAGTGCGCAGAAGGGTGGGCTGTTGAGTTTGTATGACCAAATATGTGCTAAATTTTGATAAGAAGTAGGAGCCCATCTCTGAAACCCAGAGGCCTAGTATGACCAAAGAGGCCTTCTCATGGGCCGGGCCTGGCCTCACTTCTCAGATCCAGTCCGCACCTCAACCAATAATTCTCTCTATTATTGTTATTATTTATTTATTTTATTAATTATGTTTGGGTACCATTTTTTTTTTAGGGTTGTATAGTAGGGGAAGGAAGCTAGGGAACACACATATTCATATAAGATCGAATCTGACCTAATTACTCTGAAAGCACAAGTTTCTATATTTGAAATACAAGGTTGATCCCACTCAGGGGCGTAGCTAGGCGCACCCCAAAATTTTTTTCCTGTTTTTTCAATGGAAAAAAAAATTAGAAAAAAAGTTATATGTATCATTTTAAGGGGAAAAAATAGTTAAGTTAGGGAAAAAAAAATTTGGGGTAGGGATAACCAATCGGGCTGGCTATGCCCCTGATTTGTAGTTGTTTTACGCCTGCCCTCAAATTATTGGGTCTTTTTTGGGTAAATACTTCCCATTCCTTTATGAGAAAAAGGAATAAAATGCATATTTCTAATAAAATTGTTGCATTCACTTATGAGAATTTTTGACCAAATAGTGTCAGATGGAGTGATATTTGTCAAAAATAACTCTTGAAGGGATGCATATATAATATTCCTTTTTCTAATAAGTGAACATGGCCGAAGAAGTCATATTTAAGACGCGCTAAAACTTAGAACATCAAATTAAAAGCTTCAGGATTTAAATTAATAAAAAAAAATTGATTTAAGGGTCCAAAATATTATTTCTCCTAAAATCGAATCACTCGGCTGCCAGCCCATTTCCAACTTATTATTTCGCACAATCTCTGTAATCCGTATAGCTACTAAAATAAACCCTAATTTCTTAATTTGGAGCTGTCATTTTCTTTCCCTAGGAATTGCGTAAATCCAAGTAATCAACAATATTGGACTGAATTTTCCAACACACAGAATGCATTGTTCACTTTAGTGAGTAGATATGTACGTTTACATATTTTGCATGTGGAAACGTAGAATTTTTTGCACTTAGAAATTACCATCAAATTTAATCTTGTGGCTGCTTGGTTATTTTAGGGAAACAAAACACTTAATAATGAATTCGAACCTTAGATAGTTTATCGAACAAAATCTTTCAAATCTCGCAAGTCGATTTTCTTTTTTCACTATTAAGAACAAACAAACCATGAATTCTGATATGGAAATTACTATATTGACCTCGCCTAGGTCGAAATTACCATATTGATATCGTCTCGCAGAAATTACCGAAATGCCCCCAAAATCGGCGGTTTTTTATATGGGTCCCACCCGGTCCGGATTGGGTCGCCGGCGAACTCTACACCGTCGATGGAGCGCCACATGTATGATGATGCATATTATTCTAAATTAACATTGATAAAATTCAATTATCATTATTCATTATCTCGACTTTTAATTAGGCATTTCAATTTCGAAGGTGGAGAACCGCCCCGATGGCCCCCGACTAGGCTAGCCTAGACGTGTGCTTTGTTTCAGTACCCTCGAAGAAAGTATCTTATCTCACTCTTTGGGACTTAAGTCATGTACATTTGATAACTTGTCGAACATTATCTTCCAAATCTTGCGAGTCGAATTTTTTCTCTATTAAGTTCAAACAAACTACACTACCCCTTTTTTCAATTTTTGCATTTATTTGAATCATTTAAACCAATTTAGCACGTAAAGTGAAATAATGACCTAAGAATTGCGAAATACAAACTCGCAATTTGCTTAAATGGAATTAAATTTTAATAACACGGATATCTCTAAAGCTGAAAAAGATTTATAAAGTGGCAGTCTATGCACTATGGCTGGATGTAGGGCCATAGCAGCAGATATGTTAAAATCTTAGGATTCTTTTGTGATTAATGTGTGTCCGAAAATTACGAAGAATGAGTGGTGGACAACCAAAGTATGAAATCTGGGCTATATAGCTTGGTGCCCACTTAAATTTTCTAGATTTTTAGCCACGCCCGAGGGGTTTCCTAGAAATAATGTTTGGTTTTTTGTTTTTGTTGTCCCGTGGATAATAAATACATCATATCATGTTTGGCTGATGAATTTTATTTGTTTTATGCTTCTTATCAATGATTATTAGTATATGAGGGTACAATTGGGCGCGATGAGATATCCTTTCATTTTAAAAATTTTCTTTCTACTTGAGAATATAATTGATGAATTTTTTTTGAAAGAAAAAAATATGAATTTTGATAATGTGATTGGATATTAGATGAAAATGTAATGATAAAGTTGATTTGATATAAAAATAGCAAAATAATGACTAAATATAATTAATTAATAATTAAAAATAGTTGAGTGGATCAATAGTAAAATTCGTGGGAAAATGAGTAATAATGATTGATGATTTGGTAGGTTTTTTTTTTTGAAAAATAAGTATAATTGATTGGTGAGAGAAAAAAGTAGAAATAAGTAAATATTATTTTTTGAAAATTTTCGTAAGCAACCACGTTTTGATTACCAAAAAAAAGCACCTAATGGAACAAAAATAATTTTTTTTTTGTTTCCATAAGCAAACGCAACCTAAGTATTGTGTTTATCAATTGGTGACTCTGGGTGTGAAATTTATCTATACTGATGGTTTAAAATATCCGTAGTTAATTTTTTGTAATATCACGTATTTTGCCACATTTCAATAATGAATAGTAATTGTATATTTTGATTTCTGACAAGTAATTTATAAATCTAACACATGTATAAAATACAAGAAATAAAATATCCATATTAGAATATTTGCCTCGAATTAAAAGGACGCTGTCTGTACTTCAATACAATAACGACGAGAGAAAAAAAATCAATGTCAGATTTATGAAATGCACGAGATATTTGTGAAAGACTATTCATTGGAGTCAAGAAACATTTTCCCACTAATTTTTTTCCAACATTTTAATTCGTGTCAAATATTTTAATACGATAACGACAAGAGACTAAAAAATCCATCTCAGATTCATATAACTTTGATGTGAATTCTCTATCTTTACAACAAGAGTAGGCGATCTCTTGTAATACGGTTGTACAGTGCGATGGATTCACTTCATGGTAAAAAATGGTATTTTTATTGTGAAATGTGATACTTTTAATGTAAAAATTGATATTTTGTCTGAATACACAACTAATTTTACTGTATTCAGACAATGTATCACTTTTACACTAAAAGTATCAATCATCGCATCGTGCGACTGTCTTACACAAATTTTTGCGTTATCATAATTGTTAGTCGGATAGGACCGGAGGGAAAAAAGTTACTTGACTCCAATGAATAGTATTTAACAAATATCTCGTGCATTTCATAAACCAATTGAAACTCTCTCTTTTCTCCCATTTGCAACTAATAAATGATTAGCTAAGAGAAAAATTAGATCATAATCATTGTCCAATATGTCACCGTCATGAAATCATTGTCACAGATGGCTTTTTAATTAAGTGAAAAGAAATTCATGAATAAAAGTACCAACTTAAAAATAATCGCTTTTAGACTTTGGGTCTTGCCCAGGTAAAAATAATCAAGTACGCCATGAATATAGCACAGCAAGTTTGCAAGTTGTTTCACCAAGTGGGTTCATGATTTGAGATATAGGAATTCACTTTTATTGAACAAAAACCAAAACCATTGATATCACTTTAGAACATAGTTTTTTCGGGATTCCCCGAATGCAAAATTGGACCAATATTCTAGTTTGTTAAAAATGAAACAAGATAGTCTATTCATATATAATTAACATTTTTGTATTTATAATTTAATTGATTATGATTTATGAGTTCGAGTCACGTGAAAGATAGTAAGTTGCATTTGAATGATAAGATTTGGATTTGGGGGAATGATTTCAAATAACTATATTAAAATGAATTTGAAATACTTCAAAATGACTCCATAATAGTTTCTAAGGATTTCATGAAAATCCATTATATGATGACTTCATCTAAAAAACTCAACGGATTTATTATTATGAATTTGAAATCTTTAACTTCAGATCTATCAATCCAAATGGGCCTTAGGGAACTAATCCTTAATTAATCAACCATATACTAGGAAACACAGTCACCTCCGTGAGGATGACGTAACCAGATACATATCAAATATGATATTTTATCCGATCCTCCATGGATATTCTATGGATAAAAACTCGACAGAAATATCTCAATTTCAAAGAAACAAAGTCACATCTATATATAGTAGTTCTTATATATCTAAATATGGAAATAGATAAAATGTATTATTTCTGTTGCTGATATTTTTAGCATATTTTTTGTTTATCTACGTAAATATAATGTATTCCCGTGCCCATATCGTATTGTACACATGTCCCGTACTCATCAGTGCTTAGTAGGTGCAGTACATATTTTCAAAAAAAATTGGGAAAAGATAAACCTTTTTGCTCATTGAGGAATCAATAAAAATCTAATAAGTAGAACATAATCCAAATAATAATTTCGGATTTGACTATCAAAATGCACTATATATATGGCACTTCGAGTGGATCAGGTCAATGATCTATATGTCTTAGCCGAGTACCACTTGTGATGAATTGATTTCAAGCTTGAAAATTAGAATTTAGAAGTACATGTGAAGGAACAATTGCTGCACATTTTTTTTTTTGGAAGGAACAAATGCTCAATTATTTCTCACGTGTGATCTATTAGCTCATAAAGGTACTTCTGTTAATCATTTTAGGCTTTTAAATTAATGCAAATCTGAACAAGTTAATCCGAAAAAAATTGAGTAATTTGAAGTACCAAATGTCATATACCTTTTTTGTCAATGTTGAAAATATTTAGCACAGTGAATACTATGAATTTGGAGTAACACAATTAATAATGATCAAAAGTGCTAAAACCGTCATTTCATAAAGACACTAAAATAAGGGTGGCAATCCCATCACAACCCAATAACCCGATACGAACACGACTGACTCGAATTTGACACAATATTAACTATTTGTCTAAAACGTAGTTATTTTATATTTTAATTAATTTTGATGTAATTTAAGCGTAACCTGATATCAACCCAAAACCAAATGCGAACCCGGCCTGATGACCCGAATTGCCAACCCTGCTAATTCAAAAATAAATATTTGCGGTTGCTCGTTTTATTAGTATATATTGAAGGATATATGTAATTCACTTCTACGTTAATTAGGTAATAGAAACATTGGATTCTCCATGTTTGTAAATGGATATCAAATCTCAGTATCTCAGTACAGCGTAAAGGAAGTGAGTCCTAAAGATGGGAAAAATGGAGAGTGGACAGGGGACCTCACAAGGACGGCGCCTTTAATTTTTCCTAATGCCAGCTCAAATAGCTAGCAAACAACCACCTTTAATTCACAGTAAAAATGATCACCAGCTGGACACCAAGATTTGAGGAAATTACGTATATAATTATTGAAGTATTTTACATAATCAGTTTCCCAATTATAAAAAAGGACGAACTCATCCCTGAGGGGACCCCTACTGCCATTTCCCAATTATCAAATACTCCATTGGGAATTCTTAGCAACTCAATTAATTTCAACTATAGTACTTTAAAGTTTGATGATGTCACCTTAGGGATGGCAAATATATATCGTGTAATCATAATGTCTCGTATTGACGCGATAACGATCCGACATAATACGCTTAAACATGAACACTACAGGATAAAGGAATTTACTTACACGAACACAAACATAAATTTTTTCATGTTGATGACACGACATAATTTGATATGTTAAGTTGAAAAAGAATGACTACGTTTGAATGATACAATGTCGATATTACACGTTAATAGACTATAGCACATTACACGACATAATACAATGTTACAAGACAATATATACACGATACAAACGACAAATTAAAGTGCCGTTAAGTATATGTTATTAACAAATAGTCAATCAGGGGCGGCCCTGAGGAGGTCGGGGTGGTGCCGCCGCACAGGGCCCTCCGACCGGTAAGGGCCCCCGAGAATTTTTTTAATCTATATATATATATATATTTACATTAATACAAATAAAGACTGTCAAAATATCAAGTAATTTGGGTGGCCTAGCGGTTAAAGCCTTTCTGAAGAATTTGGAGGTCATGTGTTCGATTCTGTACTCCTGCAAAGTTGATTTCTTTTTGGCAAGTCCCAACCTGCCTTTCGTTTTACAAAATAAAATAAAAGCCCCAATAATTTAATACAACCTTTTATTCATTCCAAAACCAAAATATATATATATATATATAATAAAGCAATCATTAGGTTTAGACTTAAGTAGAAAACCCTTAAAAGTTAGGTAGGGTTTTTTGTAATTAGGTATTTTTTGTAATAAGATCTTTGTTCATCTTTCATTTTTGTCTTTTTTTTAATCTAACCTGAGGGGCCCCATTTTTTTTTCATTGCCTCAAAATGCACGAGTCATACAACTTACAACTCGAAAAGACTATAATCCATTTCATATATACACCAGTACATATGATGAATTACCATTCATGTACCTCCTCATCGAAACGCACGAGGTTACATTATTAGCTACAGCATAATCCATGCAACACATGCAAAACGATACATTTCAAATTCATAGTGGTACATTACATCCGGAATTATTCAACTTCAGGTCACAAGTATTATCATTGTCATATATGAAAATTAATTTTATGATATTTCACCACAATAATACAAAATTATATTATATTAATAGGACCGAAAAAGTATGAATTGGATATTTCTTTGTTTCCAAGATTTTGGCCAAAATTTAAAAATAAACAGAAAGTTTTTAAATTATGTCAAAAAAAATTATAACTAAAAGTTAATCAAAGGCCTCAACTTATTAGAAAAAAAAACATGGGTAAAAAACGAAATATCCTAATAAAAAATGTATAAGCATGAATTGTTTCTGGAAGAAAAACCATCTTTGATCTTTTATCATCATTGTTAGGATTTTGGCCTCACTATACAATGTTGTCGTGGCATGAAAAGTCTATGCATGATGATTTCATTAATCTTCTTCGCAATCGAGAAATCATTTCAGACAAAGCCAATAGATTATCTTTTGGGCTGTAGCCCATGCATATGGCAGTGTAGTACTATTCTGTATTACGTGGCTCCAGCTGTAAAGAAGTTGTACCAATTATTTTTCTGCCATATTTTTGGCCTATCCTCTCAACCTACCACCATCCTCGAAGCTCGGAGGCCCAATACATTATTGGAGAAATTGCCCTGTAGGTATTTTTTTTTTTTAAAGTTATGTTTCTGGTTTTTGCGTTTGGAATTTATGGGAGAGAAAAATAAAGCATATTTCATATTTGCATATGCATTTCGTGACGTTGATTCTGTTTTAATCTTTATCAATATAGGTGTGGATCGAAAATATATTGTTGTTTATGGTTTGCATTTGTCTGGGCATTCATAAATGTCTATCTCAAAACAGAGTAGCGTATGCAGCAAACAAAGTATGATAACGATAATGAATCAACTACGCTTTAAACCCATCTTATCTTTTAATATACCACTCCACTGACGTCCAAATATAGAAAACTTTTATTATTATTGTTTATCTAGGATCAAATTATTAATTGTGATTAGTCTTTAATGGATCAATCAAATCATGATCAAACTGGAAGATTTAATGAATAAGCCGAATGTACATTTTTTGGTTAAATCTGTTTCGCTCAACAGTAACAAAATTAAATTCTAACTGAAAAGGGAAATAAAAGAATAAATGCCGATTTGAAGTTTTGAACCACCCACTAATTTCTTTTTCTGCAAAAAAAAAAAAAAATTGGGAAATCAGAGAGTTTTGTAATTTACCTCAACTCATAATTTTGTTCAGAAAGAAAATGGAAAATTTTACTTCAACTCATCATACACTATATTTACAAAATGATTTCCGTTTTAATTTCCCCAAAAAAACCCTACTCAGGTATCGAACTCAACCGCGCCGCGTTTTTTCCTCTCCGTCCGGCGCCGCCGCTCCTCCGCCTTCCAGATCCAGTTTCCCCAACATTGCCGCCGGATCTCGATTGCTTCAAACCACTATCCCCAGGAAAAACCAGAATATTCCGGCGACATCCGCATTTATCGCCACAATTACCGCCGCTCTTAGTCAAAGCCGAGCTGGCTTTCACGGCCAATGCCGCCATCGTTTCAGCCTGAAGCCGGTGCTTCAATTGACTCAACGGCAGCGCGAAATAAAGCTGACCTGGCTGGAGCTCCTCGTCATCGCTCACCGCCGATACGACGTCGTCGAAATCCATCTCATCGGAGTTGCATATGAAATAGGCCGGATTCTTCTGCAAAACGTAAGAAACCTTTACCGGGTAAGGATACTCCTGTAATCTTCCATCGTCTAATATTAATTTAGCCGTAGCTACAGAAGTTGACTCACAGGAACTACATATACCCATTTTTCGTTCAAATCCTCTGTTTTTTTCTTCTTCCTTTTTACTTTTCCCCTTTTCTGTTGAATAAAGGGTATGATGAAGAAGATAGATTGCGTGAGTGCATATATATATGTATATGCGTGAGAATGGAGGGGTGATATGGGGAATTGAACCAGGAGGACACGTCAGCAAGGAAATTGAATAAAGAAAAGGGAAGGAGAAAGGGAAATGGCGTTTTTATGTATTTTTGGATCAGGGCACGGATGCCAACCTGTAAACTTGTGGGTGACAGGTTGTACGCTGGGAGTGCTAAAATGACCCACGATTTTCGATGAAATTACGGAAACAGGTACTGGGGGGACCTTTGATTTGTCCTTTTTCTTGGCTCTTTTTTCCATTGTTCTTTTTTGGCGTTTCTGATGATTTTCTAATTGTGGTTTTTTTTTTTTACTGGGCAGTAATATTGGTTTGTGGGGGCTTATGTGATACCTTTTCTATACATAGATAAGTTATTACGTGGTGAAATTTTATAACTTATAAGCAGTATTTTTGGGAATAATTCTACATCACGTAGATATGTTTATGGAAACATGCTTTTCTTGTTATGACTTTGTGGATGTTTCTATGATTCAATAATTAGTTACTGTTTGTAGAGTTTGGTATAGCTGGCAAATTTTATTTTGATCAATTAGTTAGATCAAAGTATATTTAGTCAGCGATGAATTGATTGCAGAAGAAAGGGAAAAGAGGGGTTAAAATGCATTCTATTTGATTTATAAACAAGGTTAAAAAAGAATATGGCATGAACTCATGATTTGAGAAAATAGAATAGGACCAGAATTAGCACTGCAATCAAACCGAATTGAGACGGTTTTTGAGAGTTTGAACTTGATTCGTTTATTATCGAATTGAACTTGAGCTTGAATTTATCGAGTATTTTGAACGGTCGCGAATTTTTTCGAGCTTAATAGTCTAAACGAGCTTAGTAAATATATCTATTAAAAGCTATGATTATATAAAATAAAAATTTTATATTTCTAAAACACTTAATATATCTATTAAAAGTTATGATTTTATTCAAACAAATATGTTTACTTAAATATGTTTATATTTATCATATATAAACATATAAAAATTAAAATTAAAGTCAAACTATTAATTTAATATTCACAAGCTTACCACGATCGAGCTAACGAGTCGAATATCTTTAAGCTTGAGTTTGATTCATTTATTTAAATTATCCACATGAAACAAATTCAACGAATTTTTATTGAGTCGAGCTCCGAATAGTCCAGTAATGACTCGATTCATTTGCAGCTCTAACTGGAACAAGAAAAGTAACGAATTAATATTGACCTACTAAAAGGTGATGATGCGTATGGATTGAAGTGAGCATTCTGATTTCCTTTTTTCTATATTAACTATGTACTAATTTAAGTATAGAAGCGAGGTGTTTATTAAAAAGAATTATATATATAATCTAAAATATCAATTGAAAATATAAAATTTGTAAACACTGAAGAGGTTGGAAGTATAAAGGTAGAAAGGAGATGGATTGATTCACGTGAGATAAATTAATGGTGGGTGTGCAGAACCTAACAACCACCAATTCTCATTAACAGTGTTTCTTTTTCCCTTTTTGGCAAAAAAATATCAAAGAAAACATTATAGCGATTTCCATTAGCAATTCCCATTGGTGGGTTCATATTTCACCAGGGAACAAAATCATTTACGTCCATTTGGAAATCAGTCTAAGCATCTTTATATTATGTCTGGATGTTCAATTTTAGTAGGAATAAAATTAAACAAACAATAATTTCATCCCTTGAATACAGAATTCAAGTATATAACTTTAAACTAGAGATGTAAATTATTAATTGGCGGTTGGACTGTGAGATAAGATTATAGGCTGGTGTATTGGACCACACGGAATTATGCCCTCAACTAATCCATTGCCCGACGGCTAGACGGTAAGTAGGAGTAAATTATATACAAATTAAATGATAATTTGTTGATATAGCAATTAAATTGGACCACTTTATTTACTACGATTACATTCATGTAATGATTGAAGTCGATTTAAGAATGATACAAGGTGTAAAAATTGCTGTATATATAATTTGAGTGTTACTGTTACCCAACAAAACTAACGAGATCGTCGAACTATCTTAATTCGCGTGTCCGATATTAAAAATGGTATTTTCATATCAAACAACATTCATGTGAAAGTAAATGGGATTATATTGCAAATGTCGCTGGGGTAAATTTGATTTTTGTTTATTTTAGTTCATTTTAATTATATATTAGCTCATAAAAATTATCAATTTTGGCAAAATTAACAAAAAAGGTTCATTAGGCCCAACTCATTTTGCATAAAGCCACGAGGCTCAACCAATAATATCAGGCCCAGAGGCCCAATTCGGTATATTCGGTCCATGTGGCCCATAGTCCCAGGTTTAAATAGCTACTCTTCCATTATTTTTCATTAAGTACAATTTTATGTTGATTACTTTATGGCTCCGGATTTTTCTCCTACATCCATCTTCTTTGACTTAAACATGGTGCTCATCATCCAACTTCCGAGGCCCTTCTAACCTGTTTGTGTGTTGCAGGTTGGTTCTACACGTGAATTGGACTTCGAGCCTGAGTCAAATATCTTAGGTTGGATTAAAAATGAAATTTCAACTCTACCATCCATAGGTTTAGCTAGAGGTAACTCGGAGTGAGCAACTCGGATTTTAGCAACATCACAGACTGAGTAAAATATTTTTTTAAAAAATTGTTACGAACATGCTACTGAAATTAATTGTTTTTAGTAAGTTGGGAGTAGTGGACTGACTTAGAGGAAAATTTCAAAAATGAAAGATAAATTATCTTAACTCCCACAACAATGACGTAGAAAAAGGTGATTTTGATATCACATTGAGTAAAATATTTTTGTAAACTAAAATTAAAATTATTTCAACTATCTCAAAATTATTATTATTAAAACTAATTTGACTGGGTGTTTGATTTTAGCTTTTTGTCAACGGTCATATGTTCGTAAGTTAAGTCTGATGAGGATTTGTGCTGTGAAGAAAACCAAGGCAGTATTGTAGTTTAAGTGAAATGGAAGGGCAGTGGTGAAAGAAGGATTTGGGAAACGTGGCAAGTGGTAGAGCCTTTGAAGCTGAGCTGGAAAACATGCATAAAGACACGTAGAAAATGGTTGGGTTTTTTTAATTTTGGCAGAAAATGGGTACAAGGTTAAAGACAAGCAAGTGGTGGGTCTTTAGAACCGGCATTCCCAACAACCCGACAACTACTTACCTTCATGATCTGTACTGTCTTAGGGTTCCATTGTTTTCTTTTTTCATTTGCCACACACTATATAGATTTGAGCAAGTCTCTTGTGAGACGGTCTCACGGATCTAAATCCGTGAGACGGATTTCCTAATGGCTCCGTCTTGAAACATGAACCATGAAAATAAATTTAAAAATAATTATGAACCATGAAGAAACAAAAATAAACCCTAAAAACATGAACCATGAAAATAAATTTAAAAATAATTATGAACCATGAAGAAACAAAAATAAACCCTAAAAACATGAACCATGAAAAATAAACCCGAAAAATAAAAATAAACCCAAAAAATAAAAAATAAACCCTAAAAAAACATAAAAATCCTAAAAACCCAAATCAATTAAAAATAAACCCAAGAAACAAAATAAACCCTAAAAAAACAAATATAAACCCTAAGAAAAATAAAATCTGAAAAAAAAAACCTTTAAAACTTTGTGTAAGAGCTCCGTCTCACATATCTAAATCCGTGAGACCGTCTCACGCAAGTTTTTACCTATAGATTTTATATGCCATACGCCCTCTACATAGCTCAATTGGTTAAGAACTTGAGTAACATGTTGTTTGAGGTTTGAATCCTTTGATCCATAAAAAAAAAAAGGTTTGAATCCTTTGATAACATGATGGAGGATACACTACTACAAAATACCTATTTAACATCGGTTCTGGGCCACACACTATATACCAAAACACCATATACCAACAATACAACAACATTTAAACAAAAACACCATATACTAACAATACAACAAATTGCAATATTAATTAAGTCAATCATTTAACAACAAAACGGATTATCATGTTTACAATACAATATACAAAATCCTTTCAATAGAATACACAAGGTAATCAATACAAGATTAATTGGTTTCTTCATAAACCATATGCCAACTTGGTAATTTGGATTCTTCTTTATAAATCAACCTACAAGAAAATCCAAAAAATATCAATACTATAAGAACAATCAACTAATATAAGAACCATAATTTAAAAATACTCAACCTAATATAATACAAAATTTTGACTAGTCCACACCCCATCAGTTATTACTTTCAAATCTCAACTTCCACTTCAATTCAGTTTGTATTTGTGGTTAAATAAAAAAAATTCACAACTTGTTCACCAACACTCTTTTAAGTTATCCAACTTTTAGCTTTCATTTGTAGACACTGCTAACTTTTGATTCTCAACCACTTTTCGCTTATGCTACGATAAATAATTTTCTCCAAAATAGGGATGGCAATGGGTAGGATTCAGGTAGGATTCTATATCCTCCATCCCCATACCCATTTATTATATTCATACCCATACCCATACTCATACCCATCGGGTATTCAGTTTTCATACCCATCCCCATACCCATCGGACGATCGGGTATTCATACCCTACCCATACCCTCTTACCACTTACAATTGTATTTTTTTCAAATTTAAGTTATTTCTTTTTTTAAAGAGAAATTGGAGTTATTTAAATAAAAATATAGATATTTACTAAATTCTTAAGGAAACAATAAGGAAAAAAGAATACATATAAGAATTAGCGAACTATATATTATAAAAATATAGCAAAATATTAAAAAGGATTAAACAAAAGTGTTAGTGGATTAGTAGATTTTGGTTGAGACTTGGGGAAAAATCATTTTTTTAAATATAAATAAATAGAGTTGTATAAATAAAAAAAAATATGTAAAATATTATAAATAAATATATATGTAGATATATTATATATATAATATTATTATTTAATCAGTATCGGGTAGGGTATGGGTAGGATGTACCTAGACCCACCTCCATACCCATACCCGAAAATACCCATACCCACATACCCATTTATTTAATCGGGTACAAAACTACCCTCCATACCCTCCTCCGTTAGGGTCGGGTATCGGATCCTCCGTCGGGTTCGGAGGAAATTGCCATCCCTACTCCAAAAGCATAAGTTTTTGCAAACTACACAAGAAAGAGATTAGTTGCACTCGAAGCTACACAATAATTTGAGGGGAAAAAAGGTATCTTCTTATAACAAAGAACATTTGGAGTGCCATTCTCTGCCAAAAGGCTCCCATAAACAGAGTTCAAGATGTTCTAAAATATCCGGAACCGGATGTTTCATCATTTCAATGCTCTTCCCTTTTCTTTTGAATCCAATGTTTAAGAATCAGAGCAATAATTAGAGGGATTTCTGGTCAATAATATTGATAAAAACTATTTTCTTTCAATAAATTGTCGCTTACTATATTATCCATTTAAAAGTAAAATAATTACCTGGTACAAGCCCTTCAGTGATTTAACTAAATGATATCTTTTATTCATTGCATCCTTAGTATCATCAAGCCACTTTGTCATCCCATTGACAAATTCATCCATTGTTAATTTCTCGTCATTGTCAATATCAAATTCCTTCATAATCTCTGCACTAGTGCTATCCTTGTCTGATTGTAATTTTTTAATATTGATATTCATTGCATCCTTAGTATCATCAAGCCACTTTGTCATCCCATTGACAAATTCATCCATTGTAATTAGGTGGGTATTTTTTGTGATTAACCCTAAACATAATTGGCATGGATATTAATTAAGAGGCCTAATATGTAATAAAAAAAGTACTTATAAAAATTAAGCATTGCATAATTAATTACCTTTTTATAGTGGATACATTTGGTGGAAGTGCTACCAAAATCACACAACTTCCACGAGCCATCGGATTTCAGACCAAAGGAAGATTCTCAGCCTTCAAATCTCTATATGTGATCCAACTCAGAATGATGAGCAATAAGTCAAAATGAGAAAAAGGTTCCAAGTCTCTTCCGCAAAGCAAAAACATAGAAAAATTATAGATATCACTAAACCAAAACATAAAGAATTTGGGTGGAAGAAAGCACCATGGTAAATCTTCATAATATTGTTTTCTAGACACCCTAAAACATTAGAAATAATGAATGAAAATTCACAAGTCTTTCCAAATAATCATTTCTAGATGCCAAAACACTAGAAGGAATGCTTAACAATATCAGAATATTGAAGTTTGTGCTTTGTAAATTAATGGGCCTTTAAGCTCCAATTCACAGTAGAAAAATGTGAGCAGAAACAAATGAAGCATAACATGCGACTATCTAAAGAAAGCATAACATCCTCAAGATTTCTAGACTCGCTTCTCTCAAATAACCTGACTCCTCCTCTCCAAAGACATTAACAGGGACTTCTCACAATAACCATGGGCATGCAGAGTGACAACATTAGGATTCCCTTTAAGTGTTTTCATAATCGAAATTTCCTTCATCACAGTTCCTCGACTCTTCATCATTACATATGATGTGCTTTAATGCATATTGCTTGGAACCCCGTATTGCATCTCGAGTTAAATAAACACATGAGAAAACCCTCGCAAAGGCATTTGGAACTCCGAACTTTGAAATTGGAGGCAAATCACGATTACTAACCGCGTCTTCTTTCTTTCACCTTTAAGAGTGAAGAAAAGAAGAAAGAAAAACGTAAAGAGGTAAGTCGAATGTTGTCATACTTATATATCAAAAACTCGTTAAAGTTTCTTTCACTATTTCTGATGCCTTTGCGTTATTTATCATACTTCAGTTTTTTCAGAAGTTTGAACAGAAGTCGAAATCAAAAGAGAGAGAAACAAGAACTACATGCAAAATCACAGGTTCCTGATGGCTTGAATCATAAATTTATTTTGTATACAAAGTTTATGGATCTAAAGTAATCAAGTTGCAAAGGAAGAAAAACTCTCTTCTAGAGGTGCAATGGAATATGCACAGAGGAGCACCAGTATATGAAAAAAAGGGCATCTAAATCCCAACTGGGATTTAGAGAGAATAGTTGTCCAATAAGCAATATTAAGCACAGATAAGTGGAGACTAAAGCTAAACGTGAAGGTATGTTATAATACACAGGCTGACTGTTCAATCAAATTTTCCTGCGGGGTTCTAGTTTTGGCATTTACTCACTACTCACCTAGCTACAACAAAAACAAAATTGCTTGCAAGGTTTTCCCCACAAGATGGATGGAGGAGAACAACATGTATTTGAAGTATAAAAGATAAAACAAAAATTTATTTGTGTGCAACTCAACACCAACTCTTCAAATTTAATTATCAAATTTCAATTATCAAATAAGATAAAGCACAACCATAAAGCTACAAAGAACAAAAATACACGAAACATAAAAGAAAACATATGAAAATTCCAAAACACATCTTTCCATACACTAATTCTCAAGCCCTCGCCAACCGCCATGATCGACTCACCCAAATTTTTTCAAGCAAATGCAAAACCCGCAAAAGAATTAATCCGAATGATAAACCAACATGATTTGAAGAATAACTTAAATTACTTCACAAAAAAATATAGAATAACTTAAAGACACACCACCAGGATAACAAAAATAAAAACATACGAGTATACGGATGAGATTTCTTCTATACGATGATATCTTGCAATGTTCTTGGACCCTAGAATCAAGAGAGTACAAGGAGCAGATTTGAAATTCACATAGAAAGGTCATTGGGAAATTATAACAAGCACTGGTGAACAAAAAATGCAACAAGAAAAACCACAATAAAAGGCAAAGAAAGTGGGTGATCTAAACTCTTGTTCGACAAGTATGTGTTCGCCAAATTACTTTGCCATTATAACCAACATTATAGATCATACAACAATCCTTAGACTACTTTGCCATTATAACCAACATTTGAGAAATGTCGTGGGTTACACGCTCAAATTAATCTTTTCTCAAGCAAAGCTACCGGAGCGGCAAATTACTTCGCTTAAGCAAATTTACTCCTTTTCGGGGGTTAAAATAAATGCAAAGTGCAATTACACATAGAATTTATTTCATTGTAAAAGAAACATATCTCAAATCAAATTCATGCATGCATATTAACCTAAACGCCAAAATAACAATACAATAATTTCACTTTTATTTTCCATCCAAATTTTCTAGAAACAAAAACTCATATTATACCAACTATTCATAAAAAGGTCAATTAAATGTGAATTGCTTAAACACTAGAAATTTAGAAAAGAATAACTTGAACAAAATCCTCAATACCCGAAAATTTCCATGGAAAATCCCTTTAATTTAGCAACTCCAGGATCGAGACTTTGTTTCTATACATATAATTTCATTAAGAACTAAAACCAACAAATCTTATCATACTCAAACTGGGAAAAAAATGGAAACGAAATCTGAATACCTGGTGAAATCGGCCCGAGGAAAGGGGATCTACCTTCTATTTCGGAGTAGAAAATAATAAGCACGATGCCCCTAACGTTGACCCTCATGATCCGGTTAAAGTCATTGGCATCAAAATCGAGGACGTTTTGTGCTTCGATTGGTCGCCGAGACCCCGTTCAAGAGGATGTCGAAGTTCTTTGTGATTTGAAACCGTGGAGCTAATTAGGGTTTCAAGTTTGATTCGAGGTATGGACGACGTGATAATGAGTTGGCGGATCAATTTCTCGAGAGAGACCTCGATGTCGGCGATTATTACTTTAGCGCCATGGGAGATTTGAGAGAGACATAGAACGTGAGGGTTTAGGGAGGTGCAAATTTGGGGCGGAGATGGAGAACGACGGTGAAGGGTATGAGAGAGAGAGAGAACAAGAGGGTTAAGAAAAGATTTGGGAAATCTATCTACGTCGTTCATTAGATGCCCGATGTAGATTCTCTCAAAATTTACAATTTTGCCACGGGTTTTTTTGTTACATCGGTTCGTTAATAACCGATGTAAACTCTGATGTAAAATCTATTTTTGTAGAGTGTTACATCGGTTCTATATAAAACCCGATGTAAAGTTCTTTTTAATTAACAATTATGCCATAGGGTGTTTATTTACATCGGTTCATTGGTGAACCGATGTAAACCCCTTATGTAAAAGCTCAGTTTTGTAGTAGTGATAATTTCTTATATGATGACTCAATTTATTGTAATTCAGGATTCTGATTTGTTAAGGCAAGTCCCGCGATTCACCTTCTGCACAAAACTATACAACAAGGACAGTGGGGGCTTTAAGAATGAGGTTTATCCTCCTTTTTTTATATATGCCATACGAATTGAAGTGGTACTGTTGTAAATAGACACATTTAATTTGCTAGTAATCAAAATATTCGAGATATCAAATTCCATTATCTTAAATTTACAGAAAATATAATTTGTTATATAATGTGGTCATTATATATTTGTATTTGGGATAAATTACAAAAATTATCACATGGATTTAATCTAATTACACAAAAGTTCAGTATTAACTTAATAAATACCCAACCTTACAACAAAATTCCAATTTACCGACTTACCAATATAAATGATTTTGTCACTAGCTTTACAGTTACCTACATGATAATAAATATTGTTTTCCCCCAAATATTACCGATAAATTGACGACAGATCACCGACAATTTTTAAATTTGTCGACAAAAATACTATAGGTATTTACTAATAGATTTAGATTTCATTGTAAATATTTATTTACAATGAATTTATATACACTTTACAGTTATCTTATATAATACTTACCTACAGTTTTTCCGATGGTAAACGGAATTTTTCTTTTTTGAGGTTTTATTTGTAAGATGGGAAAAATATCAGGGAGCATTTGCACAATTTTAAAAGATAGCTGATTTTTTTGACAATTGAATTAAATCTTAAGAGTATTTTTTTAATAATTAACCCATGTATTAATTCCAAATATTGGATTCTGTTTCCTTTTTTAATTACAATTATTACCAGAAAGAAAAAAGGAGCCTTGAGAAAACATAATCTCAGTTCAAGGGCTGGGCTAAATCTCATGTAACCTACCAAGAAAGCAAATTGGGATTAGATTAAAACAATTATTAGGGTTTGCTTTGGTCGAATGAAATGGCCTCTCTCCGAATCTTAGACATGATTAGCTGTGATGCTACCATTTTGGATATTATTTTTCAATAATCTAAGATTGGGTAAATAATTGTGCGTCGGCTTCTTCTTGGACGGTTGGACCAAATACGCACTTGGGGACATGAATTAACTTTAAATTCAAATAAAGTGATTGCTTCCAATGATCGTCAAATGTAATTAGTTGGCCCATTTTTCTTGCATGGCCTTCCTCGAAGCTTCCTTCACAAAAAATTAAAATGGGTTGATTAAATCACGTTTTTAATCAGATCTATAATTGTATTTGTCTATATTCATTCCCCTCTAAGGGCCTTTTCGGTCCACTAAAAAAGAGAATAACAAATAATTTCCCCTAACTCGTTGTAGGATAATAATAATAATAATAATAATAATAATAATAATAATAATAATAATAATAATAATAATAATGTGGAAGTTATTAATAAAAATATAACTTTCTTATTCTCAAAAAAGTATGAAAATCAGAACTACACAAACTAGATCGGATTAATTATTCAACCCTACTTTTTTGTTTCCTTTATTTTATACTCCAGTGTAAATCAAAGAATGTGCACGAGCGGCAGTGTCCTAAGGGAAAAAGCCAACATGATATGCCTCCCAAAACAATCCCCGCACAATATTTCAGTGAGAACTTGTTCGGCATGAGATTCAAATCTGCATCGCCGGTGGAATTGCACCCTACATGTACATCACCTCAGTCCTTACCAGCTTGTCTATGCCCCGGGGGGCTTAAACCTTGCCTTCTTGCCGCTATGTTTGTTTTTACTTTTGTTCTGGCATTGCTAAACGTTTTGCTACTAGCATTTAATTTTCTGATAATTGAATTTTATTCTCCCAAAAATATTAATTTATTACCATATTTTAAATAATTATATATTACTCTACCTTGGTAATTACAACCAAACAACATTGATAAATAACTATTGTTGAAAATTCAATTAACCACAATAAAATAATATTTACGAGTATTAATATGTTCCGGTTATATATAATATTATTTTCAGAACAAAATTCTCAAACAACTTTTTTTGTAATTCTGTACATGATTTTTCGAACCACTGCTCAATTAAATTCTCTTAAAATACTCCTTTAATATGATTAAATATACGACCAAACGTCTTCCCCGAAAAAAAAATTATAAAACCAAGCATAACAAACAATTCTTAATTACATTTCAAATTTGTAATAATTAAAGCCATTCCTTCCAACGTCGTATGTTGAACCTCTTTTAGTCGTGGCATATTCATTTGTTCTTGAAGATGTAACATGAAAAGCATGTTTAAATTCTGCTTTCCTATTTGAATCTTGAACAGCAATAAACTGATTATTTGTGTATGATCGATATAAACCATGTAACATAGTATTAGACGATTGTGGTTCAAAAGAGAAATTAAATGTAACTCCCCATATTATAATTGTTTAGTCTTATACGTACAATACCAATATCCAAATATTGAACTTGTCCTACACATGGACATGGATACTACTATAGAATAATAGGTCACGAAAAATCAAAAATGATACTATCAAGTATCAATTCATAGAAAAACCCCTATTCCTTAAATATACAATTCGTAAAGAACAAACATTTATCTAGGTATGCAATTGATTATGTTTGTAGAATTTATTCAGGTGGGTGGTCGTTAGTTCGTTCGTTTTTGTTTTTCTTCTTTAAAAAAAACATGTAAACCTTTATTCAATTTAGGGATACTATCCAATTCCTCGAAACTACTATATAATTTCTAACAATTCAATTTTCTTTTTTAGGTGATGCAATAATTATTTTTAATAAATTATTTAGCTAAACTCGACGTGAATTGTCACTACAATAAAATTCCAGTTTACCGACATAATTACCGACATAAATGATTTTGTTATTAAATTTTATAGTTACATACAGAAAAGCGACATAATAAAAAAATGTATTTTCCCCAAATTATGCCGACAAATTATCAACAGATCACCTACAGTTTTTAAATTTACCAACAGAAATATTGTGTATTTACCAACAATTTTAAATTCTGTAAATAAACTATTTACCTATAATAATATTATCTACAGCGATTTGTTCTTATATGTTGTTTTAATTAGGTCGCACCTTGAAATTAAATTAATTGAGGTACATTCAAAAATTAATTTGTACAGCCCTTTTAGATTTGATGACGGGGGCGACACATTTTTAATAAATTTTTTTTTAATTTGCTACATTATTTTTCCAATAACACAAAAAGACAAGATCTACAGTGATCAGTGGCTCCACCGAATGCATGCACGTGTGTTGATTTGAGCTGTCAATTCAAGAAATTAAAGAGTGTACACGATTGGTTGGGACATTTATTCATGAAGGTGCATTTATATTATGAGATTATTAATATAATTATTCTACTATTCGACCACCACAAAAAAATAAAAATAAACAACAAAATTGTTTAAATTTCGACTTTAAGCGGTTAAGCCGGCGTATCTGAATTTGGAGTATCTAAAACCGGCGTATCTCCCTGGGACTACAAATTATTTGCTAAATTGAAAGCATTTTGGTGATAATGAAATTATGAAAGTATTTTCAGGGTCAACAACCGGCAAGATCACGTCGGAATATAAATGCTTGGGACCTCAACTCCTACACAAATTTAATTCATGTTAGATTAAATCTCTTTTTCTTTCGTACATAGTATATAGTGGTAATAGGTCAAAATCGGCACTTTGTTTTTTGAAAATGAAAAATAGCCGTGTTTTTTTAGAATAATTTTTTATAGCCATTTTGATTAAAAACTTGACGGTCATACCAATCGTGTATTCTCTGGTGAGGTATTTGGCCATTTTTCAAAAATTTTATGCGGTACATAACTCGGTACCGAGTTATGTTTCTCGGTACCGAGAAATGGACTGGTCCTAGAAATGAAAAAGGGCAAAATGGACATTTAAACTAAAAAATGGTCAAAAAACATAATTTTGAAAAACATGGCTAAAAAATAATTTTTGCTTGGAGAAAATGCCAAAAATCCAACGACTCTAGTATTATATATAATATGTAAATATGTGTGTGTGTGATTTAGTTTAGGGGGTCTGAACCTTGAACCATTTTTTAAGAATGAAATGCTATCATTTATTTATTAGATGAAATTTACAACTGATTATAACTAATGAAAACATATTAGTTAAGAGGATGTAAAATAATAACAGGTGAAATATAATGAGGTGCAATCCCCTTAATTTAATTAAAGGCAAAACTTGTGTGAGACGGTCTCACGGATTTAGATTCGTGAGATGGAGCCCTTACACAAAGTTTTAAAGGTTTTTTTTTCAGATTTTATTTTTCTTAGTGTTCATATTTGTTTTTTTAGGGTTTATTTTTAATTGATTTGGGTTTTTAGTTTTTTTAGTTTTTTTTACGGTTTATTTTTTATTTTTTGGGTTTATTTTTATTTTTTGGGTTGATTCTTCATGATTCATGTTTTTTAAATTTATTTTTGTTTCTTTATAATTTCGTGAGACCGTCTCACAAGAGACTTGCTCTTAATTAAATGCATGCTCTAGTTGAGTGGATCGACTTGAAAATGGTTGTAAATCAGTTGAGATTCGGCGCAGGCCCAATTTGAACAGTTAAAACTATTTGTATTGAAGCCTTCAAATTTCCAAGTAAGAAGCCCCATTCAAAATGTAAAAGTGGGCACAAATCACAACTGAGAGTTGGATCTGGGCCGAAACGTGTCAACAATAATTATATATTCTTTTAATTGGTTTTGGGGTAACTGAAAACTACCTTTAAAATTTAGTCTAAGTATAAGAAAAATCCAATTATCTTTTGAAATTACAAATATCCATTTAACATTTGTTGCTCTTTTACAAATTGTATCTCTTGAGGGAGGTGTTTGTAAAACAAAAACAAATTTTTGTATTAACTCAACGGGTTATTAACAATTTTAAAAGAGAACTGGGTTTTTTATTTTATTTTATAAATAGCTTAAAAAAAAGTTCCTCCCAGATACATGGCTTACATACCCGGCTCAACATTCTTGGAAGCCATAAGCGGAATGACTTTCTTGATATGGACCGATCCGCTTGTGATATAGCTACACCTAATTCCAGACCGGCCAAAGCGGATCGGGAGTCAGGCGCAAAAGACCAGCGACATTACAATTCGTGCCTGTGATGGGTCTTTGGAAATGTGATAGAGAGAGGGGCATATCTCATTGGATAATTTATATAATATGCCCTTACTGTTCTAAGTTGCACTATATTATCACATATAGATATTCAAGGTATAGCAAGTTTTACTAAATAAAAGTGACATGCATCTCCGAACTAAAATATTAACTGAAAGACCAAAAGTTAACTAGAAACAGAGTTCTTATTCTATGCCTGCTGAATAGAGATGAAGTTGAATACCAATGCACTCTGCATAATTTTCTTAGCAAATTATCAAAGTCCATCTGGATTACAAAAGCTGTAATCTTGCCCTAGTTTATTACAAATTTCACAACTCCATATAACTGTACACTTGCAACTCTAGATAGAACAATAGTATAACTGGTACATTTTTAAACAACAAAATCTTCTTGGGATATCCCATTTAATTTCTACATATACACCAAAAGGCAGGAATTGGACACAGATGAACTACACAGAAGGTAGAAGCCAGAGATTGAAGAGGGAGGAGGATAACGATAGAAACCACGACAAGAACGCCATAGCAGCAGACAGTTGATATCTCGTGCATAACTTTGCGTCACAAAATCCTTCAGAAGCTAGCAAAAGACTAGTCACACTGGCCGTCGAGCAAGACGCAGCTAGTGACAGAAACGAGAGGACCTACGGATTAAATATGTCATCCATAGTTATAGTTCTGTAAGGGATTACAAATATCAAGGATAAATTTTAAATGAAAAATGATACGATGTTTACCCAATCTCCTATAACGACAATTGAAAGTATCCCACGTTGACGAGCTGGGCGTTTTATGAAAACCGAGAACACATCCACCACTGCCAAAGTCAAGCTCCATGGAATTACCAAGCCCATAATTGTTACCAAGAAGCTGCAAGTAGAAAGAGTTGTAACAAATAACTATAAAAAAGACATTACTTTAGTGAATATGGATCAGTTTCTTTCATGCAAAACAACATTGCAACGGACAATAGCTATTCTTAAAAGAACAAACCAAAAGTGCTGAAAAAACTCGAGCTTCTACAATAACTAGCAGTTAATAAATTCAAAAACAACAGAAAATTCAGTTACTAATGCATCTAATGAGTTGCATCAAGTTTATTCTTATACAGTCTGCTTCATAGCACCCATTGCAAAAATCAGTGGCAGAGAGCTCACAATTTATGCTGGCAAGTGTTAGAAACCCACACATAGTGTGCTGCATTTTGCAAAAAACACACTCTTTCAACAACAGACAGACGCAGCATTTAATATATTATTGAGCTAATTCTACATTCTCGTATTTTAAGTGTTTAGTCATGTTGATGGCAGCTTCATTTGCTAGTGAAAAACGCGTGATGCTAAATTTTCAGTCAAGTTGAATAACCTTGGTTAGTGATTGGGGGTTTTGGGGTAAAGTATATGGGAGAGAAACACTTGACGTGATGTATTCGAAAATGTGTGTATTATTAGAAGAGAAATACATTGAAAGTTTTAATGTATGTTTGTTGTGATCGGAGGATGGTGGTAAAAATCTTGGGAGGATAACCCGAATCAAATCAAGATTAAAGCAAAATATTATGTTTTCGCAAACTGTTATCATAATTAAAACTTAGGGTTAATTACAAAATGTATCCTTGAGGTTTGACCTAATTACAAAAAAAACATGCTAACTTTCAAAATCACAAAATTACCCCGGAGGTTTATTTTTTCTAACATTTACCCCCTTCATAAACAAAAAACATTTCAAAATCCGCCCTCATATTTATAAAACAATTACAATTTACCCCTTAATTTTAACACTGAATGAAACCTTGGGTATTTCTTGTAATTTTGAAAGTTAGCTGGTTTTTTTGTAATTAGTTCAAACCTCAAGGGTACTTTTAGTAATTATCCCAAAAAGTTAAGGATTATTAAAAAAAAAAAAAAAACCCAAAGGTATTGGCTACTTACAAAAAAAAAAAAAAACCAAACA
The DNA here is from genome assembly GCA_016081115.2 of Rehmannia glutinosa. NCBI lineage: Eukaryota > Viridiplantae > Streptophyta > Magnoliopsida > Lamiales > Orobanchaceae > Rehmannia > Rehmannia glutinosa. Next base: position 12,459,961 of record CM071929.1, on the reverse strand, counting down.
TGTTTCAAAATTACGTATAGCCCCTCACATTTGATTATGTCATAAATTTAAAGGATAATTACAAAAAACAAACCTTGAGGTTCCAGCTAATTACAAAAAAAAAAAAAAATTGAAAATTACAAAAACACATTTGAGGTTTGATTCCATCTAACACTTTTCCCTTAGCAAAAAACATTTAAAAACATTCAAAAACTCCCTGATATTTATAAAAATATTAGAGTTACCCCTTTTAATTTAAGACAATCAAACCTGGGATTTTTTTGTAATTTTGAAATATTTTTTTGGGTTTTTTTGTAATTAGCCCAAACCTCATGGATGTTTTTGTAATTATCCCTAAATTTAATTTAAGAGGGGTAATAGTAATATTTCTACAAATATAAGGGACAAGATTAAAGCAAAAATATTCTGTTCTTGCAAACTGTTATCATAAATAAAGCTTATTTCAACAACGAATTTCGGGAATTCGCTAAAGTTACTGCAGAAACTTCAACCCGTTTACCCTCAGTAAGTAGCATAGTCACAGTCACTGAGGCGCAGGCATAATTGAAGTGCACCACCTTATTGACCTTTCTCATTTTTTGTATTTGTCCTATCGTCCCCATTCGATTCTATATTCTTAACAAATACCCCTCAAGAAAATGTCAAAATGATAGCTGTCAACCAGTTATACTCCACCGACAAAAACCCAAAAGAAATTAGAGTAGGAAATTTGTTGTAAATTAGTGATCATCAAAAACTATTTGCCTATTCTTATTGCATAAATCCTGTAATCAGCCAACGCCAAGCAAAAAATTGTAAAACAAACTTCAAATACAAAACAGAAGAACCCAATTGGTAATTAATCACTACCAACAATCAACCAGAACACAAGATAATAAACATGAAAAAACAGAGTGAACAACAAAAGGGCCTCCAAAATCAAAACAAATAGAAAAAAAAAGTAAAAGAACAAACAGAATTCAAAATTACCAGAAGGCAGTGTAACTGTAGAATTCAACATCCAAACACATGAAGAGCAATGAAGCAACAGCAAAAATGGCCTGTCCCAATCTCAAAGCCAAGCTCGCACTTGTCCCCAAAGCCCCCGGCAATTCTTCCATATCATCCACACATATGGCTCTTTTTTTTCCTGAATTCGTTCTATAGATGGAGTTCGTGTATGTCTGCGTCGGTGATCAAACAGCTTCTTCATATCCATTTAATTATCTCCCCAGCCCATGTCACGTTTCTCATCAAAATGATGAAAAGGGGGAAAAGGGGAAAATAGAAGCAAGTTTTATTTAGGGATTTGGAAGGATAATTATTTAGCAGTGGTTTATCGTTGTGGTTGTGCAAATGGTGTGGAAAGTTAGTTTGTGGAAAGGGAAAAAAGGAAACGGTGCAGATTGGTTACGGAGGAAATGAGGTGGTGGGAAAGATGACTTTTCCCCTGTATTCTTTTCCTTTTAATTAATGCTCAAAATGCGAATTAGATTTAGTCTATTTTTCTTTTTTAAAATATTTAAATTTTTATAAATTAATTTTGTTACCCGAATTTTAATTATTATGCTCATAAATTTGAATAATATGCAACTTGAAATATTTGACTCGAAAAAAATTTAATTCTAATAACTCATGTCTTTCTATATAAAATATAAAAAAGGATAATAAAAAAAAACTCATGTTCAGACTAATTACAAAAAAAAAAAGAAATTAAAGATTTTTGAAAATTACAAAAATTCTTTTGAAGTTTGATTCTATCTTACTTTTTTTTTCTCTTCATAAGCAAAAAGTTATTTCAAAAAAGTCATTGACAAACATTACAGTTATATTCTTAAATTTAAGAAAAAAAAATCAAATTTTAAGGTTTTTTTTTAAATTATCAAAAATCGTGAGTCTTTTTTTTTTGAAATTAGGTTGTTTTTGTAATTATCCCTATAAAATATGAGATTTTGTTTTGTGGAAGCTGATTCTAACTAGGGCTGCAAATGAACCAAGCCGCTCGTGAGCTATTCGAGTTCGATTCGATAAAAGCTCGTTCATTTAATGAGGCTCGTTAAAATAAACGAATCAAACACAAACTTAGAGATATTCGGTTCCTTAGCTCGTGAATAGGCTCATTGGTAAGCTCGTGAATAGGCTCGATAGTAAGCTCGATCGTATAAATTAAACTAATAATTTAATTTTAATTTTAGTTTATCATATTTTTACTTAAGATACTATAAAAATATTTCAATAAACTTGTTTTTTTGAATAAAACTATAAGTTTTAATAAATATATTGTGAGTTTTAAATATAAATAAATTTATTTTTTTGTAATAAATTGAAGAATAATTTAATTTTTAATTAATATTTACTAAGCTTGTTTAGGCTCGAAAAAGTTCGTGAGCCATTAATATGTTCGATAAATTCAGGCTCGAGTTCGATTCAATAATAAATGAGTCAAACTCAAACACTCAAAAGCTCGGCTCGATTCGGTTCTAATTCCAACGCGTGGAAAAATCAACCTATGAATGTTATTTTAAGCTCAGTTTAGCATTATGATTCACATAATATGTTATTGGTACATTTTGATGTAGACTAATATTCCAATAAATTCCAGTCAAGCTAGTAATAGTTTTATATTCTTATCAATAATTAAGTCAATAATTACTATATAATATGATAATATGTGTGTATATGTTCTGCAGTCTTATTTATTGAGGAATATTCTGCTATTTTTTTTTATTTTTTTTTTGAGAAATATATTCTGCTATTGATATGTCAAAGATTATCGCAAGCAATTTAAGACTATAATAGTATGTTTGAATATTGAATTCTGGCGAATGAAGAAAAGAAAAAGAAAACAATTACAATACTATTAATAAGGTGAGATAATTATTATTTAATATTTTTTTATTATTAAAATTTGAAGGACTAGATATTAATCACCATATAATTATATGGGAAAGAAACAATTACTTGACCATTATAAAATTTATTATTTACTCAATCAACATGTGATTTTATTTGAAAATGTCTTTTTATATTAATTTTGACATTCCATAAGTTTTACTTTTCTATAACAAAATGGTTTGACTTTTCTTGTATTATTTTTCATTTTAAGGAAAAATTAGCCTTATTGAATGGAATACTTAAAATGAAGCATACAACATGAGCTTCAAATATGCTGATGATATTTAGGCATAAGGCTGAGAAAACAAACCAAATTAGTAAATTACTCAATATTCGACTCGAAATCGATCTCTAATAGCTTGTTTGAACTCAGTTTGTTAACATAATAAACTAAGTTTGAACACATTTTTTTCACTCGATAAGATATAAATCACGAACGCGATTAGTTAAAAACATTAAAAGTATGTTTAATTTACTTGAGATTGAATTGTGTTCGACCCAACTAAAAATTAATTAAGCTTTTGATTCGATAGTAATCAACCAAACTAAATTTATAAAGCTCAATAAAAAATCAAACAAATTTAAGCGTTCGCAACTATTTAATTCGTTTACACATCTATTTTGCGGAATAGTTTATCTAAACTAAGCGGTGTTTCTTCTTTCCATGTTTCTTATGGAAGTACAATTAGACATTACAAAAAGTATACACATACTAATGTCAATAATTCGTGTAATAAAATATTTGATTGTAGTTTTACTGGACTCTTATGCAAGTAAGAATCCATGTATTTCATATTTATGAATCTTTTCAAAAACACTTTTAGAATAAATGCCACAAAAAGATCTTTTGGTTGGAAAGTGGGTAAATAAATAGTGAAGCATAATAAAATGATGGGGAATCTTTGAGATCCTACATCGAGCGGTTGAAATTTCATGGGAGCACACTTTTTATCTCCACCACAGCTTTTTATTTTATGCCCTCTAATATAAAACTGTAATTATTGACCTTCTTTTTCAACATATATAATTATATATGCGGTGGTGCTGCTCTTCTATAGCCTTCATGGTCTTTGCTATTGCCAGATTCCTTTATTGACATAGACAATATTATAGTGTCTACGCTAAATTGGGGCTTAACGTTTAAGGCGGAGCTTGGATATGATTAGACGAGATTTAAATAAAAAAATTAAATAACCTAACAAATAAAGAGAGTCTAGCGGCTTGTTGGAGATAAATCGAGACTAGGCGGAGAATTTTACCATAGTAGTTATGACTTATTTGACGTATGTCAATTAGAATAGAAGTTGTTTCCTTCAAAAAAAAAAAAAATTAGAATAGAAGTTGATGGGGATTTTAATTGAATTCCAAGTGGTTGGCTTGGCTCCCACTTCACAAAGCAATGCAAATTTAACTCATGAAAAGATGTTTAAAATGGGGAAATTACTATATAACTTTTATATTTTCTAAAATTAGAATTTGTTCCAACAGAATAATTTATTTGACCATATGATTTTGTCTCGTAATATTTGTATCAACATTTTGTCAGATACTCAAAGTGACAGCTTCATTAATTTAATGTACTTTTTGTCATATTATATGATTTTTCACTTATTTACATTTTGTCGTAGATTTGCGGATCAGAATCTACCAATACAAACCCCCCTGTAATATATTTACTTATTCGTGTCAGGATTTTGAACCTGAACCGACCTAATTATTCACAGATAACTTGAGTCCAACTTGTTTAACATGTCTAATACATTTATTTTTATGTACATTTGATAATTTCAACTGAATAAATTCGAAATTTTAAAAGTCAATCTCCATAACGTAACATTCAATCAATAAAAAATATCACAATTTACAACATAAAAGAACAAACAACATACTTAAATAAATAACATAAAGTTGAGATTCTAAAGACTTTGAGCGACAACGTGAATACATAATTAATGAGATATTAGCATTTATTGATTTGTCTTGCTATTTGTTATTTTTTACAATTATATTAACTTAGTTTTATTTTAAATCTACAAATATGTTATACGAGTTAAATGAGTCATAACATGTTGATATGAACATGACCTGTATAATTATCGGGTTATTTGAGTTTAACCCCAATTAACCCGTGTACCCGTCAAGAATCGACTCAAACCATTTACATCGTGTTGATTTGTGTCGGGACCCGAATTATCGCCCCTAATTTTATGCATTATTGGTTACACTATAAATGGAAAATGCAAAAGAATACAACTTTTTATGTTGTTTATAGAGTTGTCCGAAATCTCGGCCTGAACCAGTTGACCAGACTTTTCATGTGTATTTTCATGGGTTGGGCTGGGTTTGGGCTTCCAAAATGACAGTCTGATTGATTTCGGTCCGACCCAATTTCCTTTTTTGTGCGGTGGGCTAGCATCGGCCAGACCCAATTGACAGCTCTAACTGTTTATAATGGTGAATAATATTTTTTTTATTTATCGTTAATTCTATTCAATGTTGTAAAAATCGGCCTAGGCGCCCCTAGGCCGATCCGATTTTGTTAAAATTGCCCAAAAAAATCGTTCAGGCCAAAAAACGGGCTAGGCGCCCAGAAATTGGGCCTAGGTGGAAAAATTGGCCAAAAATGGTAAAAAAAAAAAAAAAAAAACAGAAAAAAACAATACTATTTCTAGGCGCTGGGCCACCGCCTATCTAGCGCCTAGCGATTTCTATAACCTTGATCCAATTATATATTCGATTATATAGCAATGAGCCAATGACTATTAGTTATATCACTTATATGCATTCCATCAATCTTAAGCCGGAACATGTGGGCTTGGCCTTTTCCTTTGTATTGGATACATTTCATATTTGAGAGCTCGTATTGGGTGCGTTTATTGTGTGAGATCGTACCAAGTCAGTGAGATTTCGTATTGGGTACGCTTCATGTGTGGGATCGTTCCAAATCCCCCAAATTTAATATTTTTTAACGCATTTGAACGCACTCGCATGAGATCTAAACTAGCTAATCGCCCTAACAATACAAATGTCAACCATTAGAGCATAATGTTGGTCCCGAATTTAACATTTTTCAATTAAGTTTATATTGATAAAAGGATCTGTTCAGAAAATGTTTCAAAATAATATAAAAGTCATAAATCAAATAGTCAGGTCATTTAGAAAAGAACAACAAATCTCGAAAATGGAATGGCTGATGGGCCGTCATTTTCAAATATGCAGGCGCCAGACCCCTCCTCCATATAACTCTGTTTTCTTCTTATCCCCACCCTAAACAGTCTAAATTATTTAATAGAGTAATAAATTACTCCAAATCAGTTTCATGGGGCCATCAATTATTTTCTTGTTTAACTTTAAAATGTAGGTTTATACGTCGGTACCGTTAAACTGTCAATCCATCGGCTATGATTCAACGCTTTGTTTGGCTTGTGAGTAAATTTGAAGTTACTTTCCACTTTATTTTTTCTCAGCTTACAAAAAGGGTTCTAATTTTCTGCATGAATCGCTTTTTTTATAGTTGAATACTGACAGTGAGATGCTTTCAAGGGTGCCCACTAATCTCCCACCTCATTTGATTATCAATTTCATCAAGAAGTATTTGAATTCGGGAGATTTAGCGCGCGCCCGCCAACTGTTCGATAGAATCTCTGACCCAGAGGTTCAGTCATGGACATTGTTGATTTCAGCTTATACCAAGAATGGTCGATGTAAAGAAGCTATAAAACTTTACACTGAAGTCAAAAACATCAGAAAGATAGATCCAGATAAGTTCGCTATTTTAGCAGTTGCCAAGGCTTGTGCAGCTTCAGGGGATTTAGTTACCGCGAAAGAAATTCATTGTGATGCTCTGAAATACAGGTTTGGTTCGGATTTGCTTCTGGGGAATGCTTTGATTGACATGTATGGGAAATGTAAGTACTTTGAGGGTGCAGAAAGAGTTTTTGGTGATTTGAGGATGAAGGATGTTATTACTTGGACGTCGTTTTGTTCTTGTTATGTTAATTGTGGGCTTCCAAGAGAGGCTCTTTTGGCTTTTCGGGAGATGGGGTTGAGTGGAATTAAGCCTAATGCGATGACATTGTCGTCTATACTTCCTGCTTGCTCCGATTTGAAGTGTTTAAATTTGGGTAGAGAAATTCATGGTTTTGGTATTAAGAATGGAATGGGAGAAAATGTGTTCATAAATAGTGCTCTTGTGGATATGTATTCGAGTTGCTCAAGCATTAAGCATGCTGAAATGGTGTTTCATAACATGCCACGGCCCGATGTTGTGTCATGGAACGTGATTATATCAGCATATTTTTCGAATGGCAATTGCGAGAAGGCACTTAATAAGTTTCAACAAATGAGAATTAATCAAGGAGTCAAGTTAGATATTATTTCCTGGAATACTGTCATTTCCGGGTGTGCTGATAATGGAAAAGCTCAAGAAGCACTGGAGTTACTTAGAAACATGCAGCAGCTCGGATGCAAACCAAATCAAATCACTATTACGAGTGTGTTAACTGCTTGTACTAATTTAGAAGTTTGGAGGGGAGGAAAGGAAATTCATGCATATGTAGTCCGACATTGTTTTATGGGGGATTTGGCAGCCAATACTGCTCTAGTGTTGATATATGCCAAGAGTGGTGACTTAGAAATGTCCAACCGACTTTTTAGTATGATGCCATTGAAAGATACTGTTGCATGGAACACAATTATTATTGCTAACTCGATGCATGGGAGAGGAGAGAAAGCTTTATCGCTCTTCAATCAAATGGTGGGCTCAGGGGTGAAACCAAACTCTGTTACTTTTACAGGTGTCCTATCTGGTTGTAGCCACTCACAGATGGTAGACGAGGGGCTCTCGATTTTTCATTCAATGATTAAGGATCATAAAGTTGAACCTGATGCAGAGCATTATTCCTGCATGGTTGATGTTCTTGGTCGTGGTGGTCGCTTAACAGAGGCATATAATTTCATTCAACAAATACCCATGGAACCAAGTGCAGCTGCATGGGGTGCTTTGCTTGGAGCATGTCGGGTATATAAGAATACAGATTTAGGACGAATTGCTGCAAACCGCCTGTTTGAGATCGAACCTGGCAACCCTGGTAATTATGTTTTGCTCTTTAACATCCTTGTTAGTGCCAAACTTTGGGAAGAAGCCTCTTCGACTAGGAAACTGATGAGAGACAGAGGAATTAGGAAAGTTCCTGGTTGCAGTTGGGTTCGTGTGGGGAATAGAGTGTATACATTTGTTGTTGGCGATAAGAATAATAACATGAGCAATGACATATATAAATTTTTGGATGAAATACGCACGAAGATGAAATTAGCCGGATGCTACCCTGATACAGAATTTGTTTTACAAGATTTGGATGGAGAGGAGCAGGAGGATAGCTTGTGCAATCATAGTGAGAAGCTGGCTGTTGCTTTTGGGATACTCAATTTGAGAGGCGAATCATCGATTAGGGTCTTCAAGAACCTGAGGATATGTGGTGATTGTCATAATACCATCAAGTTCATAGCAAAATTTGTAGGAGTGCAGATCATTGTTAGAGATTCTTTGAGGTTTCACCATTTTACAAATGGGTTATGTTCCTGTGGAGATTTTTGGTGACATCAAGATTCACTCCATTGATGAAGTCAGAAACTGATATTTGGAATTTCATTCCTTCTGGATCGAATGACGTGATGATATCTGCGGTAGCGAGTTGCATTGTAAACAATAGTCGAACCGTTTTAAGTTAAATGTGCTGTGAAACATTTTTCAGTTGCTTTCATTGAATATCATTAAAACAACATATATTAAACAACCACACTAATATACAAGCATGATAGTGATCTCAATACTTTGTTCAATGATCCTTTTCACTTACAGCAAAACTCAAACCAAGAATCAGTACAACGACGTTAAAGCCACTCTATGAGTCAAGCTGGGCATACCAGACACCCTGGATTTTCACATCTTTCGGAGCCTTAGACCCCAAATCAGTATCAGATGGCTGAATGCTCTCAAACACTCCAATCACCTCTCCAGTCTCAGGTTTGCTCTTAGTAACACTCAATGTGATCTTTCCAGTCGAAGATGCAACGTTCTTGTTATTCTCCTTCGCAAGCTCCTCCTCGTCTCCCCTTCCTCCAGCTGGCAAAGCAACTGCATTGTCATAACCAGTGGATCCACCTCTGCCCTTTGGGTCAAGGAAAGATGATCCTCTGTATGACGGGACGAGAAATTCTCCTCCAAAGCTGTCTGGTTTGCCAGACGCCACAAGCTGCTTGATCGTGAAAAGGAACGGCACACGTTCACCTCCAGGGAGCTGTACAGTAACAGCGGCGTAGTCGATTCCATCCTTCTCCTCAAACTTGACTGTTCCATCTGGAGATACTTCGAATGGGCCCTCGATCTCATCCAGGGTGTAGGTTAAACGGGTCATGAGTTTTGTCTTTTGGAACTCGGGTGGTGCGTTCTTGCTTACGCCCTCTGCTTTGACGGTGAATGATGTTGGCTCCAGGCAGAATTTCTTGGCGTTGTATTTGCCTGGCTTGAAAGCAAAGGTGTCCACTCCACCATCAATGGTGGGGCACTGGTTAGCTGTTCCTGTTCCTTTCACTTCTAAGTAGGTCTTGCTCTGAATTTCGTCGTAGGTTAGCCGTTTTGTTTCAGCACCAGCTCCCTATAAAAACAAATTAGTGTGATTAAATTTGTTTCACTGGAATTATGTCTATACATTTAATGATAATTACAAAAACACCCATGTGGATTACAAAAAAATCCATAGATGCTTCAAAATTACAAAAAAAAAAAAACCTTAGGCTTGATTATGTCTTAAATTTAAGGGGTAACGACAATACTTTATGAATGTTGAGGGAGTTTTTGAAATGCTTTTTTGCTTACAAAGCGGAAAATGTAAGACGGAATCAAAAACCTCAAGAGTGTTTTTGCAATTTTCAAAAATCTCTGTTTTTTTTTTGTAATTAGCCCGAACCTCGAGAATTTTTGTAATTATCCCTTTAGAATATCCACAAAGTTCTGCATTTCTAGTGACAGGCATGAAAAGTTTTCAGTTCAGATAATGAAATTCTTGATCTAGATTCATCATAGTTTTCTACAAATCATAAAATGATAGAAGTATGACATTGACCGGCAGCATAATGTTTTTAAGGCCTCATCTGTCAACTCAGGTTATCTCACTATGTCAGAATTGTTCAATGTTGCAGATCATAAGTAGTCTGTAAAGCTAAAATGTTTAAAACGGTGAGCCATCAATTCTCATACCATTCTTTGCCAATACACAGTAATCATTTCAAATCACTGTGGATTCATGCTAATCTACACTGAAACCTTTTATTTCTTTCCTGGTTAAATTTTGTTCTGAGAAGCAAATAGTATTGTGATCTTGCAATTCAGACATGAATGTATAGACGAGACAGACCAATTTAATAGAGACAAACCAGATTAGGACACTTAGTGAGTGTTTGCAAACTTAAAACAAAAAAAAAAAAAGAAAAAGTGATTCTCGGCTTCTACCTGAAAAATACAACTATTATTTCTAAGTAGAAGCTGAGAATCATTTTATTTAGACTTGGCAAACATTCCCTTAAGCTCAGAGCTACTGGACTACATATAACTATTCTTGACCATTTCAGGATATGAATTAATACGAAAGAACTGCAAAAAGCTAAGCAAGGTTTCATACCGAGACGACAAGGGCGGAAGTGGCAAGAGCAAAGCCAGCAATCTTGGCAGCATCAGTGCATTTCTGAGCCAAGTCCTTAAGATCAGCATGAAGAGAGCATGTCAGCCTAGCACCGGCCGGTTCGACACCGAAGGACTTGCCGACACTTTGTACTGATCGGAGCTGCAGGCTGCTTCTGGCTGAGACACCGATCTTGGTCGGCTGCATGAGGGTGGCAGCTGCTTGTAGTGAGCTTGCCATTTTTGTGTTTTCTTTTTTCTTGATAACTCTCTTGTTCTCCTTATTACAAAGTATAGTGGTGGCTGGGAGGACAAATTATGTTGGTGGTTTTGGTGTGAGTAAGATAAGAGATAGGATAAGGTGTTCTTCCATTGGTTGGATTCAGATGGTCTCATTGGTTTTGTGGCTAGCCACGTGGCAATCTTGGTGTTTAGGATAAAGATATTCACCTCTTCTATGAGGAAGTATTTTGATGGAAAGACACGTTTGAATGTAAATATAAAAGTTTCCATAGAAAAAGGATTAAAATGAAATCTGAGTAATGCTGCGGGTCAAATTGTTTTCTAAGTATTCAGTTTAGGGCATTCGTTTTACGAATCGTAACTTGAAGAAGTGTAAATATTTAATTAAAAATCATATGGTCGTAAAATCTATCATTTTCCCGTGTCTGGATTTTGGGCCATCTCGTAAAACTTGAAGCATTGAATATGTGGTCTGGAGTCCATATTTCTTCTATGTGGTGACCATCCTTGCTCTGGTAGTATCAGTGTTTAACAATTTGAAAACGCTGCAAATTTCATTTCTTTTAATCATATATTTTTTTTAAAGATCTAGGATTCGAACCCCGATTATTCCTTACAAAGGGTGAGCGTCCACTTACAATCTAGTGGTTTCACATTTTCTTTTAATAAATTGGAAGTAGTGGTTGGAGGAGGAATAAATTTCAAAAGAAGCGAAAGATACGGGGTTCAACCTTGGTCAATACTACCCTACAAAAGGCGCGATCTACTTATCAACTACAAACTAGTGGTTTTGATCACATATATCATCACCCTTTAACTCATTAACTCGTCGTATATTACCCATACACAAATTGGAAAATTGCAACGTTTAACAAGGATCAATGCCTCATCCAAGCTCAAGAGTGCGTAGTTCTTGCAAGAGTAATAGCCCAAAATCACAAATCACAAGGGTAATTCTCCACTAACCACTAGAGCTAATTTAATAGTACAAAATTTGATTCTAAATCACAGAATATGTAATGCCGGTTCTGAATTTGGATCTACTGAAATCCAACTTCAGAAAAATTAACGATTCATTCGGATTGCTGAATATGTAGTTAGAGATTTTAAATCCATAATAACAAAGTCATTACGATTATTAGGACGAGCTCATTCTAGTTTATTACAATGGATTTCAAATAATAAAATTCCTATCTTAAGCTACTTTTTGAGTGATATGGAGGATTTCAAAATATCTTATATGGAGTCATCTGAAATTCTTCCCATATATATACTCTGTTGTGCCCACAGGGAATCACCAAAAAAATTCATATCATGAGAAAATACCTAAGCCAATAAAAATCTTACTCATAATAACTTGTTTATTTGAGGCAACACAAATTCACCAGCAAATGTTTTTTACACACTGAAATGCTCGCATACTTTTATTTCGACTGGTCATATTCATTTTTAGATTGTCTCTAGCTGATCAACGGTCCAGGAAAGTAATCTGAAAATGTATATTCTCCATCATTTCTCCCACTTTGGGCCTGATCCAGCATTTTTGAAAACCAAGAAAATAGCGCATTCTGAACATCTATTGAATTTCTCTCATTTTGGGCCTGATCCAACATTTCTCTGGCTAATGGTTCATATAATCATATTACACCTAAAAATATTGAATTTTCTCCCTAATTGCCTATGACCTCGCAATTGATCATTGATGTTCAGTGCAAAATTACGGTTTTGTCCAGACAATGGTTAAACTACTAAGCCTGAAACTGGTTATCAAAAATAAAAATAAATAAATAAAAATAAATACCACACTTTGTTGTGGTGGTTCAAAGGAAACCATTATTGGCCTCCAAGAATAATTAATTTAAACCAGCACTCACTTTCAAATGAACGACTTTATTGGGCCCAATTTGTGAGAAATAAGACAGTAAATAAAAGTTAATTCCATATAATACACCAGATTACATTGATACTCAATATTACAATACCACCACTTGTGTGACTAAAAAAAAAAAAAAGAGATCAAAGTGGCTCAAAAGTGCTTGAAAAACAAATCATAGTTCCCTCTCAAATGAATGATTGAGAGATCACCTCATTCAAAAAAAGAGATTTGAGTTTCTCATCATTGCCACATACTAGAATAAACTCTAAAACAATTCCTTTTCCTTGCACTTTGGAATGATAAAATATCTTTCCTCAAAAAAATTATAAAATATCTCTAAAATTTGAGTATTAAACAATACCAGCATGGACTCAAAGACTTTAAACTTGAGACAGCTTTTCAACATTTAAATAGTAATAGAAATAATGGGGAATGATGAAGCCTGTAGTAGAGTATAACACAAGCTATAATGGGCCATGCCTAAATTGATTATAACACAAACTAAGCATTGTGCTTGTATGCATTTGTCATATTCTATTTTAATCATCTTCATGTGATTCAAAACAATTTCAAAATCATGAGCTGGACATGAAGGAGCTTTCTCTATAATTTGAAGAAACCTAATTGATGAAGCGTTCTTAACCAATAAAACAATAAATCTCCAATGGAATCTCCAAAAACTTAGTGAAGCTTTGATAAGAAGCCTAAATTGATGAAGGGGCATTCAGAATGAGTAGGAGGTTTAAATTCAATCAACAAAAGTTCAGACCAATTTGATTCCTCATTATGCCCCAAAAACTACTCGCATTAGCAAAGAGATATACTCAAACAAGCAATTAATCAGTTTTTCAAAAAAAAAAAAAAAGGAAAAAAAAAAGGAAATTAAGCGCAGTGTAAAATGTAGTTCCTCTCAGACAAATGCCTCGTTTTGTCGTCACGATTTTATAACGAATGGATTTCGATCGGACTCGTCATCATAATTTGTTCATCACCGAGAAACACAAAACACAAATTACCACACAATTTTTCCTCTTTCTTCCATAAAAAAAGCTCGAAAAAAATAAAAAAAATAATACGAAATAAAATAGATAAATAAGAAGAGGAAGATGATGGAATGATGGCGAAAAATTATTGAAAAACGATGACAAAAATGATTTGGGGCACCATTAGAGAGCGAGAATCGAGGAACTTTAGGTACCTGAAATTCGAAAATCAAATAGATGTAGCGATGATTGAATCGCAGAGGTAAATGGCCAATTGAGAGAAGGGAGTGGCAGCGATACGTTCACAGGTTTCTACTTATAATAGTTTCAGGGACTTGTGCCATTCATCTTTTAGGGTTTTGGGTTAGGGTTAGCGCCTACCCCCTGGAATCGGTAAATGGACCAAAATACCTTGGGTCTTGCGCTGGACTGGACTGCATCCCAGCTGACCCGGCCCAACGTTTTTAACTACTCCATAGGACCATAATTATTAATCAACGACCCTCATGTTAATATACAAATAAATGAATGATAATGTACAGTATGTTGTACAGTTTAACTAGCGAAAAATTAAATTGTTCAAACTCAAATTCGAAAAAAATAAGGCTGCGATTGGATGTGGAAGAGATTCTATTTTTGTTCCGCTGGAGAATTTTTTTTGACGAAACATGCGATTGTTTATGAAAATTTTCAGAAAATATACTATTATTTCACTTTTACTGTTTCTCATTTTTTCTCTTACCAATCACATCGACATATTTTTTCACAAGAAACTAATCATTATTACACATTCTTCCATAAATTTCACTATTCACTCACTTACACATTTCTAACTACCAATCATATCCAATTATTATTTTACTATTTTTAAATCAAATCAACTTTCATCATTACTTTTTCATCTCACATCCAATCACACCCTCGAAAATCATTTTTTATTTTCAAATTTTTTTTTATCACTATTCTCTAGCAAAATGAAAATTTTCAAAATGAAAGCATATCCAATCGCGCCCTTAAACGTTCTAACCTTATTTAAATGAATTTTAGGGGCTTTGAATCTATGTTTATCTTGATGAGACGGATTCTGAACTCAACCAAATTTGTCTTGTACCCGCATTCCTAAATTTAATTTTCGAAATTTAGTGCATATTTAAGGAGCACTTCTGCAACAATTTGGTAACTGTACTTTTAGAAGATTTCATTAACATTATTAACATATATTTGGTGAAACTCATTCTAAAAAAGTGTTTTAAAAAGAGAAGTTATGAAAATTTATTAAGTGAGGTTTATTGTGATAATTTAAATAGAAAGAAAATGAGCAAAATGGGAAAATACCAATATTTCGTAATGTCCAACTAAAAGTGCAGAAATGGATTCTCAAAAGCCACATTCTCACAAAAAAAAAAAAAAAATCGCATTTTCCTATTTCTCTAGAATGAACTTTTGAAAAATGTTGGACCTTTGAATCTAAACGTCCATTTGAAAATGATCCAAACGTGCATTTAAACTCGAAAGATGAACTGAGGCTTTTCATGGCTAGTCTCAAAATATCATAGCTATTAAAGTCTGAGAACCACATATGAACACATATTACATGAGCACATTAACTCAGGATCATTAACAAGAATCAAAGAATATTTAGTTCTCTTGGGCATGTTGACATC
The DNA here is from genome assembly GCA_016081115.2 of Rehmannia glutinosa. Taxonomy (NCBI): domain Eukaryota; kingdom Viridiplantae; phylum Streptophyta; class Magnoliopsida; order Lamiales; family Orobanchaceae; genus Rehmannia; species Rehmannia glutinosa. The sequence goes on along the minus strand of CM071929.1, from coordinate 12,444,643 downwards.
TAAGTAGTGAACCAATTCAGACAAACATCTAAATTTGATCAAGGATGTATGTTGTATTGGTTGGCCCATTTTGTATGATCCAGTTATTAACAATCCATGGCCCAAGTCGAACAACCCATTATGCAACCAACCCATTGGGTTTAATCCGTTTGTGAACCGGTCGCGGTTTTGATCGGATCGGAAGCTTGGTCCGCGGATCCTTTGCTTCTCATCTGTCCGTCCATTCTTGCCGTGTGATCGGTTCGTTCATTAACCCTATTTAATCTCCCCAACCCCGAACCCTAATTCACAATTCTCTGTGATTTTTCTCTCTCTTCTCTCTCGATTCTTCTCTCGAGTTTCTCCGAGCTCTCTCTCTCTAGAAATCTCACCACCTTGTTGGATTTACGTGTGATTTAGAGGTGATAGTGTTAGATCCGAGTGTAATCTAACTTGTTCACTTCCTCGTGGACGATTTCCCTATTTACGAGTGATATTAGGGTTTGGGTGGTTCGAGGGTTTTCTAGGGTTTTCTTTCGGTTTCGAGGTTCAAACACTTTGGGTTCTTGAGGGCTTTTGTTGGCGTGGCTGCTTGGGTTCCATTTCTTGGTTCTTTGGTTGAATCTCTGGTGTGACTTTGTGGTTTGGGAAAAGCGGTCCGAGCGAATAATTTTCAATATTCGGATCTTGGGGTTTTATCCGTTATATCTTTGTGTTATACTCTCATTTACTTTCGGTTCATCATTTGTACTTTACTTTACGAAAAGTCAGAGTATTACTTGTATTAATAGGTTCTTATGAGTGCAGAACATTTGCTATTTGGTACTCAGTGTATCAATCTATTTAGAAGCGAGATAGATACCCAGCAAGTGGTATCAGGCGCTATCGCCTCGTGGTGGGTTGGTGCTTCGGTTCTTGGGCTTGGTGATCTGTTGGCTCCCGGTGAATTTGGTCGTGGTGAGAACCCGGGACGGGCTCTGGTTGTAAGATTCTTTTTACCCTCTTCTCTCTCATCTACTTTCGGTTTAGTACTTAGTTTAGGGAAACCCTGAGCATTAGCCTCTTGACCCTGTGCCTTGAGTGCGGTGGAATCTGAGGTGCGAAGGGAATCCACCTAGCTTTACTTTCTGTTGATTTTGGTTCTCTTGGACTCGTGTGTGGTCTGTGTGCTTTTTCTTGCTTATCTTGATTAGTATTGGACTGTGTGGTCCATTATTTGCTCCTATTTTTGTTGTCATTGGACTCTGTGTGGTCCTCTTATCATTGTTTCCTTTTGTGTTATTTGATATTTGTGATACTGCTTTGTGCTATATTCTTGTGATATCCTCTCGTGGCTTTATCGTGAATATGGTGGTGCATCTGGTTATCATTTGGAACCCTTTAATGGGAAAAGTGATTTTTCTATTTGGCAACAAAAAATGAAGGGGATTTTAATTCAAAGAGAAATGTTTTAAAGCTATTGATCAAAAGTACTCACGATAAAGATCTTCTTTGAAATAAAATCAACTTGATGAATTTGCATACTCATCCATTATCCTTAATCATGTCGATCTTTGTTTTGAGAAAAGTTGGCAAGTTAATGCCAAAGCCCTCTCGGGAAAAATTACAAGAACTTTACACTGAAACTTCCTACCCTCAAAACTATTTCTACTTGAAAAGTTTTTAGATTTAAACTGGATTTGACTAAGGATATGGATGAGAACTTGGATGTTTTTACAAAATTGATACAAGATATCAAACTTCTTGGTGATAAAAACATTGATGATTATACTCTATTGTGTTGCTAAATGCCATCCCCGATTCTTATCTTTGATGTGAAATCGCCATTAAGTATGGTTGAGACTCTATTACCCTCGATCATTTGTGATTAATGGCCTTAAGAGTAAGGAATTAGATCGAAAATATCAAAGGGAATGAACAGGGGTCGGGAAGGTTATGCATGTCGGGGTAGACCTCGAGAATAGGAGGAATGGGAATAACAATAATGAGAAACCCTAGTAGGAAGAGGAGTAAAAGCGAGAGGAGATCCGATTCTAGGCCTAAGAACAATAGGAAATGCTATAATGTGGAGAACATGGCCATTACATAAAAGAATGTACAAAGCCGGGAATAACGAACAATAACCAAAACAATAATCGAATAACAAGAACCAAACCAATGATTACGTGAACTTGACAATGGTAATGATCACATGGGTGATGTGTTTATGGTGCATGAAGTGCATGAGTGCGTGAATGTTGTGCCTTCAAATTCTTTCGGTGAAAATGATTGGCTTATTGATTCTGCTTGCACATTTCACATGACACCTTTTAAACACTTATTTGCCTCATATGCTTCTGCAAAATGGATGCATTTCTATGGCAAATGATAAGAAATGTCAAGTGATTGGTGTTGGTCTTGTGTGTCCGAAACTTGATTGGTTTTGTTTTAACTCTAAATGATGTAAGGCATGTTTCGATCGTCTAACAACTTGATCTCTGTCTTTATTCTTGAGCATGATGGTTATGAGGAAGATGGGGTAAGGGTTTGATGAAAATCATGAAAGGTTCCCTTATTATTGCTAAAGTTTGAAAAGAAAAGGAACCCGTATGTTTGTAATCTTTGAGTCTGTCTCTTGCATGCTAAATTCGTGAACAATGTGAACTCTATGACCAATGTGAACTCGTGATTGATAAAAGCGAACTCGGCATAAAAGGCTTGGTCATATAAGTTCTAAAGGTCTTGAATTGTTGCATAAAGAAGGATGTTTTGGAAATGATAAACTTACTTGTGTTCCCTTCGTGACTCATGCATTTATGGTAAACAACAAAAAGTCGGTTTCCCTACTTCATCTTATCCTAAACAATCTTCCCGCACCGACATTCTTGAATACTTACATCGATGTTTGGGGCCCTGCTAGTGTTCCTACACATGGTGGGAATAGGTATTTTCTATCTGTGATTGATGACTTTTCAAGAAAAGTGTTTGTATTTCTTATGAAAAACAAGTCTGATGTTTTTGAAAAATTTCAAAATTGGAAAACCTTGATAGAAAATCAGACTGGAAAGAAAATCAAGTATTTGAGAACTGATAATGGGTTGGAATTTTGTAACCAACTCATTGATCAACTTTGTGTTGATTCAGGCATTGTAAGACACAAGTCTGTGCCTTACACACCTCAGCAAAATGGTGTTGCTGAGAGGATGAATAGAACTCTTTTGGAAAGGGTGAGAAGTATGTTAAGTACATCTGGACTTTCCAAAAAGTTCTGGGGTGAAGCTGTTCATACAACTGCTTATGTGATTAATAGATCACCATCCTGTACCTTTGAAAGGTAAATACCCCGAACAAGTTTGGTCAGTAAACCTGTGGACTTTTCAAATTTAAAATTTTTTGGCTGCTCAGCCTTTGTCCACCAAAAGGTTGACAAACTTGATCCAAGATCTTTAAAATGTGTTTTTTTGGGATACCCTGATGGGGTTAAATGGTACAGATTGTGGTCTAAATCTGAAAATGGTTTTAAAGTGTTGATTAGCAGGGATGTGGTTTTTAATGAAAATGAGTTCCCCTGCCTTGATGTTTCTAAAAATGTTTCTGAAACTCAAAACTCCACTACTCCTAATAAGGTGGAGCTTTCCAATGTGCCTTCTATCTCTGTGAATGATAACTCTGATATGATTGATGCTGAGCATGATCCTGTGAATGCTAATGATGTGCACAATGAGATTGAGAATGATAATCTGAATTGAATGATAATGAGCATGATGAATTTCCTCTAGTTGACTTGAATTGAATCATGAGCATCTTTGAAAATGATAACTTGAATGATTATGTGTTAACAAGAGATAGAACAAGAAGGAACATAAGAATCCCTAATAAGTATGTTGATTTTCACTTAACTTCTTATGTGTTCTCTGTGTTTGAATCAATTGAAAATTCTGAGCCTAAAACCTATATTGATCTTTGTGAATTTACGTGAAATGGCCGAGTGCTATGCAAGATGAAATGACTTCTTTGTATGTGAATAACACCTGGGATCTTGTCCCAAAACCTGTTAATTGTTCCATTGTTGATTGTAAATGGTTATTTAAAATCAAACAAGAAAATGAAGGTGTTAGATACAAAGCTAGATTAGTTGCAAAAGGTTTTACTCAGAAAGAAGGCATTGATTACACCGAGATTTTTGCACTTTTTGTTGTGAAGTTTGTAAGCTGTGAGAATTATGCTAGCTTTAGTGGCTCGGTTTATTTGAGGCCGGGAAAAGCAACTTGATGTTAAAAGCGCTTTTTTACATGGTGATTTGGAAGAACAAATTTTTATGAAACAACACGAGGGTTTTGAAGACAAATCCAAACCCAACCATGTATGTCTGTTGAAAAAGTCTTTGTATGGTTTAAAGCAATCACCAGGCAGTGGAATAAAAAATTTGATCGGTGCATGCTTGATTTGAAGTGCAGTAGAAGCGATTTGACCATTGCATGTATTTCAAACTTGATGCTATGTCTCTGTTTTTTCTTGCCGATCTATGTGGATGATATGCTTTTTTGGACCATGCATTAAAGGCTATTGATTATGTTAAAAAGCGCTTAAGTGCTAAATTTGACATGAAATTCTTAGGTGATGCTAAGAAAATACTTGGTATGAATATTGATAGGGATATAAATAACTCGTGCTCTATCTTCATCAATCTTCATATGTTGAGAAAAATTTTACAAATATTCTCTATGAGTAATGCAAAATCTGTGAATGTACCTCTTCTTTGCTCACTTTGTGTTAAGTAGGGATCGATCCCCTAAAGCGATCTTGAAATCTCTTCTATGCAAAACATTCCCTATGCTAATGCCATTGGATCTGTTATGTAGTTAATGGTCGATCTTAGACCGGATATTGCCTATGTTGTTTTCGCCTCGGTAGATTTATGTCTAATCCTGGTTTGGTGCATTGGAATGCTTTGAAGTGGTTATTGAGATATCTTAGACATTCAATTTGATTATTGCCTTAAATTTTCTAAGTGTGAAAATGGTGTTGTTTTAAAAGGATATGTGGATTCCAACTATGCAAATGATAAAGATAAGAAAATCAACAACTTCTTATGTTTTTACACTTTGTGGCTCTTGTATAAGTTGGAAATCCCAACCTGCAACATATTGTGGCCCTTTCTACAACTGAGTCGAGTATGTTCTTCATTCGAGGCTTTAAAAAAGAAGCTTTGTGGCTTAAAGGACTTGTTTAAATTGGTTTTCTAAAACAAAATGTTGTTGTATTTTCGACTCCCAAACGGTATTGACTTTGTAAGAATCCGAGTTTTTCATGAGAACAAAACATATTGATGTTAGATTTCATTTTATAAGGGATATTGTTTCTAAAGGGCTTGCATGCGGAAAAAGTGGCATCGAATACAACCTGGCGATATGGGTACTAAGTGTCTACCCTTATCAAAGTTCAAAACTTGTTTGAAAATTCTGAATTTTGACACTTTGGTGATTGATTACCCGGTTAGTTGCCCTTATGTTGGGTTTGTGATTACTATGTGTTCTGTTGAATCCAAAAGCTGTTGAGTTAATGTATCTTTGTGTGCTTATATTAATTCAATGGGGGAACTTGACTTCTTTGTGTGCTTGTTGAGATCATTTCTCGATTCTGATTAGCTTTAGTCTTTTTTGTAACATAAGTCTTCTTAGCTTAAGTCTTTGGGAAAGGCAATCGGCAATGATGATGACCGATTATTTTCCCTAAGTTTGTCTAATGATTCATAATGAGCCAAAGGTGGAGATTGTTGTATTGGTTGACCCATTTTGTATGATCCGATTATTAACAATCCATGGCCCAAGTCGTGACCCGTTATTATGCAACCACCCGTTAGGTTTAATCCGTTTGTGAACCCGGTCGCGTTTTGGATCGGGATCCGGAAGCTTGGTCCGCGGATCCTTTGCTTCTCATCCTGTCCGTCCATTCTTGCCGTGTGATCTGGTTCGTTCATTAACCCTATTTAATCTCCCCAACCCCGAACCCTAATTCACAATTCTCTGTGATTTTCTCTCTCTTCTCTCTCGATTCTTCTCTGAGTTTCTCCGAGCTCTCTCTCTCTAGAAATCTCACCACCTTGTTGGATTTCTGTGTGATTCTAGAGGTGATAGTGTTAGATCTGAGTGTAATCTAACTTGTTCACTTCCTCTGTGGACGATTTCCCTATTTCTGAGTGATATTAGGGTTTGGGTGGTTTGAGGGGTTTTCTAGGGTTTTCTTCGGTTTCGAGGGTTCAAACACTTTGGGTTCTTGAGGGCTTTTGTTGGCGTGGCTGCTTGGGTTCCATTTCTTGGTTCTTTGGTTGAATCTCTGGTGACAGCTTTGTGGTTTGGGAAAAACTGGTCCTGAGCCGAATAATTTTCAATATTCGGATCTTGGGGTTTTATCCCGTTATATCTTTGTGTTATACTCTCATTTACTTTCAGTTCATCTGTTGTACTTTACTTTCTGAAAAGGGTCTAGAGTATTACTTGTATTAATAGGTTCTTATTGAGTCTGTAACATTTGCTATTTGGTATTCCGTGTATCAATCTATTTAGAGGCAGATAGATACCCAACAATGTATGTTTTCATCAAATTTAAAACCATAACCAAAAGGCTAATCACTTGCTACAATGGAGGACCTGAATTGGAGCAATTCATCTCATGTTACTATGTTGATATTCCTAAATTAATCAACCAAGCTGGTAGTAAGTTATTATACTATTATAGTATTATTGAGTAATAAACAAACAAATGTTCCAGTTTGTAATCAGGCACATCATAATAAAAAATCTCAGGAATTATAAATACCAATTTCTGAGGGTACACAAATTCCAGCTCAGTTATAGAGTTCTGTAAACCTCTCAAATTTAACTACAAACAAACAGAACCTGAATTACACACACAAAATTTAAAGAACGCACAATTCACCAAACAAGAACCATAAAATTTGCACAACAAATCAAATGTCAGGTCACAAGGCTGAATTATTGCAGCCCACAAACTTTGATCTTTTCTGGATAAAAAATATACAAAGTGAAAGTATAAGTAAGCTAATCCCAATAAGTGATTATTCGATTTGTGAACAAGCAAACAGGCCTATATATGATGATGATGCTATAATGCAAGTATCAGACAACATGGGTTAACAAAGCCCAGATGGGGAACACCAACAAGAGAATAATGCCAAGCGTGTTCGAAATGCCATGGCTTTGAGTGAAGGAGTTTCGGAATCCACCAGACGCTCGGATGTGCTCTTGCAGTAGATAACAACCAATGGCGAGACATATTGCTACCCCAACCCAGTGGTCTCTCATTGTATAAGCAAAGAAATTAGGGGAAACCACCAGCAAAAGGATCAATGATCCCGGCATCTCCAGCCAGTCTGTACCAATCAACAAGAAGTTTAGGGAAAGCTACAATCGAAGAACATGAACTGAGCCACATTATACGAACTCCAGCAAAAATAGCGATATTGGAAGTTTTATTCCAGAAGCGATCTAACTAGCCTAAGGGAGTGTGTTACAAAAAAAAAAAAAAAAAAAAACAAAAAATCAACTTTCAACTCCTATTTGCAAACAATACCAACATCTTTACAATAAATTATTGTTTTTAAAAAACAGAACATATTGCAAACACTCCCGAAAGGCTAAAGTCATTAACTAGACAAGTCATTCGCAAAGCGAGTGATTTATACTTTTCATGTGATTGGTTCACTCTACATGGCCACTAATGATCATAAGGAAAGTGTTTCCGACACCAGCAAAAAGCTCGTGGCATGAATGTTAATTGCAAAATCAATAGAAAACAAAAGATTTCGTCAATTTATCGGGAACATTGAGCCTCCAGATATGATGAACTAAAACGGATGGACATGGACTCAGTATAGGATACCATTTCTCAACTTTACCTGGGAAATGGGTAGGGAAGAAAAGCCGTAGTACAACCGCAACGAACGCAATCCATTTACCAACTTCTCCCCTACACCACGATGTTGTCAAGTGCTCAATAACGAGTTGGTGATTCATTCAAGAAATGAATATTAGAAAAACATTCAGATAAGACTTATCACCTAAGAAAGTTGAACAGTACTTGTGGAAAACTGAAGAAAATATAAGGGATCAGAAGTGAAGTCAGCATGTTTGTTCTCCAGTTTGTCCGGTCCAAGATCAACAAGTAGCTGCAGTTAGAAAATCAAATTACCAATGAATAATTTCAGAGATGAACATATAAACACAGTTAACACAAATTTTTGTTAGTCATTATATAACACAACATGGATAGTATATTTAAATTAACAACATTGCAATCAAGACATTGAAATCTTTAATTGCTTCAAATTTTACTGTTTCCAGTTATAATAGAGGACTAATCGAAGGATTTCATCTGATGGTAAGGATTTCATATGATGGTTCCTTATTCCCTCTCAGAATCCTCCAAACATTTTGTCAAAAATCATACTTTTATAAGGCTTCATTGCCAAATTAATCCCGTAGCTATAGGGGGCTAGCAATTTGGTCCTATAAAAACTTTACGTGGCAATTTTGATCATGTATGTTCTACTTGTGCGATTTTGGTCGCATAAGTTGTGATTTTTTGCAACGTTGGTCTCAATAGATGTTTCAATGTTTTATTTGTTCCCACAATACCCTCATCCTTTAGCCAAAATACCCAAAAATGACTGTTAAAAGTTACCAGTATTGCTATTTGACTAAAGGATAAAATCGTCAAGAAATAAAATTGCCACATCAATATGCCATCCCAGACTAAAATTGCAATTAAGCCCTTTTATAATTGAGCAACACAAAATCAGAGAACAATAAAGTAGCATTTTCACATACACCCAAATTATCACTAAACAATTATACTGTATTTTTTTAGGTAAAAAAAAAAGGAAAAAGGGGAGGGAAAAAAAAACTGACATGGCAGCAAAGGAGGCGACCCATCGGAGGAAAGAAGTTCCAAATGCGAGTCCACCGAATTTGGTGGCGTGGTTGATCAATTTCTTAGCGGCAATTTTGAGTTCATTGAAATCCGAATCCAACAATGCTGCTGTTTCTTGATCACTTTTCATTGCTAAATAATCAATCCTCCCCATTTTTTTTCTCTAATAATTCTCCAATACGGATCTGATTCAGAGCGATTCAAATGAAATTAGTACTTATTGAAATGTGTTTTAATGGTATTTATAATGGGTGACCAAGGTACAGAGTGGCAATGTGTCACACGATCATATCCGAAGGGGAAGGGTTTTTGACAACGGAAAAGTGGGGCCACTTGGGAAAAATAGCGGTTTTATGGATCTAACTGTTTTTCTCGCTTGAGTTTCTTCGGACAGTGCTACGTGGATTAAGGATAGATGCCAGACGTGTAACGTGTACTTTCAATTTACCTCTTTTTTTCTTGTCTGTTTTATTTTGGGTCATAATATAATTAGGGAACTATGAGTAGTTTTTACATAATTCCAAAGTGATTAGATCTTCTTAATCGGATTGATAATTTCAATATGCCTTTTAAAATCCAATTTCTGACTGCTTTAGGATAATAAATACTAGTTTTTTTTTGACAAATAAATAATGATTTTGGTCAAAATATTATGATATGTATGCATTTAATCGTTTTAATAGTAGTGATCAAAATAGAATATAAGTGAACAAATATATGTTGTACCTGGTCTAACGTGTGCAAACAAAGTTGATTGAGGGACAATTAGGTAGTCACGCCCAATTTGAAGGCCCAACTCAGGAGCCACTACATGTTCTCGACCAGATACTCGACATAGACTATCGTTCGAACCAGACGTACATACCTAAGAGGGAATGACTCAAATCACCTTTGTCAAGGGATTTGTTGGATAGCCTTCCCATTAAGCTTACACCTAGTAGCACCATATATATAGAATATTTCCTAGTATAAATACCATCATTAATGCCTGAATGAGGGTACGTTGATATTATGTATTCAAAAGATTTAAGAGTATTTATTGCTCCGAGCTAAAGGAATATATTCACGACCAGCTCAGGCCGTATCAGTATATATTTATCGTATTTTGTCTTATATTATTTTTTTCTTATCCACATCGACTGTTAACTCACAAGGTCTTAGAGATTGTTTGACACGTGGAACTTCCGAGTTCCGACATAAACAATATATTATGAGATTTTACAATAATTTTAAGAGTATATAGATAATAACCTATTTCCACTAATATTGGCATTTGCATCTTAGTGCTTTTAATTTTAATTTAATATTGTTAGTGCACTGCTTGCATTATAGAATGTAATTGCAGATTGTGAAACAATTCACATTAGTCCATGGGCCAGATTTACATGTTGCCTTATCGAGGCCTTTAGCCGCCCAATGGTCTTAGCCCATTTGTATGTAGTGTGTCCGATTCTTACGGCTCAGCGAACTCTGAAATTATGAAGTGTCATATATAATCGATTAAATAAACCAGTCTAAATCAGGGAATTGGTTGAAAATTTTATCTTTAAACCCAGTGGCGGATCCAAAATTTTTAAAATGGGGTACGATAGATTTTAGAAAAAACATGCACGTGTACTAAAAAAATGCACATAAATTTTGTTTAATATTTAAATTTGTACAACCCAAAATATGCAAATCATAGGAAAGACTATCAAATTTAAAGAACCATTGTCCATAGAAGTTATGTTGCTCATAAATTTTGTGTCGAATGAAAATTGCTACATATACATGTGAGAAGAGAAAATTGGGCGAAAATCTATAGAGTGAGCACCTATTGAGCAAAATTAGGCCAAGAAAAATTTTCATATTAAGAAAGTTTGTTTTAATTTGAAATGATTAAAGTGTAATTAATGTAAAAAGGGGTACAAATTTATTATTTATTATTTTTTTTTAACAAAAATATTTTGTAAATTTTCAAATTTGGGGGTACAATTGTACCCCCTTGTTCCATGTTGCATCCGCCCCTGTTTAAACCAATCAATAGACTACGAAGCTAGCAAAAACTCATATGCCATGACATTATAACTTGAGAACAAAACGTTTGTCAAATTATGTTATAATGGGCGACTCGATTTTCATTTTTTTTTGTGAGAACTCTTAAAACTCGCTTAATATTAAGAATTTGAAAAAGAATATTTGGTGTGCATAACTTGTTTTCACTTAATATTTATGAATGTACAATATGCATATTGAGACAAGAATGTGGGCATTTAAACCAAAAAGATGATGCTATTGAAATAGGAAAAGAACATACCAACAGCCACCCAAATTGAAGTACACACAGGCTAGTTGAGGCACTTTCCCACTACCTGCTGTTTGGCCTTTTGAACTGGAAAAAACATATTAAAAGCAGAGACCACTTAATCTATTTTCTACTAGCTGCCAAAATTATTTCGTCATATTCATTCATACAAACCGGAATAAAAGACCCACTTTTTAGGCTTTTTTCTGTTGTACATAATATACTACATACGTCACACGTTGCATTAATCTTAATCAATCAATACATCCCATTCCAAATATGAAATTAATGAGGCAATAAAGGAAAAAAAAGAACAAATCCATAAATTACTCGTATTCACACAAAAAAGGAAATTAAAAGTAAATGAAGAGGGAAAAAATTGAAGAATTTCAAATTTATTGTGCCATTAATTATTTTCCCGGCGGTGACCGCGGGTCTTTCTTGTGTCCACCACCGTCGGCTCATGTGAATCGCACACTTGGGTCTTGAATTTGCACCCAAACTTGGCCCTCCACCCGCCTTTCTCCACGTGTCCCCGTGGGCCCATCTTGTCTATCTTCGCTATGGCCTTCTTCATTGTGGTACACTCTCTTTCAAGCTCGTGCACCCGCGTCCGCATGGTATCCATGTCCACCCGCAGCACTTGATTCTCCCTCACCGCCGCTCTCCACGTGCTGCTTCCGTCCTGTGGGCGTGGCACCACCGCCACCGCCCTCGCCACCTCATACTCTTCCTCTTCTTCATCCTCCTCTCCGCCGTCGTGACTGGATAGACGTCCACCCTCAGCTGATGCCTCCGCATCGCCGGCGAGGAGAGTTCCCGCAATGGCGTGGCGGAGCTGAAGCTGCTCGAAAAACAGCACCTGCACCACCGCCCGCAGCGGCAGCCGCTCGTTCTGCGCCGCGTGAGTGCACGCTTCTAGTGTCAGTTTCTGGCAATCCAAAACTCCGCAAATCTTCTCTCTGTCCGCCTCTGAAATCCACGGATGCGCCTACGCAAATATGCACAAATTGAATTTGAATCCTTTTTTTTTTTTGGGATTAGATCACAAAAAATGAATCTCAGCCAATAATCACGCTTTTTTTCCATTAAAATTGAATCGTGTTATATACTTACCTTAAGATAAACATCAACGGCGCGATAAAGTCCATCGTCAAACAGTCTGGCGTGATCCGGCAGGAAAATGGCGAGGTCGTAAAATTTTTCCGGCTTCAAGTTAGCATCGGAAGCAATTTCCGATAAGTAGCCGTCAATCAATTTTCCAACCAGCATTAACGCCGTGGATCTGACGCTAGTATTCTCATCTTCGTCTTCAATTCCAGTTGCAGATCTCTCTTCCATTCCTTCAAGAAAATACCCTAAAATTCTCTCCACACAATCCACGTCGTACAACGTTTCGTTCAAATATGAGTAGCTCGGAATCAGCAGATCGTCTAACGTCGCGTGCTCCAATTGCGATCCGATTTTCTTCTCCAAAGTTAACCTGCAAGCTTCAGAAGCATTCAATATATATGCCGTTCGCAATAATCCAAACAAAAGCCGCGTGGCGTTTGAAGATGATGGAGACGTCTTCTCTTTGGGGAGATTAGATATAATCGTCTCCAGAAGCTCTCTCTGCTCGTTCTCTGTCGGTACACTGGTGGAAGACGACAATGGCTTTCGAGTCGTTCGCGAAATTCCAGGAATGTATCTCTTGGCGTAGTGAATCAGACAGCTCTCGATAATTTCGCCGCTCAGATTCAAAGCTTTCATGGCGAAAATCAAACGTTTGAAAAATGGCAAACTCAAAAGCCCAAGCTCATCTAACCACGAATCCACAGCCGCGGTTCCTGCTCTCGTCACATTACCGAATTTCTTAGCTTCATTCGCACCTTTGTTGTTCCCAGCTCCGTCGTTCACCGGCCAGCCAAACAGCGACGGATCTGAGGCGGCGGCTTTGGTAGCAATGGCCTCAATGCATCTCTGAGTAATACCCAAGTTTTCCGCCATAGGCACTAGTCCTTGACAGGATGTCAGAGTTTTGATGGAGTGTTTGATGTTTTTTAGGACTGACTGTGAGATAAACCTCTCAGTCTTCGAAATGAGGTTATCTTCCGAGTACTCTTCCGTCATTTCCAAATATTCTCCGGCGCAGCGGAGGGGGGCGACGTTGGTGGCTGAAATATCGATTTTCACACCGTAGCAGAATTTCGCGGCGGTCTCGAAGGATTCGCAGCCGCCCGGAAAATCTGGAAGCGTGATGTGACATTGTTCCTCGTCCTCCTCGTTTTCATGTTCTTCTTGGATTTCTTCTTTCTCTTCAGTGTCGTTGTCGAATCGCTGACCTGGTTCAGAGGACCTTTGGATTTTTGTGGTTCCCCTTGTTATTTGGCTCTTCTCTTGTTCTGTTATCAGCTCGTGAAGCTTTCTACTTTTTGACATCAAAGGGAACTGTATATGAAAATTAGAAAAAACAGGACAAGATTAATATTAGAAGAGAATATTTAGGTGCTTTTGGGGGAATAGAAAAAAAAATGGAAAAACTGACCTTGTGAAGATGAAAAGTCATGTCATCAACTTCAACTATAATATCACTTGGTAATCCTGTAGTGCAAAACCTGAAACAAATACACAGACATTTAATCAAACACATGGCAGGCAAAAAATAAAGAAAAACCAGATTCAATGGTGGGGGTTTTAGCTCACCATGCTTGCCCTTTGGAACTTGGTTTTTCTGCTGCCATTTTTTCCTTCACAAAAACCTCAAGCTCAGAAACAAATGAAATAGGCGAGACTCATGAAGCTGAAAAAGAGGGGTTTTGAGTTTTAGCACACGTATGAAATGTGGACTAAAAATGAGCTTAACTTTCTGAGTTCTGAGTCTTATGGAATGATTATGTTTGTGGAAAATCAAACACAAATCTAAAAGGAGGTGTTTGAAGGGGGATTAGGTAGCAGAGATTTGATTGGAAACAACTGGAGAGGAAGAAAGAAACTGAGAAACGGACAATTGACAAATGCGCCTTTGAGCAGAAATCGATAAAGGCAAAGATGGAAGATGATGGGTTATTGATGAGATTTCGTATTGATTGTTATTTCCTTTTACTTCATTGCCCTTTTTCTTGAATCAGATCAGAATCTTCTCTCTGCTTTTCTAAGGGCTAATGGGGGGAAGAAGAAAAGAAAAAGAAGAGTTGTTGGGTTTCAGAAAGGAAGTGTGACTTTGAATTTGTGCTTTATAGTGGAAAAATATATTTTTTAGGGGGTAATTATGATTGTGGTGATGATGATGATTTATCTGCAAAGCAAGCACCCCAAAATTGCGTTGCTTGCCAACTGTAGTTTGTTTATTTTTTCCTTTTGTTAGGCCCCAAATTGGGTTTGGTTATTAACTTTAGGGATAATTACAAATAAATCCCTATCTGTATATTTCTATTAAGAGTCAGTCTCTCTTAAGACGTTCATGGTGCGACGGATTCTACTTATATTTTACTTTTAGTGTAAAAAATGATATTTTGTCTGAATACACTTAGTTTTGTATATTCGAATAAGGTATCATTATTTACACCAAAAATATCACCTTTTACATTAAACGTATCACTCGTCGTACCGTACGACCGTCTTCCACAATTTTTTGTCTTTCTATAAATATTACTCACTCCTATTCAAAATAAGTGTCTTTTTAGGGAAAAAAATACACATATTAAGGATTGCGTTTAATACCAAATATATCATTAAGTAATCATAAATGCTACTTGAAACAAAAAAAAAATTATGTATTAGTGTTAGTTGGGAAACAATAAATTTAAGGGTAATTTGTGAAAATATTTTTTTCACCAGCCTTGAGTGAAAAAGACATTCTTTTTGAAGATTTTTTAATGTGCCAAAAAGACACTTATTATAAAGAAAAGAGAGTAATATTTTTGTTGGTAAAGGTGAAAAATATAAGATCAAATAGAACTTCAAGAATTTTCTTTGCAGTTTTTTTTTTTAGGATTTTCCCTTAATTTTAGGTTGCTCAGATTACATGGGCCTCATCTCAATTGCAACCCATCAATCATCAATCATCATTCATGGCTGACCTGATTGACCAATGACATTCCATTTTTGCTTTTGAGGTAATTGTGAATTGTGATTGGATTATTGTATGTGTGTGTAAAGTTGATTGATTACCTATTCCTCCCATAAATCATAAATGTTTGAAAATCTGAAAACTATATTCAGCTATTAAATTGAATTTATTTGATGAATTTGTTAGTCATTATTATGCTTTTATGTGGGACTTCAATTTATCCTTATTCTAAAAAAATTATCAAATGAAGCCTCCCCTAATAATTAAATGAATCAACACCAATTCAGAATTTATGAGTTATAATTCAAAATTATAAGTTCGTTTTGTATCAGATTACATTTTCATGGGATCATTCATCCATATCTGCATCAACCTATATTTACATATGGCTGTCTACAACTACAATGTTCCATGCCATTTAGTACTAAAAAAATAGGCTTATCTTTTCCAGATCTCCAATTATTTTTGAGATTTTATTCCACCCTTTTCCGCATTTCAATTGAATTACCATCTTAATCTACATATTAGATTTATCGTCTACTGTACCTTTTTATTTTACTAGAACAACTAATTAGGGGTGACAATTCTTAATACAACATAGTTAACACGACACACAAACATTACTAAAATAAGGGGTTAATATTTAGCTTATAACATATTTCTAACATGAACTTGCCAGCTATCTGTTAATTTGTTAGTGACACGATAATAATACAAAAATGACACGTTTACATGCTAGTGACACGATAGTAACATGATAACAACATGTTTACCTATTAGTGACACAATAGTGATCCAATAATTTGTATGTTAAATTTTTGTAGTGTATTATCGTGTAATATCAAGTAATTTGTTATCGTGTATTACCATGTAAATTAATTTCTTTTTGTTTTGACTTACCATGCCAAGTCGTGTCATGTCGTGTCAACGAGAAAAATTTCATGTTCGAGTTCGTGTATGTAGAGATCCTTATCGTGCCGCGTTCGTGTTTGATCTTATAGTGTCGTGTTGTTATCGTGTCGACACAAAACACGAAAGGATTACACGGCTTTCCACCCTACAAGGCTACAACTAAATGAGGACTTTGCCGCCATTTAAGTTTGAGTAATGAAATTGAAGTCTCAAAATCATTTTATTTGTAATACTGCTTAATCACATTTCCTCTCCTAAGGGCATCTCCAACCCATAACACCAAATTTGGTGTGAAAATCACACCAAATTTGGTGTTTTGGTGTAATTTTGCAAAACTCATCTCCAACCCACTACACTAAATCTTACACCAAATGAATATTTTAATATTTTTTTTTCATTTTGGAATAACAATTTTATTTGTTTATGCAATTATTTCTTTTGCTTATATTTTATTATTATTAATGTAACTAAATAAAAACCTATATTTAACTAATATTACATTAATTAATTATATTGCAAAATTAATATTACAACTAATATCACAATAAATAAATTATAACTAATATCACAATATAACTTATATTTAACTAATATTTAACTAATATTACATTAATTAATTTATTTGTTTATGCAATTATTTCTTTGATGCTTTTTAATTAAATTATAATTTTGTTTATTAATTATTTTAGTTTATCAAAATTTTAAGTTTAGTTTATAATAATTTATTGGTAAATATTAACTATTGTTCATCCAAAATAATAATTATATACAAAATTTAAATAACTAAAACCATTTTACAAATTAATTATATATCAAATATAGGATACAATAGGAATTAAAAGTTTGAAGTAGAAGAAATTGGAGGGCAAAAAGGGAATATTTGTATTACACCAAATTTGGTGTAAAGGAATAGTATTACACCAAATTTGGTGTAACACTATTCATTACACCAAATTTGGTGTGATGTTTAGAGTTGGGTTGGAGGGTGTTTTTTAGATATTTGGTGTTTTGGTGTGGGTTTTAGAGTTGGGTTGGAGATGGTCTAAGAACCTAAACAAAAAATAAAATAAAATGAAGAGAGATAGCTATATTTATTTCATTAGCAAAATTTGTTGGACATTGAAATGAGGGAAAGTTTCCATGTTGGAGCCTTATGTTAGATCATCATTACTGCCTGATTACTTTCTTCATTGCTTTATTTATAATTATATCTTAATCAAATATAACTAATGAATTAATATTACAAATAATTTAAGATTATTAATTATAGGACTATAATGACGCCCATCTGCAGGCCAGCAGTTTATGAACCAAATCATTGTACAACATATACCCATAATTTTCGAAGAATAACATACATATTGCTTAAGAAAATAATATTAAATTGTTAATCAGGAATCAATCATTAACAGCTATAAAAAATCACTGATTAATTTAATACTATTATTAAAATAGATAAATAATTTATATTTGTTGTGGGGTTCAAACATAATATATGATATATAGTTTTGGAACTTCTAATTTCCTCACTTAAAATATGTATTATTGGAGTAATTAATTGTACACTCACACAAAAACAGCAATTGGAACCTCCTATTTCTTATTTCCCTCAAAAAAAAAAAAACCTCCTATTTCTTATAGTATTTCATTTTGTGTTTTAATACACTATATCCTTTAAGGGTAATGCCTAATTTTATATTCTGATACACTATATGAATACTATATGTATAATAGTGTCATGTCATATTCGTGATCATGTTTCCCGGATTACCTTGGGATCCAAAATAATATGGAGATGTGAGATCAATCTTCTTATTGTTGTCATCACCTCCTACCATAGTGTCGAATTAAAAAAATAGCTGATTTTGCTTCATTTTGTATTTCCGATCTCTCATACCAGACGAACTATCGTAGGTATTGTTTGCCTAGGATATAACCTATACTCGTGATACCATGTCAAACTGATAAATAATAACATCATCTATTACACGTGACATTCACTAATTTTTATAAGAAAATAAGAGATCCTATATACAAATCTAAAATATGGATCTCAAAATTTGGTTGGTCACATATACCTTATGAACCACATTAAGATTCTCGAACAATTGAAGGGAATTGTCTGATTTTTTGAATTAAAAATAAAAAAATGGTCGCAGCTATAAGTATGGAACCACAGACATGAGCATGCTCCACTTCTTGATTCCCCATTGATGACAACATATCTACCCTTTTGTATGCTTTCTTGCATGTACATTAATTGCATTATTAATTTACTGACATAATAGTAGGTACAATATTTAATACAACACGAGTCCTTTTCAAATTTCAAAATTCAAAAATAAAATAAAATCACTAGTAATCTCACTATTTGATCTGGATAAACCAGATTAACATGACCAGTTTTTTTTTGAATAACGTGACCAGTTAATGATATATATCCTAAGTTTATTTAGCAGTAGTAAGAAAAATAAGACAAAAGTTATGGTCTTAATTAACCCTGTCATATAATTACACCACATCATATAATATATATTATACGAGTATAATATGAATTTTAATTATTAAAACTTATAGAAGACAACTCTTTGACTCGAATAACGACATTCAACAATATAAATGTCACCAAAATTCAGACAAAACCCACTTGATTGACAAACGATATTAAGTTTAGGTTTGCAAGAGTATATATTCATGTGAATGAACAGAAAAACATATAGTCAACTAGTATATTTTTACATTTACTATATAGTCACAAGAAAAATTAAATGAATCTATGAATGACAAAATGTTGTAAATGTGGACTTTAGCACTTTTATCACAACACGTAACTTTTTTTGTACAAGAGTGATGGTCACAATTGCATGGTAAGAAATAGTAGTATATTTGTCCAAGGATAATTAATGCTATATATGTTTTCATATTCCGTGGCTTGGTTAAATGTCGTATATATATCAGATATATATTGATTCATTGAATGGAGAAACAAACACACAATTCTCTCACGAATTTTGGTTTTACTTTGTATGCATCGCACATTTTGCTACATTATAACACAAATTCCAATTTATATTCACGTAAAATAAATATAATCTTGTAATCCAGTGATTGAGTACGTGTGTTTTAACGAAAATTGACTTGGATTCGATTTCATACGAGTACATGTCCACTCCCCTATTTTCCCATTATACTAAAAAAATATAATCTTTAATTATCAACATATAACCAAAGTCCAATATGTATGGCATAAATAAGGGTTTATCTATATTTTTATTGGACCCTTTGTTTAAATGCCAAAGTTTGAAAAACATGGGGAATACTTTCTAAATTTGTTTTTCAGGGTGGAATTATCTAATTTTTTTGCCCTGCACATATGTGCATGAGACATAGTACCCAATTAGGTGCGTTGCATGTTATTGTCGATTGTAAGCTTATTATTTAATTAGTTAAGCTTATTTAAAAAACATAACAATTATTTTATATATATATATATTGTAAAAAAATCAAAACTTAAAAGATGCTAAGTATTATTTAATTTTAAATATAAGCTCCTAAAGTCTTGAATTATATAATATTATTAATGACAATTTTTGTAATCAATTAGATCAAATATTAAAATATGAAAAATAACTAAAAACTAGTCATGCACATTAACGCCGGACTGACGCCATGCCCGTACTTGAGGGTAGGCACAACAAGCTTGTGCCTAGGGCCCCAAAATTTTAGGGGGCCATTTTTATGTTTAAGAGGTAATTACAAAAAAGCCCCTAAGGTTTGGGCTAATTACAAAGAAAACAAAAACAAGAGATTTTTGAAAATTATAATTTATTTTTTTTAAGTTTGATGCGTCTTATATTTTCCTCGTTCATATGCAAACAACATTTCAAAATCTCCCCTACGTTTATGAAAATATTACAATCACCCCTGAAATTTAATACACAATCAAATCTTAAGGTTTTGGGGGGCCCAATTTTTTCAAATGGTTAAGTATATAAATCATACTCTTCACACACACAACACCAAAAAAAAAAGACGGAATTCAACATGAAGCCTAAATTTGTGAAAAAGGAGAAATAATTCACTCGAATGTGAGGTACATATAAACTCTAACTCATACTGACAATTTTAGTTGATAATGAACATTACATCCTTCACAATAGTTTCCTAAAATCCTTATAAATAATGACAATTTTTAGAAAAAAAAAACCTTTTACAAATTTTGAGTCAATAGTTTTAATTTTTTCATTGTGTTAATACTTTTTATTTTGCTTAGTTCTTTTAGCTTTTGTTTAATTTTGCCCTTTCATTGAATTGATTTAGTTTGCAACGTGATTTGTGACCTGAGCAACGTGATTTCCACCCTTGATTTATAGCAATATTCTAAGACAAAAAAAAATTTGGCCGATATAAGGGCCCATTTTTTTAGCCCGCTTAGGGCCCTGAGTCTGACGCACCAGGTGATTAGCAGGAAAAAAAGAAGAAATACACCAATGCATAACCAAAGACATTATTTGCTCTTAAAAAAATACCTTCCATTTCTAGAATTACACAAGAAAACTTAATACGCAATTGATTCCATGCTTAGAGTCACATATATCCACAATAAACAACATGTATTAACATATTGGTGCAAGAAAAAAATTGGAACAAGATAATCGAATAGTGGTCGGATGGTTGAAATTAATACTCAGAGGATATGTTTGGGGTTCGATTCCCATTTCCACTTACCTCCCAGAAAATGCACGAAAAAAATTACAAATTGAACCACATGAGTGAGGAACACGTACGAGTCAAGATTGTCCCATACGACGAATTGTTGCTTCCCACTTGCAATTTGCTAATAATAACTAGTGGACGTCCTAATCACAACCCTAATCATTTTAAAAATAAGCTCTAATATTGCTAAATGTTTGTGTGTAAGTATAATTATTGTGGGCAATTAATAAATGGGTTAACGGTAAAGAGTAGGGGTAAACAGTGGGTTGGAAAGAAGAGAGCACAAAAATCAGAACAAGACAATCCAAAAGCGCACAAACCCCGTGATTAAGTGTAAAGCTTAAAATTAATTTAAATCAAGGCACCCTGCACTAGGTAAATATATTTATAAAATACATAAAAAGTGATAAAATACTTTAATTTTATTATTTCCACACACTTTTGAGAGTTGATTGGTCAATGCGTATTGACCTCAATTTGCACACTCCATAGTGCACAATACTATTTTCTAAATCGAAATTAGGAAAGGGGAAAATTACATTGGCGTAATATGGACGTAATAATAAAGATGGATGAAATGTGTGGAGACATGATCTCAAATATGGTTGGGTCCATTATGACTATTTGGTTGAAGGCATCTTCAAGATGTTGTTTTTTCCTGCAAAAATAATTAAAAAAGAAAAAGGGCATTAGTTATAAAAATGGGACTGAGCTAATTATTCCAGGCTAAAATAATTAGAAAAAAATTGCACTTATTGACAATATGGTTTGTTTGATTATATTTGTTAAATTTGGCTTCTTCTGCCTCGTTATGTTTGTCCCCTCTAGGCAATTTGCTTTTTTTTTTCTTTTAATTTTGTCCACATAAACCCGTCGTTTTCTTGCTTAGAGAAGCTTAATATTGTAAAATATTGTAATTTGACATTACGAAAAAAGAACAAAAAATATTATAGACTCTCCCAAAATAGAGTATTAAACTTAATCATAGATGTCAAACATCCAGAACACTATACTAGATCAAATATTAGTGAAAAGGAAGCTGATCTATCTTAGTGGGACAGAGGTAGTATATTGCTATATAGGTAATTGGTATCACACTCATTCATATTTGATATCCAACTAATTTAATTTATTTGTAATAACTTAGATCTAAACGATTTATTCTCAAAAAAAAAAAAAGATCTAAATGATTTAAAATCGAAAAAGAAAAATCTTAAATCTTTACGATTGTGACAACGAACTATAATACCAAATTGCTGGTAGCTAGAATGATCACGACCTAGTTTGAAAACATACACACACTTACACCTAACAACATATTCCATAATAAAATTAAATCCAATATGTAAAATTCACACACACACATATAAAATACCATGTGTATTCGCAATTTTCTACACCTAACTTTACATTGCATGCACGTAAAAAATCAGCTGGGATAAATCCAAAAATTAACCTAATTACAGAAAAACACAGTTATATTTCAAAATTACATATACCCTTTAATATTTGTTTGTCTTACATAAACCTTAATGGCGTGTTATAATACCTTAAGAGAGTATTTGTAGTTTATTTTTTGTTCAAATTAAGCTAAACCTCAGGGGCAATATTTATAATTATCCCAAAAAATTATATACCTTGGGTGGTGGAAGATGAGGAACCAGAGTGATGATTTTGAGATTTGATAACAACCCCAGGCCAAGATTTGCACATGCAATGCTTCCCTTTTTCAATATTTTCATACAATGTGGCTAAGTGATTTCCACACCCTCCCCAAGAATACTTCCCACATTTCTTGCACTCCACTTTGTAACACATTCTTTAATTGTCAGTCCTTTTGTCCCAAGATTGTTTTGATTGAACTGATTTTGATGCTGTTAGTTTCTGTAAATTCTCTTATTTATATGGCCTACTATTAACATACCATCTCATTTTACATCAAAATCATCAAAAAAAGACACCTAGTCTTTGAAATTAACAATATTAGATTTTTCTTGTTAGCCCACAAGCCCAAGAGCGCCCAATGCAAGATTTTGTTTGTTTGTAGGTGTTTGTTTCAATTGGATTATATGCTTCAGTGGATTAATGAATTTGTTTGGTCCAATTATCATTTAGTGTAGTATAATGGGACACAAATGATTAATCAAGAGAAAATCACAGAAATATTTGCAAGATAATTAATCCAGTCCCTTTATCATGCAAGTATATATGGTTGAAGGAACATTAGTGAGAAGGTAAGATCCAGACAAGATGAAACAAAAGTAGTTGAGTCTATCATTTTGACCATCACATGAAAGTTTGTGATGGTGCATCAGAAATTTGGTACCTTAAAAAATGATGTAGCCACCAATATATCCAAGTAACTGCTAACTTTTCTTTTCATAACTCTGAGGGTAAATTACAAAAGGTAAATTACTTTCACCAATTAATTATCATTTAGTGTAGTATAATGGGACACAAATGATTAATCAAGAGAAAATCACAGAAATATTTGCAAGATAATTAATCCAGTCCCTTTATCATGCAAGTATATATGGTTGAAGGAACATTAGTGAGAAGGTAAGATCCAGACAAGATGAAACAAAAGTAGTTGGGGTCTATAATTTGACCATCACATGAAAGTTTGTGATTGTGCACCAGAAATTTGGCACCTTAAAAAATGATGTAGCCACCATCAGATAAATTGCAACTTTTCTTTTCTTAACTCTGAGGGTAAATTGGAAAAGGTAAATTACTTTCACCAATTAATTTTCCTAATCATTTACTCCTCGCTAACTGTAGCACTTCATTGTTATCAAATAAATCATTTCACTTTGTTCCAGAGATCACACAATCCGATTTTACAGTCAAGCAAAGAAAGTGGTAGCCCTGGCTTGGTGCTTTTACAATTTTAAACTCATTTTCACATTTCCTAGTAGGGATGACAAAATCCCCGCAGGGAACCATTCCCGTTGGTATCCGAATAAATTGGGATGGGGAATCCCCAATTAATTCGGGAACCGGAGCGGGGATGGGGATTCCCCGCTTTTTTGAAACTGGAGATGGGACGGGGATGGTATTTATATCCCCCGTCCCATCCCCATCCCCATCTCCATCTCCATCCTCATCCCCATCCCCGTCCCCGATTAGATGAAACGGGGATTTTCCGTCCCCGTTCACCGAAATATCTCTCTCTCTCTCTCTATATATATATATAATAAGCGAGTCCTCTTTAAATAGTAACTAAAACTTTTTCCCGCCTGAAACAACTTTCTAAAATTGATTAAATATAATTATAACATGTAACACTAATTTTGGTAATTAGTAGATTAATTCCGGAAAATCTATATGTATATATAATAACAAATTATTATATAAAAATAAACTTACCAAATATGTGTGTGTGCTGCATTAATTATTATATTTGTCCTTTTATTTTCTTTTTTAAAATTTAATAACTTTTTGGTTTTTGATCCATTTTTGATGTATAATATTCAAATTAATCGCCTTTTCTCGATCATCAATTTGACATCCATATTGCATATATAAAATAAAAATAAGCATAAAAAATAAAAAATGTAAGATATATTTGTTAAAAATCTTATTTTTTAATATGTTATAATATATCTTAGTTGTTATCTGGGTTTATTATCTATCTATCTATCTATCTATCTATATATATATATATATATATATATATATATATTATATGATTTGGATCCAGTGAGTCCACATAGATTATATGAGTACGTGAGACCAAATCTAGAGCGTTGATTTAATTTTTAAATGGTTGAGATTAAACAGATTTTATCATTTTTTAATAGATAACTTATTGAAAAAAAGGACTTTTTGGTAATTTTAATTAATATCAGTTTTTGGGAGGTAAGTTATTTTTGGTAGTAAGCTACAATTTAGAGGACGGTTTTATCTCACTAATATCTTGCAAATCTTTTCTTAACTGAAGAGTCATAATTCTCAAATCATCGTCTCCAACCCTTCTCCCTGTAGAAACCGTCTCCAACCCTCCTCCCCTGCAGAAATTGTGAAAAAATCAAAATCCTTCTCATCCTTATCCTCGATCGAAAATCAATCTCATTCTCTGTCACAAACCTTTCTCCCCCAGCGAAAAACCCATCTCCATCTCCATCCCAATCGTTGTGAAAATCCAGCTAATGTGAAAAACAAATTTAAAACCCATCTCCATATCATCCCTCGGTCGAAAATCAAATTCCCAGTAGAACTAACTCTATCTCCATCTTGACCATCTTGAAGTTTTGACAAGAAGTGGTTTGAAAACCCCAATTTTTTGTAAAAACCCCATATTTGAGGAAAACCCCAAAATCGATGGTGGTTATTCGACGCGACAAAGCGGCACCACGATTGTTCTTGAGGCAAACAATAAATTTTCCGCGTCGACACCAAATTGTAGGTAGAGCAATTTTTTTTTGATAATTTCTTGGTTTTTTTTTATTGTTGATGTTTTCGCAAAATATAGAAACTATGAGTTTTCTATTTTCTTGTTGGTTTTGTTAGGGTATATTGTTGCATTTTTCTGTGGGACATTAATAGGGTTGGATAAATTCTGTTCATGAGTGGTAAAATTACCAGTTTTTAGCCGATGTAAATTTTTAGTCTGGGAAGTTGTTTTGAGGTTTTAAACTGCATATTGTTATTGATAATTATGTTTATGATTGTTCTATATATTGTGCTTACATATGTTTTATATTATGCTTTCAAACGGGGGGTAATTAGTATTTCCATTTTTTTTCTAAGTATTGGGAGATTGCTTTAATGAGGCAAAAAACTGCTTATTGTTGTCAATAATTATGCTTATCTTTCTTTCTAAGTATTGGATGATTCTTTAATGAGGCAAAAAACTGCTTATATATGTTTTGTATTATGCGTACATATGTTCAAGTATGTGCAAAATGCTTAGGATCTGTTGTGTTTTGTTTTTTATTGACTTTATTATTTGAAAAACCAAAGTCTGGGGGATTGCTTTAATGAGAGTTTAAAATGCATAATGTTGCTGATAATTTTGCTTATTTATGTTGTATATTATGCTTATGCATGTTTTGTATTATGTTTTCAAACATGAGGTAATTAGTATTGCCATGTTTTTTCTAAGTTTGGGGGATTGCCTATTGATGTTTTACAACTGCTTATTGGTGTTGACAATTACGCTTAGGCATGTGTTATAGTATGCTTATGTTTTATTTGGTTTTTAATGCTTATAAATGTTTTGTCTGTTAATAAATGCTTTAATTAAATGACTAGTGTCTCTTATTTTTGTGTTAGATTTTTTTGAAAATGGCAAAAGAGAGTAAGAAAAGGAAGACCGCACTATGGACGATCGTGCGGGCGAGTAATAAGGAGGTGGGAAAGGATAAGGAAAAAAGTGGTAGATGGTAGTAAATGTCTTTGAAGAGTCCGAATATCCAGGTTTTTCGATTAGTGTCGTATTTATTTTTCATCATTTTTAGATCGTAAGCGAATTCAATTGCTTTTATAAGCGTAATTCAATTACTTTGTAAGCATAATTCAATTGCTTTGTAAACAAATATTTTCATGGTAATTTATCTTTGTTAGCGTAATTCAAATGATTTGTAAGCGAGGATTCAATTGCTTCTGCAGCGTAAGTCAATTAGTTTGTAAGCAATTATTTTCATGATATTTTATCTTTGTTAGCAATTATGTTCATGTTTTTGTATTCATCCCTTCTTTTGGAGTCATATTTTCGTCATATTGATCGGTATCTAGTTCGGAGATGAATCCAACGTTATTTCAATCCGATGCTGCGGCACATGTGCAATCTCAACTGTTTCAAACAAAAAAAAAAATAATTAAGCATTATTTAGAATATGCATAAGCATATAGTTATGGACATGTAAGCAAATGTATAGTCATATCTAAGCAAAGTACTGGGTTAGGACAAATGGGGACGTAATAAATTTTTTTGAATACATACAAGCTAGCAATAGTGGATACATAAACATTTTCGTCTAACCCAAGCAAAATTCTGGGTTGAAAAAACTAATGATTGAATGAATGGGGAGTCCATATAAAGTATAAGTTTTTGATTTTTTTTGCATAACATGATATTTCTTATCAAACAAACTATAATTAATCTGAGAGTTTAAAACACAGTAAAAATTAAGCAACATTTTGCATACGTGCGAGCAAGTATTTAAGAACCTATAAGCAACATTCTGATCATATCAAGCAATTGTTTTTAAAAAAAAATAGGGATGAAGAAATGAATTTCTGCATAACATGATAGGTTTTGTATATTAGCAAGCCTGTTCATAATTACAAGCATATACATAAGCACAAATAAGCAACATGTTAAACACGCATAAGCAACTTGTCTGGGTAAACAAAAAATTGGAATGATGAATCGAATGCTTGTTTTAAAAAAATGAGAATCAAACTTTAATTGGATTCAGTAAAAATGGATAGTATAAAAAAATTGGAATGATGACTGGGACGATTTCTGCAATAAATTCGGTGGATTGTGATTGCAAATTTGATGGTAACTCATCCTATTTTCATGGGATTTACTAGATTTAGCCAACCCCCTTATTTTTATGTGGACTAATTTGCCCCCATTTTGACTTTATCATAAATTTTATTAGCATTAATCAAATTTAATAATAACCATCGAAATAGGTAGATCTGTGGCTAGGATTTGGTCGTATGTACTCATATAATAGGAGGGTCCTATATAACCCTAGGTATTAGTTCAAATGAGACCAATATCCTAGGGTGAGACTGTAGGGATTAATCTGGGCCGTTTATTTTAATTTTTGGATGGCTATGATTAATTCAGTTTTTAAGGTAATTTGAATAGTCTTAATTAGGGCCAGGGGCAAATATGTAACTACAAGGGGGCGATTTTATTTAAGTTTTAAATTGTGATTTGGCATAAATATCATTAGGATATGGTACTGATCTTTACTGAGATTTTAGGGGAAGGAATTTATTCCAAAAAACCGGCCAGAACACGTCTTTTGATCTCCATATTTCTGCACGCCAGTTTTCAATATGCACAATTTGAACAATAAATGTGCAAAATCTACATTTTAAAAATGCGCAGAACTAATGATGAATGCAACCAAAAACTAGAAAAAGCATGCAAATCTTGCGAATATATAAATTATTATAACTAATTATGCAATGTAATATTTTTAACTCATTAATAATAAAAGTACAAGTTAGCATTGCAGTTGTACAATATATGCAATTATATTTTTTAATTATGCAATATACCGTATAATTCATAAAACATACATATTTAAACAAGGCACACAAAACTAACACTAAAAATGTGCTATATTATAAAAAGAAATGCACTAAACTGTAATATAGAATATATTAAGATTAAAGCCTATAAACCTAAAAATACCTGAAAATACATATGCATTTTGTTTATACTAAATATGCAGTATATATTAACTAATTATGCAACAAATCATATAGAAAAGTACTAAACTGTAATATAATTATATAATTATAAATATAACAGCCTGGAAACCTAAAAAAACCAGAAAAAATACAAATACATTTTTTTACACTAAATATGCGATACATATTAACTAATATGCACCAAATCATATAGAAAAACACTAAAACTGTAATATAATTATATAATTATAAAGATAAAAGCCTGTAAACCTAAAAATACCAGAAAATACAAATGCATTTTTTTATACTAAAATATGCGATATATATTAACTAAACATGAAACAAAACATATAGAGAACCAACAAATTTAAAGTATTTCACCATTTTAAAAAAAGAATTAATTAAAAAATAAATTAAAAAACAAATCGCATTCATAATATATTATATGCATGATCTGAGCAATAATTATACATCTAAATACCAAAGCAATGGCATACAATTTTTGGCATACAATTCTCAATATAATAACACTATATAAGCAATGAATGTATAAATATGCAATACATGATGTCTATTCAATAGACGAGTTCCTTTTGCTTAATTTGTCAATAATTTTTGTTGTGTTTTCACCGTTTTTTTCTTTTCCAGTTTGTTACAGGTTTCTTCTAGGATTTATGCTAATGGTGGTGGTGAATTAATTATGGAGTTTTTCAAAGGTGGGGTGAATTAATTATGGAGTTTTTTAAGGAAAATATTAACTTGAAGTTTGTAATGTAAGATTTGATCCCTAATTCTTAGGAGATTCACGCCAGTTTCTATATTTCACAAAATTGGAGTGGTCGATTTTACCCCTTATTAATTTAGTATTAAAAATTAATATCAGATTTAATGCCTCAATCTCAACCGTCTGCTGAATTATTACAATGGTCCAGATTAGTCCCTACGGTCTCACCGCAGAAGATGGTCTCACAAGAACCAACCCCTACATATATAATTATAAACCCATGCACGCATATTTTGACTACTGTAATATGTAAATATGAATGCATACTCTAATTCCTTTTTATGGTGTATTAGCATAAGTATACTTAATGATCTTTCGTCTGTACACCTCCCAAGTGATTTGAGGTTATATTTATATATATATATATATATATATATATATATCAAGTAGTTAATGTTGTGGCTTAGTTAATGTAAGTGTTTATTATGTTGTGTATTTATTAAAGTAACATTAGTTGTAATATATTTTAATTAAGCTTCTATCAACGTACATTTAATTAAGTTAACTAACGTAAATTTTCTACTTAATGTAATATACCATGTCAGATGGTTACTTTAATTTGTTTTTGTTCTTTAATAAATTATTTTATTATTAGGAAATTGGATATTTGTAATTTAGAAACTTATTATATCACAATATATATTTATATTAAAATACTATACAATACTATTATAAATGGGTGGTTATTACATACTTTAACTACATCATATTTATTTTTTATTTTTCCTCTTTTTTTGTTCCTAGTTTGTGACTGTATTAAGAAATCTGATACTTTATCTCAAAAAACAAATATTTTTACTTATAAAAGTATTACTTTAACTCTATCATATTTATTATTCATTTTTCTTTTGTATTTATTATTAAAAAATATAATACTTTATTTAAAAAACTGATATTTTTACTCTTAAAACATAATATTTTGTCTCAAAAAATATATATATTTTTACTCATAAAAGTGTTACTTTAACTCTGATATATTTATTTGTCCTTCAATGTAATGTAATCATAATCTGTGGCTATATTAAAAAATATGATACTTTATCTAAAATAACCGATACTTTTCTCATAAAACTGTTACTTTAACTGAGGAAGAAAAATAGAAACTCTGTTATATATATATTTATTGTAATGTATTCATAATTTGTGACTATATTAAAAAATATGTTACTTTGTCTCAAAAACCAAATACTTTTACTTATAAAAGTATTACTTTAACTGTATCATATTTATTATTCATCTTTCTTTGTATTTATTATTAAAAAATGTAATACTTTATTTATAAAATATATATTTTTACTCTTAAAACACGATATTTTGTCTCAAAAAATATTTACTTTTACTCATAAAGGTATTATTTTAACTCTAATATATTTATTTTTCTTTCAATGTAATGTAATCATGTCTGTGACTATATTAAAAAATATGATACTTTATCTAAAATAATGAGATCTTTTTCTCTTTAAAATCTACATTTTTAACGGGGAAGAAAAATAGAAAAGCAGGAAAAAAAAGCAAGCGGTGGCATTGACTGCGGACAGTCAACGAGGATCGCGGGGACCAGTCCGTGGTCGATGGGATCCGTCTTCTGATTGAGACGTAAAAGTCTATATGAGTTTTTTTGCCAAATATGATTATGTGGATAAACATCATGATGTTGTAGAATTAAAATATACATATAGATGTGACTAGAATATGGATTCTTGTCTTCCTATTAGACCATCTCCAACCCAACTCTAAAACCCACACCAAAACACCAAATATCTAAAAAACACCCTCCAACCCAACTTTAAACATCACACCAAATTTGGTGTAAATGAATAGTGTTACACCAAATTTGGTGTAACACTATTCATTTACACCAAATTTGGTGTAATACAACTATTCCCTCTTTGCCCTCCAATTTCTTCTACTTCAAACTTTTAATTCCTATTGTATCCTATATTTGATATATAATTCATTTGTAACATGGTTTTAATTATTTAAATTTTGTATATAATTATTATTTTGGATGAACAATAGTTAATATTTACCAATAAATTATTATAAACTAAACTTAAAATTTTGATAAACTAAAATAATTAATAAACAAAATTATAATTTAATTAAAAAAGCATCAAAGTCTATCATAAAATATAAAACACTAACATTATAATTAAACTTGAATTACACTTGAATTAATAAACAAAATTATAATTTTTTTTGTCATTAAATATTTGTTTTAGATTTATCTTTTTTATTGTCTAGTGTGCAATTTAGTATTTTTATTTATTGTGATATTAGTTGTAATATTAATTTTACAATATAATTAATTAATGTAATATTAGTTAAATATAAATTTATTTAGTTACATTAATAATAATAAAATATAAGCAAAAGAAATAATTGCATAAAAAGATAAATTTGATATTCTAAAATGAAAAGAAAATATTAAAATACTCATTTGGTGTAAGATTTAGTTTAGTGGGTTGGAGATGGATTTTGCAAAATTACACCAAAACACCAAATTTGGTGTGATTTTTACACCAAATTTGGTGTTATGGGTTGGAGATGCCCTTAGTACACCGCCTCAATTTTTCAAGGTTTAATAGATATGCCATCTTACACACAAAGCACATAAGTAGATGGGTGAAGCGAGATAAAGGGCCAAGGGCAAATTCGGCTGAGCAAACGAAGAGAATATGAGATGGTGAGTGTTTTCGATCGTACCCAGAATTTGCCATCGAGTTCAAATAGGAAAGAGTTTGAAGTATATTAATTCAGTTTTGTTTCCTTATGATTTGGAGATTAGCTTTAACCAACCTAAACATTAGATATAATATATAGAGCAGTCTGATTCTCTATATAAATATTTGATATGAAAATGTTTGAAAAATTTGAAATAAGGAATGAATGCAGCTGTACTTGAGTAGGTTGGGATATATTAAAGGAACTATTTAACAAAGAAAGTAAAGAGAGAAAGAGAGAGTAGTTTGCATACAATTTGAAATCTAGTTAGTGTAGGAAATCTTGTTAATTATAAAAAAGGTTATACGGTCTGGAAGACCAGTGCGTAAGGTGCCCAAAAGTCGAATTTCTTGATCTGACCATGGACCCCAAGTCCCCTATTGCAGAGGATCTTGGCGGGTAAGGCGGTTATATGTTGAAGCATCAGTTTAGTCTAGTTCTGTTGAATATATACAAATGAGTTTTGATCATATTTAAATTAAATATTCAAAACTTAATTAATTAATGGTTTAACCAGTTCATTTTCGTATTTAGAGTCCCCCTGAAATTGGATACTAAACTTATGGACTGAATAGTATATATTAATGTATTGTGGCATTTCAGATTGTTAATAACCCAAGACGGGGAGTTATGGTAACAACCCTGTAAATGAGACAAACTTTGTGAAAGATAAGTAAAAATCCATCTCAGAATCAGTAATGCGTGAACATAGTATTGTTTGAATTGATTGTATTATATGTGACTATTGCGTATCTTGTGGAATATACATGGACATTATATGTTGCATAATTGACTTGTATGATGTTGCAATATGGTGCTTGGTGAGCCATTGAACATGTCATTCACAACATTTGCATGCATATTACAAGAGGATGTTCACATGCACGAAAATATTTTCTAGAAGAAAATGGTTGTTTGTTGACCACTACTAGTGCACCGAGGCACGCTGGGCGTGCTTCTGATATATGTTTAGGTATAACAAGTGAGATACTTCCTAGTGAACACAAAGCTAGATAGGAGATGGGCTCTTGGTGGGTCACAGGAGGATGGTCCATTTGTGAGTACCTATGTATGGCCTGCTCAGGGTGGGATATCTTGGCGGACACAAGGACACAAGTAGGGGACCCTTGGCTGGGCAGGGGGAGGATG
Organism: Rehmannia glutinosa; assembly: GCA_016081115.2. Taxonomy (NCBI): domain Eukaryota; kingdom Viridiplantae; phylum Streptophyta; class Magnoliopsida; order Lamiales; family Orobanchaceae; genus Rehmannia; species Rehmannia glutinosa. The sequence continues at coordinate 12,411,730 of CM071929.1, read as the reverse complement.
GTCCACACGTAGATCCATGCGATATTATTGGCCATTTGATTATTGTTGTGTGCAAAGCTCTTTTTAAGACATAGTAGTTGGGTCGGGGGACCAAATGAAAGAAAATGATTTAAGAAAAGTATTTTGATTCATGGATTTTACATGTTAGCATTACATGTTGGAAAAACATCATTATTCTTTGGACATGCATGATTTTTACTTTTGAGCTTTAGCTCATGTAGTTCATGCATTGCGGGTGAGCATAGGAATGCCGAGCCGCCATCTGCGTGCGATCTTTGGAGTTCCTTCAGGTTTTGAGGATCATGGATATGGATGACGACCTGTTGGGCTATGTTGATGGGTCATCTTCCTTTTTTGGTCCTGTATTATATATTGGTTTAGGGTTGTATCCTCTTTTGAAAACTCTTATGTAAATATGTACATGTAAATAGTGGGTGATGTGGATTATGTGTTTGGTCACATGGATGAGTATTGTGTTTAATAACAGGGTTTGTTACCTCTTTGCTTGTGGATATGGGTTGTCATTTTCTTACAAGTAAAGTGATCTTGCTTGTTCGTTGTTAAAATGTCACATGAAAAAAAAATGTACAAGTATATAAGGTTTTCATTGTCAAATTTTACTTTTTATATTGCTTAGTAATGTAGTAGTAGGGGTGGGCGTCACACTTTGTCCACAAGTTTCTATATATAATGTTTAGTATGATATATCAGATGATCAATGCATATATATATATCAATCATAAAACATTAGTATAACATATATGTTTGTATGAACGAAAGAGGATTTGTAACGGCCCACCTTCTAGATTGACGACTGTCCCCATAAACTAATACGAGTCTTTCCAGCGCTTTGTCCTTACTTACGCGCGCCCTAAGAGCAACTTCCCAGGGGGTCACCCATAATATATTTGCCCCAGAAATGACCACAATTAAGTTCGGAATTTTTATATGATAAGCACTAGAAAAGAAGATGCATTTTTTTGGTATGAGTAGTACCTAGTGATGTGAACCATAACAACGACGTGCATACGACCCTAACAACAATATATTGTTAACCCAATATCTTCACTAGTTCGGTTAAAGTTGGTGGAAACATCGACCCACTGCTTAGCAAAGCAAAAACCTAGGTATGCGTAGATGCCACCAACTAATGCAGAAGTTTGTTTGATTAGTCTTAATTCGCAACAAGATGAACAATCTTGAAACTCTTGGAAAAATATATTATGGCCCTTTCTTTTAGCTTTCCATAGCATCTTGAATCAACTCAATATCAATTTGTTAGAGAATATTATGGCCAAAATATTAAACCCTGTTAGTGCTAAAAACTATTGACGCGATTGGACATTTTTGAACGCAACCTCTTGTTGTTCGATCGTCAATGCTTCCTTTCAACATATGATTAACTAACATGACTCTAGACTCAATATACTTGGTCTCTAACAATACTTTGGCCACTCAAATTACACAAAACAACGAAAATCAACACCTAATCCTATTTGCTCATGTTAAGTCACTTAATATAAATTGAAAAGGCAAAAAGGCCTAAGAATGAAAAAATGAGAAAAAGAGTGGAGTTGAGTTGAAAAAGAAAATATCTTTAGAATGATATTTAGATGAAATTGGGTTGGTGAATTGCAAGTCTTTTGTACTTAAATACTATTTGCTCAAGTCAAGTCACTTAATCCAAATTTTTCCTCCCCTACCCATACCAAAGAGCCTACATTACAACCAAATGAAAGTCCTTTTGATTCTTAAATTGTACACACAAAAGTGGTAGAGATTTTAAGACGATTTGCAAGCCTATTCTAGTTCTATTTTCATTGAATTGATTTTGAGCGTAAACACTTACCATACAGTTTGAGAGTTGAGTGATACACTACTACTTGCGAGTCGCGATGTCAAGTACCCGAGAGAGTATTAATTTTGCCTTATGAATGATGACGTCTTGATAATGATTTGCATGGTTTACTTGAATATGAAGTCAAATGAGATTAAGTGTTTGTAGTGTTCTTGTGTGTTCTTTGTACCCCTTGATATTTTTTTTTAATTTGCCTGAGGACGAGCAATGCTTTAAGTTTGGGGGATTTTGATATGTGTAAAATATATGTGCATTTAGCGGCTTAAAATGGTATATAATTGATAAATTTGCATGTATATTTTTTTTATTGGTTTCCTTGGAAGGGCATGAAACTGCGTATTCGTGTAATTTTCACAGGAACCGGAGCTTAATTGAAGAAATATCAGTTGGAAGGCCCGTATAGATCGAGCGATTGCAAGCGAGAAGATTAAAAAGACGAAGAAAATAGAGACAAAAACATGTAACATGGCCGGACCGTGTAGGACCACACGATCGTGTGACATGCCCGTGTGAAGAAGACATGTCCATGTGAAGTTGGGAGAAAACGGGGGACAAAATCAAGCCGCACCGACGGACCATGTGAGGGCAACACGAATGTGTGAAGTGCTCGTGTGAGAGCCACATGGGACGTGTGACTGGTTGTGGCGGATTTTTGTGTCATTTTCCCATTCAAACTCTACAAGTGATCTCTCCAAGCACCTATATAAGGGACCCAAGGGCTGCACGAAAATTACAACATCCATACACCATACAACACACCAAAATACACAGTAACACAAGATCAAAGGTCTTATAAGAGAGAAGGGCTAGGTTGCGAAGAACATCACTAGGTCTTTCACATCCACGAAAGCACAAAAGCTTCGAAGGCTTGGAAGGAAAATCCATCATGACAAGAAGGGTTTTCTTTCTTAGTTTAAATCTCTTGTTTGTGCTTAAACGATGTCAAAATATTGATTTCAAGTTTGTCTATGAATTTGCTATCAATGTTTGGCCAATCTTTCGGATCTTAGGGAATAATCAAAATTATGGATTCATGTTAAATCTTGATTAATTATTTTCCTAATTGATTCATGTGTTCTATTTTATGAATTCGAGAGCTTATTTATAATTGTCGATTATTTGGCCAATAAGTTGCATGTCATACTTGTTAGTCCATAATCCAGGAGGTAAGTTCTAACGAGACAAAAATCGAATTCAGACATAAACAGGGTAATGTATCGGGAGACTACTTCTGTTTATACGCCACACGGGAGGGGGAATTAGCTATTTTAGGAATTGAACCCATAGAAACACATGAATTGATTATTGAAACATATTGAAGAAGCATGTTGAGATTGTACTAAGGTTGCTTCAGTGGTTGTTGAAAATACTTGATATTCCATGGTTGTTGAAAATACTTGAAAATAATATTTATGTGCCACCCGGTAGGGGAATAAACTATTTAGTTTTCTTTATATTAGATTTTTTCTAAAAACAATTGATATTCGGCCGCTTCAATAAAATTGGAATGCGATGTTATTATAACTTTAAATATTTAGTAGTGAATCCACTTTTTGAGGAATACGACATTGCTTGCCATTATTCTATAAACTACATTGTACACTTCCAGTTGTAAGATCCAAATATTTTGGCGAACACACTACATCACCTGATATATCATCCTTATAACCCCGATATGAAAATACACCAACACTCTTTTATTAACTTTCGTATCTCGTCATAATCATTGAACCATTGTGGTGTATATGGCTCTGGTTGTTCAGTGTAGGAATCTCAATTTTTCTACCAATTTTTCAAGACTAGCCACGTTTGTACAACTACCTCCGTCAATGATCATACTACGCACCTTATCCCTTAATTAAACATCTAGTGTGAAAATATTTTATCGTTGCTCATGATCAATTTACTTCGACTCAATATTCAAAACTCTACGTGACACTAGTGATAACACATTGTCCTTCACCAACATAACAACCTCGGGAAACCTCCTCTAACTTCGGCATATCACTATAATCCGGCTCTCCTCACTTTCAGACTCTAGTTCACCATTACCACGCAACACAACACCCTTTTATTTGGACATTGACTAGCAATATGCCCAAAACTATGACATAAAGCATTTAGTATCCTTGCTCAAGGCGTAGAGGATTTGAATTTACCCTCGGGTTTAGGCTCAGTCGCCCCTCCCCTTTGTTCAATGGTTTCAAACTCTGCTATTCCTTTTTCTTTGGTGTTTCACTTTCATTACATTGGAGTTATAACTTTCGGGGCATGTCGGTTGAAACCCCTCTTGAGTTGTTGCTCAACTTTCCGCCCAACATCTCCATCTTTTATGGTAATCCACTACAATTTTATACCCATGTGTCAACTATGCAACCTTTAACAGGGCGTCTCGGTAATAATGATTTGGTACAAAATGACATCGCATCAAACTCCTCATCTCATCTATGTAGAAGCGGCCGCTCACCGCTTCTCCTCATCGAGACCATCAATTGATCCCACCGAACACTTGCCTGGTCGAGAACTCAGTTAATGCCGATTTCATCTTTTTAGTTCGAAATAATTCTAGCACTCAAACACATTCTGATTTTTTCCTGCTATCTAGATAGGCATCCGGATCACTCTTTCCCTAGAGCGATGGAATTTGCATTTTGATGTTACTTAAATTGCCATCATATGTCCTTATCAACCCTATTTCCACTCCGGCCCTCTGGGTGTAATTTTGCTCCTTCTGAATCAAAATCATCCATATCATCTGCCCATTCCTCCAGTTCAAACCTCTGAGCCGCCGTGCCTTAGGGACAAACTCCTCTATTTTCGGCGCCTCCTTTGGGATCCTGTATGTCTCGATCACCACTTTTTTAGGAGGCTTGCAAGTGCCTCAAAATTCAATTTATTGCCTAAATCTAAGCTGCTTTTGGTTTTCTTTGGACATGGTTGTTCACTCCTCACGTGTATACACTCGAGTTTCACTCGACTCACAATTTCGAGGACTTATACTCGTCATGATTCCAATTAGTCAATTGCAAGCACACCTAACAACCCAAGAAAATTACCAAGCGAACAACGGATCTCGATAAAGTGAAATTTGAAGAGTAGGGTTTGTAAATCCCATTTTCGAGAATTTTGAATTATCTTTAATGCACGCGGATTACGATTCTTTACCATTTGATTTTTTTGTGCAATTTTTGGATTTTTTTGTACCCTTGAAGAACTAGTTTTATAAGAAAATGCGGAAAAACAAAAGATAAAAGAAAACAATGATAGATTTAATCTTTCTAGATGGCTCTAATACCAATTGATGTGAGCGAAAGTAACAACGGCGTGCATCGACCCGAACAACAATATGTTGTTAACGAATCTTCACTAGTTCGGTTAAAGATGGTGGAAACCTCGACCATTCTTAGAAAACAAGAACCTCCGTATGCGTAGATGCCCAAACAAATGTGGAAGTTTATTTGATAATCAGGAATTCACAACAAGATGAACAATCTTGAAGCTCTTGGAAAAACCAAAAGTTTTGAAGAAAAATCTCAATTCAATATTCAATATCAAAGTTGTTTTGAAAAATAAACAAGTGGTTGGCTTATATAGGCGACTCAAAACAAACCCTAAACTAACTAGGAACAACTTAAAAATAAAAAAGGAAACAAAAACAACATAAAACTCAAAAAACATGGCCGTGAACACGACTTTTTGTAGTTTGAACATGGCGGTGTGTTGGCCTCTATTTTGTTAGTTTGAGTCGAATTAGCTCATGGAGTCTTCATTAAAGTTGTAGCCCTTTCTCTTAGCTTTCCATAACATCTTGAATCGCTGATATCAATTTGGTAGGAAAGTTATAGCAAAATACTAAACCACTGCCCGGTCGAAAAACTATTGTAGCGATTGGATGTTTTGAACGCAACTTCTTGTTCGATCACCAATGCTTCCTTTACATGCATGATTAACTAACATTACTCTATACTCATTATATACTTGGCCTTAACATTAATTTGGCCACTCAAATGACTCAAATCAGCGAAAATTAGCACATAATCTATGACAAGAAATACAAGAACTCAAGAACTCAATTATATAGTCATCAAGAACTCGATATAGCTTGCATTTGGTGTTGCCTAGATCCCCGTTCTTGGATTCACATCACTTACCAAAATCCTTTAAGCTCTTCAAGTTGTATAGTCCCACCTACCTGATCTCGGAATCTCCTCTTATTTGGGTGTGGGATCAACTCATTCATGTTACCTCTACTTAGAAGGTTGTCGGGAGCCTCTGCTTGTGCGTGCGCTTCCTCCTTGCACTAGCAATCACTCCCCACCCTCTTCTTCCCCTCATGTCACACTGCAGGCAAGCTTGGTTTGTCCTCGAACCATACCATACTAGGAAAGGTCGGCTTTGATACCATATATAATGGCTTTTTCTAGATTAACGATTGTCCAAAAAACCAAACACGAGCATTTAAATCTCGATTTTTCCTCACTCATTTAGAAGATCGAACACCGGGGGCCGCCCCATCATATAATTGCTCGAGATTGGGCGCGGCAACCTCGAGTTTTTATATGAAGAGCACGAGAAAAGAAGATTCATCTTGTTGGTATGAGTAGTACCTATCAAACCCTTTATGCTCCGGCTTGATTATATAGCCCCATACTATCGATCTTAGAATCTCCTCTTATTCGGGTGTGAGATCGACTCATTCATGTTACCCTCCGCGCAGAAGCTGCCGGGGGCTTTCTCTTTCTACGTGCTTTCTCTTTGCACCGTCAATGACTCCTCGCCCTCTTGGCCAGGGGTATCACATGATTTGCATGGAAATTAGAATGCTACGTAGGTACATGGTGATAGTTTCATGTGGTGTATGATGCTTAATCATGAAGTTGATAAATGTATTGACCAGCCATGCGATTAACTAGAGAAATGCATAACACCTAGAGGTTTACATGTCAACTAGCTTATATATAACATAATTACATGCATGACTTAATAGGTAAGTAATATATATATATATATATATATATATATATATTATACGTATTTACACATGTTAGACATGCACGACTACACTATATACGTGTATAAATATATATCACTAATGATCAAGGAAGAAATTGCATATTTATATGTGATCTAAAAATAATTATGTAATAAATAATAAGCTAATAAATTAGCCGACTTGCGTGTAGATATATAAACAAACATATAGATTAGTTTAAGAAAATACACACATGACTTTGAAGAAAAACAAATAAGACATATAAGATAACATATACGAACAAGAAGCGAAAAGAGAGAAAGGGAAGAGAAAGAGAAAAGGGAAAATAGGAGGCTCCTACGTAAGCGATATCATAAGGCTTTTCAACGTTATCGACATTTATATTTTCAAAATACCACATGCAAGTGGGGTAACTCTTAATCTATAAGTATGTTATATGCATGTGATAATTGGTTATAAATGCGTGTGACAATTAGTTATACCTCTTGTTTTGTGATGTTCCCATTTGAGTTCTATACTTATGCCTTGTTCATTTGTTTATCACAGGCTAAGTGTAAATCTTGAGGACAACGAGGAACAAGTTCTATTAAAGGGCGATTTTGTATTATTGTATATGTTGTGGTCGTCATGAAAGCAATATTTTATCATAGTTTTTAGCATTACATATGTTTCCCGTATGGCTTACACTATCAACAATTTTTAATCACGAGAAAGTAAGTGTTAGTGTCATTCCTAACCTAGTGGGTTCTTTCCCACTTAAGCACATTTATCAATTATTTTAATAGTATAAAAGTGAGTTTTTAGCGGTGTAAGCTCTGAGCTAGCGGGTTCGGGCGTCTGATTATGTAGTGTGTTTTTCTCTTTCTTTCTTTTCTCTCGCATTGTATTCTCACGAAGGAATTTCTTTCGAGATAATGAAAATTTTATTTTTAATTTAAATATTTTGTCTTATTCTTGTATGTTTTTATGGATATTGGTCTTATTTCTTAGCGAGTTAAAACAAACCCCGAATATGTTGGTTATGTTCGAGATCATGCCTCACGAAGGGGATGAATCTAGCTCGTCACTTTAAGCCAAGTCAGGAGAGTCGACAACACCCTTGAACAATCTCATTACCTTAATACGGGTGAGTCGGGGGATTACACCAGCAAAACACCATACCGCCACTTGCGAGGCAAGCGAATTTGGTGGATATGAAGGCTACACATTTAAAGAAATTTGAGGTTTTAGTACAAACCTTTAATGGATGCGATGGTCATTTGCGGTCGCGGAGTAGCTACGTGCAATGGAAAAAATATTTGCTCGTATACCTAGCATTGATGCATAGCGAATCTCGAGGCTCCTTCAATTTAGAGAAGATGCGGATCAGTGGTGGGAGGCATCTCCACTCAAAGACAAATGAACAACTCAGGGGCATTACTTGGGTGATTTTGAATGGGATGTATCATATAGAATCGAAGGATAAATAGAGCCTATAATTAAAATAGAAAGTAACATAATAGTTATCAGTATGAGCATAAATTGAATCAAGCTGAGTTTGGCATCCGTTGGTAGATACTGAGATGATAAAGAGCAATGATGTTCCAAATGGGTCTTCGTCCCAGGAGATTGGTATTGTGTTAGCATGATTGGGAACACCAACATATATTGAACTCCTTTGTGAGCTCAAGAAATGGTTTTGTGTGTGAGGTTGGATGATCCTACAAAAGATAGATCGATGTTTCCGGGGTAAAGAAAATGGAATAGTTCGAGCGAGAATATCAACATGTCGAGTAAACATATCGAAGCAGGGCAAGCGCCAAATCGATTTGCACAAGCGGTAAGCGAAACTTATCCAACTTGTGGGAGGAATCTTTATGGGAAATGATTGTCGGGACAAGGAAAATATTTTCATTGCCATCAACTGGACCCATGCAGATTTTGTACCACGTTTCTAGACAAGAAGGAAAATCACTAACAAGTCGGTGCGTGTACATCTTTATGACACAACATGAAGCTCGAAGAGCGAGAACAACATAGGTATGCAACATGTTTCTAATATATCTGCTTTAGTTCTATTTAATAGGTCTGCTACACATTCTTTCATTCTGTGATTTTCATGCTAAGACGTATTTTCAAAGTTACAATGTTTAATACACTAGAAATAAGTCCTCCCGGGAAAAGAAAAATAAGTATTGATCTAGTGACTAACAATGTGGCGTTATCAAAAAAAAAAACAATGTGGCGTTGAGTTTTGTGGGAGAGTCTAGAAGCGATTGCATGTGATTATAATGAGGGATTTTCATATCATACTAAAAATGGAATGATTGAATAATTCAAAGGCCAAAACAAAGTATTCTTGACCCGATGGCAAAATATGGCTTTGTGATACGATAAATATATGTGGCGACTTGACCAATGATAAAATATATGTCGGCGAATTCATTAAAATATGTTATTTTATATTTAATATGGACAACTAGGATCCTTAACTAATATGTGTTACTCACCCCCAATAATTCATTTTCCTTTCAGTTATTAGGATGGATGCGGCCCGTGAGGGGATAACCAATGAATGTCTTTTTAAAACTTTATTAGTATATAGTTAGTTATAAAAAATAGTGATAATAATAAAATATATAGAAATATGTAATCTTTTATTTTTGTAATTCCAAAAGTTTCATCATTTGAAAGGTAGAGGCGTTACCTTTATTCAACAAGTCCATAAATACCATTGGGGCGTTGCTTTAATGCATTACAACAAACTCGTAGTGTCATAACTAGTCATGTATAATTTTTGGGATATCACTATCCTTAATCCGAATCGATGTCAATCTTGGAAGCGTCTTGCTTTCTTGAGATTGATTGAAAAGGCCTTCGATCCCTAGGTAGTGGATACTTTTCTTTCTTGTAAAGATGGTTTAACTCCGATAAATTCTTTTTCTTTACAAGCGGAACTAGTCGCTACTCATGGCGACACTCTCGAGTGGATGAAATAAAATATATCAATCACAGATAAATCTTAATAAGCAAGAATATATTGACAAGGCAAAAAAGCACTGACGAGGC